>OU744336.1:108074724-108674724 GCA_916610165.2 Gymnosoma rotundatum | reverse complement strand
AATAAAACAAGCAAATATTAGGGTGACAGAGAATTAAAAAATAAGAAAAAAAAATTATATACTACTCGTACATATATGTACATAATTTTACGTAAAATTGATATTTAATTCAATTTTTTTTATTCTCTATTGCCCCATATATTTGTTTTTACGATTAGAGTTACTTCATTGTTCGAAATAATGGCGTGGTGTTTTGTCCGCTGCGTCTAAGGACATGGACCGATTTTGCTGATTTCCAATAGCACCTCTTTCGACACTATGTCTGAACGATTGACGCATTTAAGTTAACAGGGACGTACAGACAGACAGACGGACAATTCTTCATCAACTTTGCCATGCATAAGAAGTCAGAATATACATATATACTTTATGCGGTCGCAAATGGAAATTACAGATGGAATGACAAACTGAGTTGTACCCTTATTTTTTGTGGTGAAGGGTATAAAAATAAAATTCGAAAATAATATATTCACAAACACTGTTTTCTTTATATCTTCATTTGTAAGAACGACTGTTTGTATCTTCTCTCTCAATACTTCCCTTCAACAAAACATATCGTATGAACATCTAAACACTCACCCATACACACATTTGTATACGCATTTGTATGTCAGTTATGGCGATCTCTCGCCAAACGTGGATATAAAAAATCCTTTGTAGCGAAAAAAATTTTGAAATGGCGAAAGGCGAGATAGTTGGCGGGTTTTAAAATTTTCAACTGCAGTTGTAATAGTTATTAAAAAGTTTGGAGACCCCAATTGCGCACTTGGTATTTATAAACCAGAGTGGGAAAAACTTGCTTTCATAGACTGGACTCAATATTTAAATAATGCCAAAAAGTGCCAGGATGCTGCTGGTACTTTAAGGAATTTACGATGGCCGTTCTTTATACATTGATTGTTCCCATAAGTAATGCTTGTGTCGAATGAACTTTTTCTGTAATGATTTCTATGAAAATTTAATTGAAAAATAACGCAATACGAACTTCTCTATTATTTACTAGTAGTAATATCATACATCAACATATCTAACATATGTATGTAACATATTCATTCCTACCGAAGATATGTTAATTATACTTATTACACATGAATCAGATAATAAGACTCTTTCTTACTCTGTTCATGACGTAATAAAAATACGTCTTTGTGTAAAAATGCAGTGATGCCAACTTAGTGCATTCGGCACTGTTTTTAGTGTTTTTTGATGCTAAAGAAAAGAAAGAAAAGGCACTAAAGTGATGCTTTTACAAATTCTAATTGGTGCTTTTAGTAAAACAAAGAAAAATCATTTTTTAAATTTATTTTAAAATTTTTTTTTTTTTTTATAAAGAGAAGTAGCACTTCAGGCATTAATACCTACTTAGTTTTTGTAACCGTGCTACATTCTTTAGGAAAGGGATAGATGAGAGAGAAGACAGGTGGTAAAAGGAGATAGATATAGCCATTTTATTAATTATTTTACTTCGCCGGCGAATATGCTATGAAGAAGTACCGACGAAGGAAGCTGCATATTTTTATGTTAATTCTGATTATGTATTTATATCATTAAACAGAAAAAACATTTTATAATTTTTGACCGCCGCAAGGGTTAAACCCAGAGCAGCCAGATTTGTAGTCAACGTGCTTACCACCTAGACTACAGCAGCCTGTAGTAATTTAAAAAAAAATCTAAACATGCATATTTATATTATACAATTATTTTGGAATATTTACGTTTTCGCTTAGATTTGTCATTTACTATTATTTGGTTAAGCTTTTTTATTTGGAAAAACATTCGCGCACGGAAGAAAAGTATTTTTGCCTTAACGTCAACATTTATTAAATTTGACTCGTCTAAACGTTTTTTTATGTAATTAGTAGAGATCATTAAATTTTCCCCATTCAAATTTTTTCATCTAAACGACAAAATATTAACCATTCTTTTCTAAGTTTTTTTCTTTTGGGAAATAAAAAAACTTAAGCTTGAGTTTTTATTTTTAGTATTTCCTCAATTATACACTGCACATTTTATTTTTACACTTTTTTTTAACTTCAATAATATATAACTTTACTACTTTCAAGCACAAATACTATGATAAAATAAAATAACCGTATTTTAATTTTAATGCTTCTTTCGAAAAATGCGCGTTTTTTTCTTAGGTGTGTTGCTATTTGAAATATATTTTTATGACGTCACGAAAGAGAATTTTACTCTCACGGTTTTAATAAAAAATATCGGGACTGCTGTTTGCGTAATCTTATTATTTGATTCATGTTTATTACAAATAAAATGTACCGCTATAAGGATAGAAACGACAATAACAGCAGTATTAAAGCTTTGATTCAATAATTAATATGCGTTCCGAAATCAGTATATTTCATTTTTAACATTTATTAAAATAAATGAATTAAAATTTACTTTTTTCGTCTTAGGTTCCTTTTAAATATAATTTCTAAAAAATTTTTAGAAAAAAAATTATTTACAAATGTATGCGGACGTTTTCCAAGGAAAACAAAAAAATTAGACACTGCAACATTTTCTGGACCTCTACATCCTTCATCAGTATCAATCTACGTTAGGTTGTGTAAGTTGTAAACATCATCGATTTAGTCAACTAACCTTTATATTGTTACGTTTATTTAAATTATATGCAAAATAATTACACACACAACTTTTAGAGTTTTAATTACATTACACTTTATTTAACCAATTATTTGACGATCTAACTATTCGCGATTAATAATACACGCTGGCAACTTTAATTGTTGTACCACAATATCTTAACTAGATGACGCTCACAATACTAATGAATACCCTATTTTTAGGCGTTCTTGAATATTCGAGAATTTCTACCGACATCTGCTGCGTAGTTGAAAATTCTGCGTTGCCACATTTATCTCAGACACATTTGTGTGCATTGTTATTTACTTCTAGAACCTTCAATCATTAAATAAAAATACACGTTGTGTATTTTTATTTAGTTGTTATACAATGCAGGTGTGTGTATGGTTGTGTATTATGTTTGTTTATTTATCGCTTTGTGTTAGTTGTTTTTGTTTTGTAATAAAGATGTTTTGTAGAAACTTCTAACTTAAAAAACAAACACAATAAGTCATTTCGTTTCACTTTCTTGGCGTCAATTATTTTTACATCTTTTTATGATTTTAATAAAGCATCTTTGTAACACTGCCGCCCCCTCTGCGATGGGCAGTCATCTTGACGTAATGCAGAGGCTTAAGTGCAGTGATCCGTGCAGGCCGTGCTGGTAGGGATACCCATGCCAGAGGGGCTCATGGTGAGTACGAAACTAAGAACTGCCCCCCCCCCCCCTTCAGTGCCTGATAGCGTCTGTTTCCCCAATGGGGCGGCTATCAGCTACCCTGTACCGAATGTTTCCCCTTTCAATGAGACTGGGCATTCTGTCAGGGTACGTCCGTTTCTCTGGGTCAGCTAGATCCACGGTCCACTGTCCGAAATCCACGAGCGTCTGTTCACCATATTGGTGCGGCTTAGTGGTCCGCATAGTCCATACTAGGCAGAGTCTAAAATACATGGCAGTATGTATAAAATGCAACAACCCTCCACCCCCATGAAATGAAAAAGAATAATAAATTCCCCAAGTATCCGGTCGGGGGCTTAATAATCTCCGGAGACCCTATTCCCGCGGTGGCGATTTCAGGCCGCGGTGAATCGAATGCTACTATAATCCGGGCTAGTCAGGTTGGAACGCCAGGCCTGACTGGTCTGCAAACTACTGGTGTCACTGCAGGAGGAGACTCTGGGAAACCAGGGTCATCCAAATGCGTACAGACTGCACAAAATGGTGCACAAAAAGACAGCGAAGTGCCTCTGGATTTCACTCCAAGCACTTCCAAAGCAGCCAAGGTCCGTGCCGCCAAGGCTAAAATCCCTGCTTCGGGCGCTGTAGGAACACAACAACGTTCCACAGCTAACCCAGTGCCGGTTGTGAGCAGTGGAACTGCGAACCAGATTTTGGGTTCCATTGTCTCACCTCCCCCCGCCAGTAAGGTAACTGCGAACAAGATTTCGGGTTCCCAAGCTGTGCCTCCAGCCGTAAAAGGCAAAACTATTCCCCCACGGCACGCCCCACCTGCCAGAAGGGCCTTTTTAAAACGGCGTGCTGCCGAGAAACGTGTGGATCAGCTGGGCAAAAAGCCATCTGAGTCCCTCACAAAAGAGGAATCCACCTCGTTGAAATGGGCGAGATCTTATCTGGCTGGCCTGCAAAAGTCCCCTTCTACATCTACGGATGTGCCTAAACGGCAAAGATCTGAGGAGGAGACTCAAGCGCAGCAGCAGCCCGCTACGAAGCGTCCAAAGTATAAGTCAATGGACAGGAGCTTTAGCGAGGTTGCAAAGGGCAACCTGATACGCGCCGTCATTGACAGGAATGACGCAGATAGTACCATCTCCCACGCTAACTGGGAGGTGGTCCTCAAGAAGTTGATGGGAGTGTTCTGGAGGGTCATCAAAGACAACCCAGGACCCTTTCCTCAATGTGACGATGCAGGTTGGTTTCGTGGACGTGTCAAACTCATGGCATGTTCAAACGAGCGTTCCTCTTGAAGAGATACCCCGCAGGCCTAGAGCCACGGCACGTATACCGGACGAACCTGCTGAACCCAAGGATATAATGGAGCTCATTCGGGGAGGAAATCCTGAACTACCAACCAGTGACTGGAAGGTTGCGAAGGTTTCTGAACCTGAAGGTGCATCCAGAAGGATTGTTGTCCTGCTGAGTGAGGAATCGTTGGCGCCGCTTCGGGAGAGACGGGGAAGGATCTATTACGGTTTCGAAACGATCCTTCTTCGTGTCTATCGAGGCGACGACAAGGGTAACCTGACCCCGGAGGGTGATGAACCTACACCGGAAAGTGTGGCAAATGATGAGACTGCCAGTCTGATCTCCGAGGAAGGCACCCTATCAAACTCTGAGTTTGTGGGTGAATTCTTCGAGGGAATGGACGAGGCAGTTGACGAGGACGCCCTCTTGGACTCGGACCAAGACGACGCCAACGTCACAATCGTATCCGCAAACAGGGATGGTGAAGGTGACTCAAGTAAACCTTCACCACTCTAAAGCAGCTTCCGCTGCACTACTTCTCCGCATCCTAGAGAGAGGGGAGGAGGTTGTATTAGCCCAAGAACCCTGGCTCCACCGAGGCAAGGTTTGCGGGCTTGGTGTTAGAGGCTACAAGCTGCTATATATGAATGGTCCAGGTAAGATCAGATCATGCATAGTGGCTAAAAGCAATTTGAATATCTTCATTCTCTCTGATTTCAGTGATGAAGATACGGTAGCAGCTGCCTGGGAGACGAATGGCGGAACTGTTATAGTAGTCTCCAGCTATATGGCGCACGAATGCGAAGCACCACCGCCAATGCTTCTCAAAGTAGTTAAGATGGCAGCCACACGGAACCTGCCGGTTATTATCGGGGCAGATGCCAATGCACACCATGTCGTGTGGGGCAGCTCGGATTCCAATGCAAGGGGTGAGTGTCTGTTTGATTTCATTCTTTGTAATAATTTAGACGTTGTAAACGTTGGGTCAGAACCCACTTTTGTTGTAGCGAATAGAAGGGAGGTTCTTGACGTTACGCTAGTTAGTACTAAGCATTCAGATTTGATTAGGGCATGGAGGGTCTCTAGTGACTGCTCGTTCTCTGATCATAGGTATATTGAATTCGATGTAGTGATTCGGGTATATGGGGTTACCCCCCGACGAAACAGAAGGAAAACGGATTGGGAGCGGCAACGGTCTCTCCTTTCCGATTTTCTTTCGAGTCCACCGAGAATAGAAAATCGGCGGGACATTGAAACCGCGGTGAATACATTTGAGCGCGCGACTTCGGAATCTTGCAGACTAAATATCTGCCGTGGTAAGAGCAGACCACCTTGGTGGAACTCGGATATCGTGGAGGCACGGAAAGCCTCCCGTAGGCTCTTCAATGAGGCTAAGAGATCAGGAAACTGGTCTGCTTATAAGTCCTCAGTGAATAGGTTCAAGAATATGGTAAGAAATGCGAAGCAAAGGTCTTGGAGATCCTTCTGCAGTGGAGTGGAGGGTTCCTCCGAGACGAGCAGACTTCGTAAGATTCTATCGGCAACGCCCATTGTCCCTAGCGTCTTCATTCCTAGATTTCAAATCAGAATGAAGTTTAGGCTACGGGATCAGTGTAGCGTGTTACAGGCTGAGATTTCAGCCATCAGAAGGGCGGCTTGCTGGATGAGGTACTACAGGATATACGGAGAGGATATCCGGATCTGTACTGACAGCAAGGCCGCGATTAACTCCTTATCGGGTGTCTATACGACATCCAGATTGGTACGTGAATGCCGGACATCTCTTAACGAGATGGCGAGACATTCCAACCTGGAACTGTTTTGGGTACCGGCTCACTCGGGCGTATCCGGGAGTATAATTGCGGACGAACTCGCCAGATTGGGAACCCGGTTGTGAGACCGGGAGACAGATCCACTGGTAGGAGTCCCATTAAGCTGCTGTAGAGCTTTACTTCAGCAGGAACTCCTCAGAACTGCACAGTCTAGATGGTCTGAGGAGGTTACCTGCAGGGTCTCGAGGACATTGTGGCCTCAGTACGATAATAGGAGAACCGCAAATCTACTGAGGTTTCCTCGGGGGCAGCTGGGCACACTGGTGGGCGTGCTGACAGGGCATTGCGTCATTGGTGCTCACGCTAGGAGACTGAATCTTCCTCATCATGACTACTGTAGAAGTTGTCAAGATGAGGAGGAGGAGGAAACGGTGGAGCATCTGCTCTGCCACTGCCCGGCTCTTTCTGGGAATAGAGCGGCTACTTTTGGCAGTCCGAGACTGCATGGCCTTGCAGACTTATCCGTCTGCGATGTTTCTAGGATAAACTTGTTTATCCGGTCTTCAGGGTGGTTTGGATGTGGATCTTTTGATGGTGCCGTAGGGACCTCAATCTGATCTCTGCACATCCTGTTTCCAGGCAACACAATGGGAACTTTGGGACCCAAGTGAGTCGGTCTTTCTTTTTGCCGACGGCCTGCACAACCTAACCTAACCTAACACTGCCGCCCACTTAAGCCTTTTCGTCCCGAATAGGCTCAACATTACCTCTGCCATATTTAGCCAGCCGCTCTAGGCCTCGGATTATGATATCTGGAAACCACGTCTTTCAATTTCTTTATCACCTTGTACGGCCACTCCCAGTGGGTTTGCAGTTTCGGGGATAATCCTTTCTTGCGTTGCGGGTTAAATAGTAGAACCATTTGTCCTTCAGTAAATCCCTCCATATTTGCTGCTCGATCATATCTGGCTTTCATCTTATCGCTGGTCATTTTAATGCAGTTACGGACAAACTCATGAAGCTTATGCAGTTCTTCTTGTGCCTGGAGAACGTTTCCATTGTCTTCGTGCACTGGTACAGGTTTAACACCAAATTCTAAATCTGCTGGCAGTGTTAGTTCTGTCCCAAACAAGATTTTTGCTGGACTACGTGAGGTTGAATCGTGTACAGCTGACCGGTACGCCAGTAGAAATTTGAGTATATGCTCATCCCAATCCTTTTGGTGTGTATTCAACACTTTTCTGAGATATTCTTCTAGGGTACGATTGAATCTTTCCACCATTCGGTGTCGTTCTCGTCTTCTTGACACCATAAACGTCACACATCTCCTTGAATATAGCCGATTCAAAATTTCATCCCTGGTCTGAATCTAGTTCTAGTGGAACACCGTATCGACACACCCAATTGTTCACAAGGGCGTCTACCACTGTTTTGGATTCTTGGTTTGGAATCACTGACAGGGAATGGACCTGTGATATCAATAGCTATCCGCTCAAAGGGAGCACCTGCGTTGTTTTGTTGAAGTTTGCCACGACTTTTTCTTATAGGACCCTCGGCCGTTATGCACTGTTCGCAATTAGCTATCCAATCAGCTACCTGTTGTTGGCAGCCCATATGGCTACCGCTGGGACCGTTATGGAAGTGGTTAAGTATCTCACTTCTCTTGAAAGTTGGCACGACAATTAAGTCCGTTGTAGTTTTGCCATCCGTACTTTCCCAAGATCGATATAAGCAGCCATTTTCTACTTTCAGACTATTCCACTGAGCCCAGTACGACTTGGCTAGTTGGCTCTCTGCCGATATTTCATTATGATTCGGTCTCCTGTTGTTTTGCTTAGCCAATATAATTTTTGCCAAAATGGGGTCATCATTCTGGGCCTACGACCAGTCTTCCTTTGACCCAATTTGGGTAAGCCGCACATCAATAACGCACTCCTTTTTCTCCACTTTTGTGCAGTGTTTGCACTCTACATTGCATGGCCGTCTTGACAGGGCATCAGCATTATTGTGCCTTCCAACTTTTCTATGCACAATACTAAAGTCATAGCTCTGCAGGGGTTCAACCCAGCGTGCAAGCTGGCCCTCAGGATTCTTAAATTGCATCAACCAACGTAATACAGAATGTTTCGTCCTTAATATGAAATGTTGACCATATAAGTACTTGTTGTAATGTTTAACACACTCCAGCACTGCTAAGAGCTCCAATATGAATTTCTGTCCAGCTATTCGATAGGCGAGGACTGGTGCCGTACGCAAAAGTTTCTAGAGCTCCTGGAACGCTTTTTCCGCTGCTTTACTCCAGTGATATGGAGTTCTTCTTGTTCCTGGAGAACGTTTCCATTGTCTTCGTGCAGTGGTACAGGTTTAACACCAAATTCTAAATCTGCTGGCAGTGTTAGTTCTGTCCCAAACAAGATTTTCGCTGGACTACGTGAGGTTGAATCGTGTACAGCTGACCGGTACGCCAGTAGAAATTTGAGTATATGCTCATCCCAATCATTTGGTGTGTATTCACCACTTTTCTGAGATATTCTTCTAGGGTTCGATTGAATCTTTCCAACATTCGGTGTCGTTCTCGTCTTCTTGACACCATAAACGTCACACATATCCTTGAATATAGCCGATTCAAAATTTCGTCCCTGGTCTGAATCTAGTTCTAGTGGAACACCGTATCGACACACCAAATTGTTCACAAGGGCGTCTACCACTGTTTTGGATTCTTCGTTTGGAATCACTGACAGGGAATGGACCTGTGCTATCAATAGCTATCCGCTCAAAGGGAGCACCTGCGTTGTTTTGTTGAAGTTTGCCACGATTTTTTCTTATAGGACCCTCGGCCGTTATGCACTGTTCGCAATTAGCTATCCAATCAGCTACCTGTTGTTGGCAGCCCATATGGCTGCCGCTGGGACCGTTATGGAACTCGTTAAGTATCTCATTTCTCCTGAAAGTTGGCACGACAATTAAGTCCGCTGTAGTTTTCCCATCCGTACTTTCCCAAGATCGATATAAGCAGCCATTTTCTACTTTCAGGCTATGCCACTGCGCCCAGTACGACTTGGCTAGTTGGCTCTCTGCCGATATTTCATTATGATTCGGTCTCCTGTTGTTTTGCTTAGCCAATATAATTTTTGCCAAAATGGGGTCATCATTCTGGGCCTACGACCAGTCTTCCTTTGACCCAATTTGGGTAAGCCGCACATCAATAACGCACTCCTTTTTCTCCACTTTTGTGCAGTGTTTGCACTCTACATTGCATGGCCGTCTTGACAGGGCATCAGCATTATTGTGCTTTCCAACTTTTCTATGCACAATACTAAAGTCATAGCTCTGCAGGCGTTCAACCCAGCGTGCAAGCTGGCCCTCAGGATTCTTAAATTGCATCAACCAACGTAATACAGAATGTTCCGTCCTTAATATGAAATGTTGACCATATAAGTACTTGTTGTAATGTTTAACACACTCCAGCACTGCTAAGAGCTCCAATATGAATTTCTGTCCAGCTATTGGATAGGCGAGGACTGGTGCCGTACACAAAAGTTTCTAGAGCTCCTGCTGCTTTACTCCAGTGATATTGTTGCAACTTCCTGGTCAACTCATGCAAGCTAGCAGCCACTTGAGAAAAGTTTGGCATAAGTCTCCTGTATTATGTGCAAAACCCCAGGAAACTACGCAGCTCATGAAGATTTTGCGGGCGAGGCCAGGTCTTTACTGCCAGTACTTTGGCTTCATCAGTTGATACGCCCTCTGCCGTTACACGATGCCCTAGGTATTTGACCTCCTTTTAAAACAAAGCACATTTCTTAATACTTAATTTTAATCCTGCAGCAGTTCTACACTTAAAAACTTCATCCAGGTTTTTGAGGTGTTCATCAACAGTCTTTCCCATCACGATTATGTCATCCAGATACACTAAGCACGTCTTCCAATTGAGACCCTTAAGCACACGTTCCATTAAACGCTCAAAAGTTGCTGGAGCGTTGCAGAGCCCGAATGGCATCACCTTAAATTGCCATAACCCACCACTTGCGCTAAAGGCAGTTTTCTCCTTGTCTTTATCAGCTATCTCTTATTGCCAAAGCCGCTCTGCAATACCAAGGTAGAGAAACATTCCAGCCAACATGTCTAAGGTATCGTCAATTGTAGGCAACGCATAACTGTCTTTCTTGGTGACTTCATTGAGCTTCCTGTAGTCAACGCAAAACCTGGCATTGGCGTCTTTCTTCTTTACTTAAACTATTGGTGAACTCCACGGACTCTAGGATGGTTCAATGACTCCGTTCCTTTTCATTTCGCTGACAAGTTCTTTGTTTTATAGGCCTCGCTTCGCCAGTATTAATTTCATGTTTAACAACTGCCAATCTACCTTGGCTTTTATTATTTAGGGCGAAGACGGAGTCATGTTTTCTCAGCAACTGCTTTGCTTTGTTTCTGTCAGGAGGTGTTAGTCCTGCCACACATTTTTGCACCTGTTCCGCTAATGAATCTCTTTCTGTGGCTGTTATTTTAGGACATACTGTGTTCGCCGCACAATTAATTATGCTGGCTTCTGCTGGCCCACATCGACCCATCTCAAAATTCCTGTTAATTTTTTTTCGCTATTGGACAGATTAAGTACTCTCACAGGAACTCTGCTTTCGTAGCAGATTTTCACTAGGGCTTTTGCTGTTATGATATCGTCTTTCAGTTCTTTTGGTTCCACCACCCACAACCGGTTATCCTCACAATCTGTCTCCACACGTGCCCATACTGTAGATTCTGCCTGAGGTGGTAATTTCTGACATTCAACGGCAAATATCTTCCTTACTGTGGTCCTTCTGTCATATCCAACATCCGGTGGTATCTCCACATTGCGCCAGATCATTATTTCCTCGCGCATGTGCGGATTAATACCGTGGGCTATCATGAAGTCTGCACCAATGATAACTTCACCCACTATATCGGCAACAACCTGTCAGTCTTACCCTGGCTCTTCCATTGACGGTGGCTAAGTCGCCAGTAGCAGTGCGCAGTCGTACATTATTTAACGGCTCCACTGCCCCTTTTACTAAATCGGGCATTAAAATTGACTGAGATGCTTCTGTGTCTATAGTGAGGACTTTCTTACTTCCGTTTATAAGACCGCAAACAGTAAGGTTGCTATTTTTCTGTTGTACAATGGAAATAGAGATTGTGGGGCCATCGGTTGTGGGAGCCAGCACTTGCCCCTTAGTGCTAGCACGATTTAGTTTAACGGTGACTCACAAGATTTGGTGTTGTCCCTTGCTGGCGAAGCAGATCTTGATCTTCTCTTTGCGGATCTACAGTTGCGTTGAAAATGGCCAGCCTAATCGCATTTAAAGCATTTAGCGCGAGAACTACTTTTTTCCTCCTCCATTATCTGTTTGACTAACTCCTTTATCTCGCTTCTACTGTCTTTGAGGTTATATGTGTCAGTATCAAGACATCGCACCTTGTACACCTGTGGCTTTGAGATGACTTTTGCGGTCTCCTGGGCTAGCGCATACGAGATGGTTTCTGCAAAAGATGATTTTTGCATAGCACCTGGGTAAGTCAGCTACACCAAACGTTCAATTTCCATGGCGAAGTCTTGCAGCGTGTCATTTGCCTTCTGCACCCTGCCTCGTAACTCCATTCTGTAGAGTTCTCTTTTGCGCTCGCCACCGTACTTGCGTTGTAAGGCTACCATTATGTCCTCATAATTATTTCTGCAACCGTCTGGTAAGCTTTTGAGTATCTGTGCTGCTGCTCCCTTTAAGGCCAGAATTAGCTCTATAGCTTTTTCTTCGTTGTCCCATTTATTTTTGCTGGCCACTGTTTAAACTGGAACTTACAAACTTTAAAAAGTGCGCTGCCGACAAAGCTCGGGGTGATAATCTTGCTGGCATGCTCGGATATAACTCTCACCGGTCCCCCTCTAATTTGTAGATCGCCAATCTTCACTTTTAATTCATGTAATTCTTCATCTACTCGCTGACCCTCTGTTCTACGATGTTTATTTTATTTTATTTTATTTTTTTTATTTATTTATAAAATTTGAGTTTTCTAGCACAACAAGACATAATCTTATAAATGAGAGTGCTAGTGATCGAGCAGAAAAAAGAATACTTAGAATACAAATTTAAAAATAATATAATTAATTGTTTATAAATTGTCAATAAATTTTATAATAAAGAAAATTGATTTGTAGCAAGATTATAAAGTAAGCTAAAACAATAAGGAAATACAATTAAGATAGTTAAAAGATGTGCTAAGAGTCGAATTGTCAATAAGTGTTAAAAATATTAAAAGATTAGTCAATTTTTGTTACCAAATATTTTTGTTTAAACGAAATTTTACACATGGCACTTTGTGACAACAGGACCTAGCTTGACATTTACTCAAAAATTAAAGTGGTGTAGTTATTTAAATATTTTAAAGATGAAAACAAAAATATAAATATTTATGATTAATCAAAAAGAAAAGAAAAAGGTCACATTAACATTTTAAAACTTTATGCAAATAGTTTACACAGCTCCCTTTTAAAAGTAATTGCGTTGCTTATTTTCTGTATAGAATTAGGTAGAGTATTCCAAAGACTGACGGTATAAATCAAAAACTGTCGTTGTGATAATAAACTTTTATATTTTTGTTGAATTATTCTCTTTCCACGGTTAGACCTGGTAAAAGCAATCCTATTATAAATATAAGAGGGTTGCTGCGATGTGATGATTTTGTGCAAAAAAATTAAACATCTAAGTTTAAGAAGATTAACAAATTCCATCTGGAAGATTTGGTAGGAATAAAATGATATGTGGTCACGGCGACTTTTCTGGAAAACATATCTTGCGATGTTATTATATGTAACGATTAATCTACGTAGGTCATCACTTTCACAATTCGCAAATAGCTCGCATCCATACAAAAGCATTGGTATTAGAAAAGTCTTTGCCAATAACATTCGAATAGCAAAGGGAGTAGAACCTTGAACAGCCCATAGATTGCGTAGCATTCCGTATACTTTGCCTACGATGACTTTGATATGGTTGGACCAGCTAAGTTTATTGTTAAATGTAACTCCTAGATTAATCGCAGAATCAACAGAAACTATGCAGTCACCATTTATTTTTATTTCAAATTTGTGAGGGATTCTTGCAAATCTAGAAAGGAACAAACATTTAGACTTTGACGGATTAATGCACAAGCCATTAGCCCTAGCCCAAATGCTAACTTTGTTAAGATCTTGATTTATATTGCTTACACATGTTGCAACATCATTTATAGTGGAGCTGTTGTAGATTTGAACATCATCTGCATACAAGTGCATTTTACTACCAGCCAGAGTGTCAGGTAAATCATTTATATATAAACAAAATAAGAGAGGACCAAGAATAGAGCCTTGTGGTACACCTCTGGCGACATTAAGCGCTTTAGAGTTAACACCATTATAATGCACCTGTTGAAATCTATAGCTTAAGTAAGAGCAAATCAAATTACATGCTGTGTCCGAAAAATTAAACAGTTTCCTAAGTTTTATAATAAGAATTTGATGATCCACAGTGTCAAACGCTTTGCTATGATCTAAAAGGACTAAAAAAACAATCATGTTATCGTCGAGTTTTAATCGAATATCTTCTACAACGTCAATTAATGCTGTTATGCAGCTTCTGTTCTTAATGAATCCCGATTGCACATCAGATATCAAGTTGTTTTTAGCTAAATATTTACATATTTGTTTACTCATTATTTTCTCAATAACTTTAGATAAATATGGCAAGATAGCGATTGGTCGAAATTCATTGTTCGCCTTTGGAATAGGTATGATTTTTGACAATTTCCATTTTTCTGGATATCTCGACTTCGTAAGAACCGTGTTAAAGAGATGAGTAAGGTAAGGCAACAACCTAGTCTTCGACAATGTTCACTCGTTTGTCGAAGACTTCTGATATTTCTCATTTACCTTCGCTAAAAGCATTGCCCCGTTGACGCTAGAGCTTTCCTGCATTGCGCTACTTTTATATACCCTATTTTTAGGCGTTCTTGAATATTCGAGAATTTCTACCGCCATCTGCTGCGTAGTTGAAAATGCTGCGTTGCCACTTTTATCTCAGACACACTAGTGAGCATTGTTAATTACTTCTATAACCTTCAATCATTAAATAAAAATACATGTTGTGTATTTTTATTTAGTTGTTATACAATGCAGGTGTGTGTATGATTGTGTATTGCGTTTGCTTATTTATCGCTTTGTGTTAGTTGTTTTTGTTTTGCATCTTTGCAACAATATTATATTTGTTTGTGTTTCGTACCAACCTTCGGTATGGTTACGAAATGAAATTTTTTTTTAATCATTCGTACTTGTTTGCTCATAAGACTATACGTGCTGTTCCAGTATCGTATTGACCGGTATGAGTTAAGTATGAAATGTAATTAAGCTGTGCCTTGCGTTTATTTTAATTTTTTTCCTATCAGTGGATATTATAAATGATGCCGTGGATATTATAAATGAATTAAAATTGACTTTTTTCGGCTTAAGTTCATTTTTAATTTCATTCGACATAAAAATGTCTTCGGCTTTTAATGGGTTAAGCATTTTTAAAAAAAAGTTTATTATTTCCTTAAAGATCTCTGTAAAAGCTTTTAAATGATTCCTATATTAACCCTTATCGGACGCGACTTTTCACACGTTTAATTCTCACCAGGTTGTAGTTATTTTTAACAAATATGAAAAAAAAACAATAGTATGTTATTATACATTTATATTCATTTCTTTTCAGTTTTGTTACAAATTATTTATTTATTAAATTATTATTTATTAACGGTAAATACGTATTTTCAAATGGTAACGGTAAATTGAAGAAATGAATGCATTTTAAAAACAAATCTCATCAATAGACAGTATGTTTCGACATAATTCGCCTTGTCACTTCACACGTGCCATACGACCGTTGCAGAAAAGTACTGTTGTCACGTCAGAGGTGACTTACGACCGATAAGGGTTAATATTTGAAAAAATTTTAAAATGTCATAGACCCGTAACTCGAAAAATATGGGCAAATTTTCACTTGATTTATTTTTCTTATTTTAAGTTGTCTATCGCCCCATATACTTGTTTTTTTGATTGGAGTTACTTCATTGTTCCAAATGATATGGAAAAATTAGATGTAGGTGAGGTGTTTTGCACGCTGCCCAAAAGGACATGGTCCGATCATGCTGATTTCCAATAGGTTCTCTTTCGGCACTATATCTGACTGATTGACACGGACGAACAGACGGATATCGCTCAATGACTTCGCTATGCATAAGAAGTCAGAATATATATACTTTATGTGGTCGGAAATGGATATTGTAGAAATTACAAACGGAATAACAAACTTAGCTATACCCTTTTTTCAATTTTTGTGGTGAAGAGTATAATGGAAAATATAAAAAAACAATTCAAAAATCCTTCAACTGTTATTGGTATTTTTCTACGGAATGATTTTTTTATTTTTGGTATATCGCTGTTTGATAAAAAAAATAATACAAAATTCTACAAGCTTATTGTTTTTTTTTTTTCATTGAAATACATATGTAAAAATGTCCACCCATTTTTTATCCACTAATCTGTAGTCTTTTTTCCACTAATCATTTTTTTTGCATTCGCATAAGTTTTAACACAAGCTACTTCGTCAAATAATTGATCATTATTATTTTAAAATAATCTTTTAACTCATTTCTTTGGTTTAAACTTTTTGCAATAGACTGCTAGCGCGGCTTTCTACTCAAAACAACCCAGTTAAAACATTCTGTTTCTAAAAGCTGGATCCCATTGGTTTAAATAGTAATACAGAGCCCATACAAATTACTTACTGTTTCCTCAAACTTGAGTTTATAAGTTTTACCCTCCAACTCTAGTATAGTAAGATAATTTTTAATAACCAATGGTAAAAACACTTCTTCTTTACGCCGTGTTTAGGCGGCTCACATAGGGGTATTTTGCCAATTTAGCCGGACATAAGGCCAAAAATAATTTTGAGTATGTAAAAATTTAAGTACGCAACTGGATAGATTACAAAATTGTGCATCATATAGTGAATTTTCAAGGCTTTTGCTTGAGATTTTTCTTTTTGGGACACTGCTAAAATCAGGAAAGTTGGATAAAGTCCATACGTTTTTATTGACTTTATACGATTTTGAGGCTTGCAATATATTTTCTTGTGGCTAAACGAATAAAGATTTTGTATTGATTTTTTTCTTGTGAAAAGCTATATTTGCAGCTACTTATATTAATTAAATAAAAAATTTCCTTCGAAATTAAAAAACGTTTTTTTTTGTTGTTAAATTTTTTGTAAAAAAAGTTAAAAGGTTTTTGAGAGTGATCTGCTTTGCAATCTTAAAAATGTTATATATCACTATAAAATTTGCGATCTCTACTTTTATACTGTAAAAAAAATTGCCCGTTTTTTCGGCATTTGTTTTTTGCAATTTTTTAAAAATTTTCCCTTTTTCTGTTTTTATTGACTTTATACGATTTTGAGAGTTTTGCAATATATTTGTTTTGATGTTTTTCGCCTGTAAAAGGCTATATTAGCAGCTACTTATATTTATTTTTAGAAAAATTATGATATAAAATTTTTATAATATAATTTAAAAAAAATTGCTTAGAAATTAAAAAAGGATTTTTTCTTGTTAAACTTTTTGTAAAAAAAAAAGTAAAAAGGTTCTCTACTTTTATGCCTAACCCACTATTTACTAGTATAAGACCCACTACAAAAAAAGTTATTTCCTTTCCTCATGCTTTCACCTGTACTTAACGTTGAAGAGGATTCAGATTCGGAAGAGGTCTTTGAAGAGTTAGACGAAGTAGGACCACTGCACTCAATTTCATATTAGTGCAAAGGAGAAGTTCTTTTAAATAAATTAATTGTAATAATTTTTAATGAAATTTACCGTTACAATCAAAAATTATATTATGAATAAATTAATTATTTTCAGATAAATAAAACACTATAAAATAACAAATTAGAAAAATATCAATTTAATTATATTTTTCGGAGGCGGGGATTGGTAAGGCATGGGAAAGATTAATAATGAATATTTTTAGGAAATTGACAAAAATGTATTTTTTTCACAGGGACGTTTATCGGGCCGGCATTGCAGAGATACCTCCCCCTGCCCATATAAATTTATTTCTATGGTTTTAAGGCATATGTAATCCATTTCATTTAATACGAGTAACTACATTCTTTTCTCAAATAACATTTTATTTCACCGCCAAAAAAGACAGGCAAAAATCGCATTTTAGAATCTCTTGAGTTCAACTTTAAGTTTTTAAACATTTCTTAACATTAAAAGTTGTAGTTGCCACCAACTATGAAAAATTTTTACATCATCAGCGTATATTAAAACATTTGAAAGCGTAAATAAAATAGGACCAAGATAGCTACCTTGAGGAACACCCGATTTCACAATAAACCAGTTCAAACAGTTTTTAGTGAAACCCAATACGAGGGCTGCTCTATATATTTCTGGCCTAATAGTGAAAATGCGAATATTTATAATCAAAAATGGTTTTATTGTTTTTCAAAGTATTCTCCAGCATGATTTATACACTTTTGCATGCGCTGTAACCAGTTGTCGAAGCACTTTTTCGTCTCCGATTGAGACACCTCTAAAACATGGTTTTTGAACACTTCAACAGCTTCTTCTGGCGACGAAAATCGTTGACCACACATTTTTTTCTTGATGTGCGGAAACAAGAAGAAGTCATTAGGTGCCAAGTCAGGGCTGTACGGCGGATGACCTATTAATTAGACGTTTTGGCCGGTCAAAAACGCTCTGGTTTGAGCCGATGTGTGAGAGCTCGCATTGTCATGCTGAACAATGATTCGTCTTCTCTTGTTGGTTTTTCGATTTTCTCCGATGACTTCAGGCAAACAAATTGTAGTGTACCACTCAGAAGTGACCGTCCTACGTTGCTCAAGCGGAACAGTCGCCACATGACCAGTTTTGCCGAAGAAAGAGGCGACCATCTGCTTCAAAGTGGTTTTTCCACGAACAACTTTCGTTGGATTTTGCTCGTCTTTGAAGACCCACACGGTCGATTGTTGTTTCGTTTCGGTCTCATACGCATAGATCCATGATTCGTCACCTGTGGCGATCTTATAAACGTCTTTTGAAGCACCGCAATCGTATTTTTGCAACATTTCGTTGCACCAATCGACACGAGCCTTTTTTTGAGCAACTTTCAAATTGTTCGGGATCCAACGAGAACAAACCTTTTTTACGGCCAGGTGTTCATGCAGTATCGAATGTATGCTGGTGGAAGAAATGTCCAAGGATGTCTCTATCTCTCGGTATGTCACATGTCGATCTTGCATTATGAGTTCACGCACGGCATCAATGTTCTCTGGTACAACAGCCGTTTTTGGACGACCTTCACGGAGTTCGTCTTTGAGCGAGCTTCGGCCACGATTAAATTCATTATACCAATTTTTTACAGTGCTATAGGATGGTGCTTCATCGCCATACAAAGAATTAAGTTCATCAATGCACTCTTGTCGTGATAATCCACGTCAAAAGTTGTGAAAAATGATGGCACGAAAATGTTCACGAGTTAATTCCATTTGTTTTATATTAATTTTTTCAAGTCACTATAAACAACACAAATAATGGTCGTACGTCGAAACGTTTTGAAGTTTTTTTTAATAATAAAACATGGTTAACTCTGTCGAACGCTTTACTAAAGTCAGTGTAAATGACATCAATGTGTTGGCCAATAGTGAATCCTCGGATAACTTCGCTTGAAAGTTGTAGCAGATTTGTTATTGTTGAGCATCCTTTACAAGGAGTCATTAGTGTAGAAACTTGATGACACAAGGCATGGGTAAGACATTTTTCGAAAAGCTTTGGAATAGCACTTAATTTTACAATTCATCTGTAGTTCAAAATGCTTGACTTATTTTCTGATTTAAATAACGGAATAATATAAGACTCTTTTCATAAATCAGGAAAAAACAGTATTTAAGTGAAATGTTAAACATAATGTAATGCCAAAGCATGTGCACAATTAATTAATATGCTGCTAGAAATGCATCAGGACCAGAGCTGAATGAAGACTTAAATTTTTTTAAATTGTTCATCATATCAACTGTGTCTATGGGTGGAAATGATATTGACAAGATTTGAGATATGGGAACAGGATATTCACTTGAGTTATCGTATTGAACATAAAAGTAAATGGTGCCAAAGAAATCAATAAACAAAGTATTACATAACAGTTGGGTATTCACTTACTAATTGTTTTGAGTTACCGAATACTTTGGTTCTCTTTAAAGATTGAGTTTCATGTTTTTTAAATATATCTTATATAAATATTTAATAACTTGTATTCAGCACGAGCTCTAGTATATTTTCCATAATCTGTTACTAAACCAGTCGTTTTGTAAATTCTGTATAGTTTATTTTTCTTGTTTTGATTCGAGCCAACAGCTTAGAATTCTATGGGGGTCCAGAATAAATTTTAACCAAGACCAGTGGGACACAGTCTTTTAAATATCCAAACATGGTTTTATTAAAAAAGCTTACCATTGCATTAATGGAATCGGAAGAACTATTAGGAATAGATAGTAAATCCAACCAGTTCGTATTATATAAATACTGGTTTAATATGATCATAATCGGTACGCGTAAAGCAAAAAGCTCTAATCATAGTTTTTCTAACATAACATTGATAGCTAGATGGTATACAAAAATTAAGTTCTATAGTTGGATGATAAGGGTTCTCGGGTAGTGTTATAGGTTTAACTAAGGATCAAACGATACGAGTAAATACAATTACATACTCGATACTTTCCTCTCGATACCAAGTACTTTTAGCATCGATATTTTACCACCGAGTACCAAGTAGGTATCGGTAAAAAAGCACTCGAATCGGTCAAAAATACTCGTTGCATATTGACTTGAAGTTAATGTTGAAAGTGACGCCATTACAGTCTTAATGAAATGTGCATAAATTAGTTACCTGTGGTAAAATGATTAAAAATTAAGAGGCCAGAACTTGTATAGAAATATTGAGTCTAACTTGTGTTTTATAAGTGCCAAGAGGGTCTCTAAATCTATAAAAAACTGCAGAAATATTTAATTTGAGATACAGGGTTACGGCATTTTGAAATTGAAAATTGATAATAAACTTCGAAAATAGACGTTTTCTGGAAGTCGATCAAGCATTTCTATTAACAACTTTTTTAAATATAGAAAATAACTTTCTTGTAAAATTAATGTATCAGTTATATTTAAAACAGTCTAGTTCAATTCAGTTTAAAATTTTGTGCAAAAATCAATGCTGTCTATATTCAAAAACGAATTTTGTAAATGTTTTTCTCTTTAAATTTTTTATTCATTCATATATGTATATTTTTTTTTATTAAAACTTTTGTTGTTGTCGATGCCATATCTCATTTAATTTTAACAATTTGTAATTTTTGTCTTATTGCCTTTACCCTCTGATTTTTAATTCTAAAATAAATATATACTTATATATACAAAGCAAAATCATGTACTAGGTAGTGGCAGTGGCGAATTTATTCATTTTCGCCGTTCCAGGAAATGTTAAACTTCATATAAAAAAATTTGACGTTGATTTTTTATGTATGGAGTTTGACATTTCCTGCAACCACGGCAATGAATGAATTCGCCCTTGCCACCACCTGATGCATGAGTTTCCCTTGGTGCGACCCAGTTTTTGCCTTGTATACATAAGTATACATATATTTTAGAATTAAAAATCAGACGGTAAAAAAACAAATATGTCAATCGATCAGACATAGTGTGTAAACATTAGCACCAGTAACATCCCTTAAAAACTCAAGCAATACCATATTGCTTGCTCCTGCTTCACAAACAAAAACTTCATGCTAGTTTTATAAAAAATTGCATAGTGTAAATGGCGTAAAAGTCTATGTTTTTTGTTTTTGAGTTACTTCTATATTCTTTTTTAGAAAATTTTTAAACAATTGTAATAAAATGTTTTTGGTGGAGGAAGCATATCTATCTTGCTAAGAAGACGCATTTTAAAAATTTGTCTTGAATTTGTTCATGCTTTTAAGAATAAGCAACAAGAATTTTAAATAAATTTTATTTATAGGAAATAAACCTTTTTGAATGATACATAGTTTTTCTATATTGGAGGTATTTTTTTCTTCGAACTGTGTTCTTCTTGCAACAGACTCAAAAAATAACCATCTTAATTGAAAATCAAAAAAGGGTAAAATATATCAAAAAGTGGGCACTAAAAGGTTAAAGCATTCGAAAAAATTGAAATTTGCTACTTTAGTAGCAACAACAATCACGCTGCATGAAAAATACATATGTATTTTTCTTTGCCTTAGTTTTATGAAATAGTCGACTGATACGAGTAGGTATCGATACTTTTTGTTCGAAATTGATATCGATATTTTTCGATCGATACTGTAACAAATAAAAATCTCGATACCCCAGTGGTATCGTTCTATCCCTAGGGTCAACACGTTTTATTAAATAACCAGCTGGTTCATTTACAAATACTAAATCAAGCAGTTTATCATAGGAATTGCGAATTCCATTTATTTGATAAAAACATAAGTCAGATAAATTATTTACAGAGTCATCAATCCAATCGCTTGCTTTAGTTTGTATAAGATAAAAACTATCAGTTAAGAATGTCCACTCTATTGATGGTAGGTTGAAAGCACCAAACACAAGAATGTGGTCATCTGGGTACGCCTTAAAAATAACTTTTTCAATTGATTTTGTATGTTCAGTATATATCAATTGTTTAGAACATGGAGGAACATGTTATATAAATGTTTTTGTGACCAACCTTCATCACTACGCAAACAATTTTGATTCCATGTTGATTTTTTCTTTCGATGAAAATAGCGAAGAGATAGCTATGAGGAAACCTCCACCAATCCTTTTAGTTTTTCTATCGAGTCTAAAGATGTAATAATCATTGCATAATAATTCAGCATTAAAAACTTTTTTGCTCAACCAGGTTTTAGTTAAAATGATTGCATGTTGTGTAAAACCAAAACTTTCTACATACAGTTTGGATAGGTTGTACAGACCGTCGGCGCAAAAGAAAGACTGACTCACTTGGGTCCCAAAGGTCCCATTGTACAGTTTGGATAATTTAGAGTCTAATCCATGAACATTTTGACAAAACACAGATATCTGTAAATCGGATATAAGGTCTAGTTTTTTGAATTGCTATTTTGAATTATCGAAATGCCCGGCCAAAAATAAGGGTTAACGATTTGCTCATATATACCAAGCGAAACTGTAATTTTAAATGACGTTATACATCTAGGCTGGGAGTTAGTAAATTTTGTAGTTAAAATATCGGCTTCAAAGTTAAGTTCAGATTTGATGTAATATTCAATATCATCAACAGTTGTTTCGAAAACAAAACGAGATATAAATACAGATTTTTTACTTGATGGTATGACCACAAGTGGTTTGATGGCATTTGAATTATAATTGTTAGAAATATTGTTTATATTGTTTACAACGGGTGCAGATGGCACAACTAAGGGAGGAGGCACTGTGTTATCGTTAGCGGAAGATAAAGTATTCTGTTCAGATCTATTGTTTTTGGAACCAGTCGGTATCGGAATTTGAGGTTGGTTTAACTTATTAACATTTTTAGCGGATTTTCTACGTTTTGGTGATGATTGAGTCGGGGAATTAACAAAACATAACTTGTCTTTAAACATATCTTCATATTTCTCCAGTTTTTTCGACAGTTAAGTAAATTCTTTTTTAATTTCAGCAAACTTATCGCGATTCAGTATAAACGGAGAAAAACTTATTCAGCTGACCTCACTTCAACCAAAAATGTTTATTTATAATTTTTTTTTTTCAGTACAAAATAATACAAAAATGTTTAAATTAAGTTATAATTAAAATTTTTTCTTAGTGGACATGTACTCCAAAAATCATGTTCTCTTTTTTTCGTATGATGAGTATTTGAAAATTATATTAAATATTCGTACGTACATACGTAACAGAAATAGTAATAATGTTGACAGTTCCAAAATAGAAACTTATAACAAATAGCAGAAAGAAATTTTTTTTGTGGAAATAGTTTTTATGAGTTTTTAATGAATTTATGTATGTAAATTAAAGTTGAAAAAACAGACAAAAACGAATTTACATAAAATATGCTACTTAACATCGATTTTGCTTTGTATTTATAATAAGTTATGTTACATTTCATGACATTGATTTAAAAAATTATAAAAATTCTTAATAATTTTTTTTAATGTCTAATATTTGTTTAGACAATCCTTAAAGTACAAAATATTAAAAAAGTCCACTTTCACATTATCTCTCTCAAATAAGAATGACATAGGAGAAGCTTTCAATAACGTCTGCCCCCATGCCGTTTAAAGGCCCTCTTTAATTTTGATCTTGATACAAATCTGGTGGGTTTCATTGCGCTACTACTAAAGACGCGTATCATCACGTCCACTCTGGTAGAGAAAAGTTCCTGTTGTATCCTTGTGGACTGCACTGGACCTCAAGCGGACCAGGCAGCTGCTCGGACTGAACAGGAAATCCATAAGTGTCCCGGTCTCGGTACTTACTGGTCACTGTCTAATCGGCTGGCATGCTGAAAGACTGGGTCTGCCCTTTAATGATTTCTGTCGTAGCTGTAACTCGGAGAATGAGGAAGAGACCGTACTGCACCTCCTGTGCCACTGCCCATCCCTGGCTCGAAGAAGATCTTGAATTCTGGGCTTTTTTTTCTTCGGGACTCTTACGGAGCTATCATCTCACGCTATAGGGGACATAGCGAAGTTCTACCGATAATCTTCATGGTTCTCAACTGGGTAAGAGGAGTCGCTCCGTCTTCCTTGTGGTATCACAATGGGCCATTCGATTGTGCTCAAGTGAGCTTCGTCGTGAGAGGCTGCCACTCCTAACTAACTAACTAACTATTCAAAAAAGTTTTTGAAAAGAAAAATAAAATGCTTAAAGCAGTGATTTCAAAAATTGATTTTTTAGCAATAACTAATTAAAAAGAAATGAAATATATTATTTCCTCCATTTCCATAATATAAAATTGCACTTAGGCTGTGTGTGTGTAAATAAATAAATAAAAATAAACTTAAAATTAAGGTACTTGGCACATTTTTTCTTGTTCATTTTTACATTTCAAGTTGTTAGTTGCCCTAATAAAACAAATAACAAACAAGTCTTGCCTATAGTACACGCAAAATAATAATTTGTATGCAAGTGTTATTTATGAGTTGTAAAAAAGACAAAAATTTTAAAAAAGTACATTGAATAAAAAGTTGTTGTAAAAGTACATTGAATTCGTTTTTGCCATATATTTCAACTTTTCGCTACCTTTAAAGAGATTTGTGCTCTTTATCCTAAAAAAAACCCTAGCACGAAAAATTGCAACCGATCTTGGTTACAAACTAATAAAAACTAATTATTTCTACAAAAAAACTTCTTTCTGTTATTTGTTATAAACTGTCACCATTATTATTCTTCCTTTTACGTTTATATGAACATACGAAAGTGCAAAAAAAGTGGATACGATTTTTGGAGTAAATTTCCACATAGCAAAAAATATGAATTATAAGATGGTACTAAGGGCAACAAGTCAAATTTCTATTAATTTTTTACCAGAAAATAATTGGTGCTGAATTAAATTGTAAAAATACAATAAGCGGTAATAATCTCCAAATACTCAATTTTAATATTGCTTTTGTACCATTTTCTTTTCTAATATTTCAAGCACTAGGGAACTTTTTAAAATAAAAATATTGTTAAATAAAAACTATATAAAAAACTAACACATATAATAATACATAGGAAAATAACATATTTTATATTTCATAAGGTTTATTAATTTACGTGTTAATTTACATATGGAAAATCGGAAATTCCATATGGCTTGTACACGCCGCACAGTGGTTCAGAAACGTTTTTCATTGGCCAAAACTCTGCAACTTTTTAACTAATAAAGATTTTTTAGTAGTTCTTTTTTTAGTCAATAGACAACATCTTCAGCTTTTACCGAGTTTGGGCCTTATTAAAATCGGTTCAGCGGTTGCTGAGAAATTTAAGCCTAAAGTTGAACTTTCGATTTGCTTTTCCTAATTCTTGTTTGAAATTCCGTTTCAAATGTGCCAACTCATTTTTGACCCACTTTTCCTTAAACAATGTGGCTCAAATTTGGTCCACGGGTCAATCTTGGATGACAATACAATATTTTGCTATCCTTAGGGTGGCCCCTATTTTCACTGAGGTATTTTCCGTATTTTCATTAGGATTGTCCAAATTTCAACTTTATGCCTAACAATACTTACATATTTCCTAGTTTTTGGTCAATTTTAAAACAAAACAGTGTAATTTAATTTTTCTTTAATTATATACATATTTATTTATAGTTATAAATAGATTCTAGGTAAATAAAATAACATTTAATATTAATGTCTGTATACTTTATTTTATTCAAATACTAAATTCAAATTATAATAATAATTATAATATTCTATATTCTGCTCTGTATTACCTGTGTCCTGTAGCAGTGCCTTAGCTTCGGCATTTAGTTCCGAATGATTCAATTTCCATTGACTTCGAATGCTAGAGATGAAGGGATCTGAAGTTGCCAATAAAATATGAAATAAATCTTCATTTGTAGAAATTCGTGATATTTTTCTGGTATTATGTTCTCTGTAAAACCTGTAAACCTCTTTTGTATGGAATTTTTTAAGACAAAAACCAAGTTCAATTACCTAAGCTGATTTGGAAAACGTACAATAAATTTGCCTTTTTAAATCGAATACTTGTACCGAAATAAAATTTATTTCCAAATTATTGTGATTTATACTACATATAAAAGTGTTAAACCTAAAGTAGATTACCTAAACACAAAAAACTAAGTTTAACTACCTAAGTTGATTCGGTTTATACAAGTTTTCTATGGGAAAATTTGTCATATACAACTTATACTGGATTTTAAGGAAATTTTACCAAAAATTGTTTTGTGTACAAAAACTCTCAATTTTCGAATAAAATTAACTTTTTAGTTAGATTCCTCTCTTTCCCCTTACGTTTTGCTATCTGCAATTTGTACTTTTGGCAGTGAATGACTCCTAAAGTAAATTTACTAGCAGTTTTGATAGAAATTTGTTTGTAAAAATGCTGAGTATTTTCATTAAAATAGAAAAAGTGTTCTACGGGCGGATCCGGGCGGGTGCAAAAGTATATATAGGCTTAAAGAGAACACTTTTGCCTTTCTTTGGGTGGTTTTGGTTTTTTGTCCTTTAGAAGTTATTACTACTAAACTTCAAACTTTGCGAATATATGGAGGTTTCCAATTTTAAACATAACACCCTATTTACAAATTATACAGGGTGCGCATATACCATTTCTTAAAAACAACAGTTCACCCAACATAACAAAAAAAACCGCAGCTCAATATCGATAACAGTTTTTAAGAAATCGCAATTAATATGAGATCAAATATTACAATTTTTATTTTATTTTTAAATTAACATAAATTCTTTGCCTTTAGCAGCATGCCACGCCCACTACTGCGAATATTTTGACCTAATTTTTCGGCTACCTTAGTTTTGATCTGTTTTCTTTCTGGTAACATAAAAATTTTAAGAATCTGTGTCAACAAAAAATATAGGTTTTGGCCAATGAAAATTAATTCTGAACCACCGCGGTGCACCGTGCGCCGTCTAAACACAGTTTCAGTTTTTCTACTCTTATTGTGTAATGTAAAAGAAAGAGTAAATTTTGACAATTATCACTCGAATATCAACTGATAGGCAGTGTGACCAGATCAAAAAAATTTTTGGAGCTAAATTGGTACCAAAAAAGTGCTAAAAAGTACTAAAAAATTGTTTTAAGTGCTAAAACATAGTGCCAAAATTTAAATGTCAGTTTTAAGCAAGTATTTTCTTGGAGAATTCAAAGTTTTGTCATTTATGCTTATGTTGCCTTAGAAATATTTATTTGCATTAAAAAAACCATACTTCTTAAAACAATAAATCATTTATTAAACATAAAGAGCCTTAAAAACACAATAAAAATAAAATTTCACTTTTTAAATTAAATATCACCTACATCAGTGATTAAAAATACTTGACTATTTTTAATGCATATGTAGTTGCTTAACTGTTGCTGTGGAAAAATGTGCAGCAAAAGCAAATGCAGAAAAGAAGGAATCGCATTTGCTTTAGCTGACTATGTGTTTTTTTCTGCAAAGCAATTATTTTGAAAACGTATGCTGTTGCTTAAGCAGTCAGTTGTTCTTCATTTTTATTTTTGCTAGTGCTTAACTCCTTACTATGAAGTTGTTGCTAACTACGACTGCTTTTTCTTGCTCGTACTTGCTGAACTCGCTGCTTTTCATCTCTTTTAACATTGGAAATGTATTTATGTATTTATTGCTTACAATACATAAGAAAAAACATTTCATTGTTTTTATTACACCATTAAATGGTGTTTTCGTAAAAAGCAAACGTTTTCAAAATAAATGCTTTGCTGATTGCTTTGCTGCAGAAAGAAACTCATAGTCAGCTTAAGCATATGCGTTTCTTCCTTTTTTTGCCTTTAATTTTTGTTACGTTTTTAATGAAATGTTTTGTAAATGCTGACACATTTAGTTTTTTTATATGCTGAAAAAAATGTAAGCAAAGCAAAGATTTTGGTGCTGTTGCTATTTTTAAGCAAACAATTTAAACCCTAAATACACATGTGTACATACATACTCGTTTATTATGTACTTAGGCAAATTTATTCTAGGTATCCTCAGTAGGATTTGAACATACAACTTTTTAATTCGGAGATATCAAAAAGTGCTATTATTGCAATTGTTACACGCGAAAAGTAGTGTTTTGAAGAAAAGTGCATTAATTACTTTGTGGAACATTTTGTAAATTGAATTAATTAAAAGTGCTAAAAAATGCTAAATAAAGAGGTGGTAAGTGCTAAATCAGTAATTTTTCTGCTAAATCAACAAAAGAAGTGCTGAATCTAGCACCGAAAGTGCTAAAATGGTCACGCTGCTGATAGGTAATCGACAGCAGTTTGAGTACAATTGTTCAAGATATGAGAAACACAATTCACACCGATTAGGGTTTTCCCAATGAAATATATTTTTCCTCCATTTCTTGCTGCACCTTTAAAATTGCAATTAGTATTGTCACCACAAAATGCTACCATTTACTAGTTATTTCAAAATTTTTTTCGTGAAAACATATGAGTTGTCAGCTTGAAGCTCATTTACTTAGAATTTTAACTATAATTCCTTTATTTGGAAAAAAAATAGCGTCATAGCATAGGACATAGTTTAATAGATCCTTAGTTGGAACAATCTGTATACAAATAAGTTAGTTTTTATTAAATAAAATGAGGTTTGAAAATATTTTTGATAATAGATTCATATTTTGTTCGAGCACTGTAATATTTTAATATTTTTTTTTTTTTTTCAAAGCAGGATTTAATAATTTTGAAGTACAATTATTTGAGCGAAACGAATAATTGTGTTGAACTGAATGATAAGCCATTGAAATTATTGAAAATAGTTCTAAAAAGGCTTGTTAAATGTTTTATGTAAATAAGAAGCGCCACAATTTGCTATGGATATATGGGTTGCACATATTCCACACCTTACATCATGGTCACTTACGGTTTTATGTATGAATGGAAATTTTGCTTCAGTTCACTATTAAAAAAACATTTTCGTTTTGGCTGCTATTTATGTATGTACATAAATAAATATTTATGTATATACATAGTATATACGTACATATGCATTTGAATAAAAAATGCAAGAAAACTTACCGCAATAATAACAAGTTATTTTATGTCCATCTATTCAGTGGTGCTCTGCTGCAACTAAGTATATTTTTGTAAAATTATTTAATTTACATATAATATCATATTTTGGTTTTTAATCGCATTATTTCCCACGTAAAAAGACATGTAAATGAAGTAGGTAATTCATGCTTTCTACATAGAATGAACTTGTTCAAGAATTATTAAATCAAACACAATATCAAAAGTCGCCAATGGCTAAATTAGCTACATACATACTTCTTTGAAATTATGAAAGTTTATTTAATATATAACAGAAAATAAATTAAATAGAATCCGTAAAATTTGCCATATTTTCATTTATTAAACACAACAAAAGTTTACTAATAACTCAAGAATAGTTCATTCTTTATTATATTACGTTTTTGTTAGGGTTTTTTTTTAAGTCACACAGGATAGAAATTTAAAAATTCTATTCTTTAAGCAAATAGATTTTTAAAATTAATCAATAGGCATAAAAGCAATAATTATATTTAACAAAATAAAATATGTAAACTAAAAACTTTATTTTATTTATTATTATTTATGACATTCAGTCAATGCAATATTACATCTGCGTAAATACAGTTTTGTTAAAACTAAAAAAATTAAGTGATTTTCCTTTTATTTACGGATTCATTTTATCATTTTGTTTTCCTAAATATCGTTAGTAGCACGTTTATGACAACAAGGCGCATAAACTGAAAATATTTGTTCATAAAAAACAGCAACAAAATAACTATACCTGCTTTAAATAGTGTACAAAAGCTGTGTAAGAGGTTTTTATTGCATGTTATTCATTAAATATGTGTTGTATTTCATACCTATGAAAACGGTTGTTGTCTGTTTTTCTGCTTATAATGTTTAAGCAATAGATTTGATCAAATTTTGTTTTTTTATTGTTTGTAAGTAGATCTGCATACAATGCAGTATTTCATAAAACGGCAGTAAAAAACTTTAATAGGGTAAAAATGTGGCAACGTTGCTTACAAATAAAGAGAATTAAAAAATTCTGGCGTACGAGTATAAAAAATACTTAAAATTCTGATTGAGATATTTTTTATACTCGTTTTTACAAGAATGGTTAAAATAAACACCGCAACTTTTTGTGGTGTTTAAAATACTCGAGTATGAAAGGTATAGAGTAAGTATGCGGTGTACTCATGGTTGCGGTGTACTCGTGCAGTTCTCTGATCAGCATACGTTTTTCATTAATTTTTTTCATGACTTCTTAAAATAAATGTAAGCAATTCGTATATATTATTAAATAACTTAAATAGTTTTCACTAATATTTATTTGTTGTAATAAAATAGAAGTAAATTTTTAAACATCTTATTTTATATTATCTTGTTTTAAAACCAGTTCTTAACAAGTAATTGTGCACTATTCGGCTATGCCGAATCTTATATACCCTTCACAATCTAAGGATGTGTAGTTTAGTGAAGTAAATCCAATCAACAAGCTAATATTGAGGTGACAGAATTAAAAAATAAAAAAAAAAAATTGGTACGGCATATATATAATTTTACATACAAATTTTGATATTTTAAAAAATTTGAAAAATTAAGAGTCCGAGCGAGAGGCAATTTTTTCAATTGATGTTTGTTTTCTTATTTTTTATTTGTGTATCATGGACTGATCATGCTGATTTCCAAAAGCACCTCTTTCGACACTATATGTGATCGATAGACATATTTTTGCCTCGGCAAACTTGATTTTAACACTAAACGGACGGACACGAAGATTTCGCTATGCATAAGAATGACAAGCTTAGAAAAAAATTATTAACTAAAAATAATATAAAATTGCATATAGTATTAAAAAATATTTAAAAATATACATATAATATATTTATTCGTTTGTGTGTGTAAGGATTTTAATTAGACAGTTTGAACAGAGTTACAGTTAATCTCGAAACGTTTGCAAAAGTAAAATTTTAAATTTAATTGCGATGCTTGTGTTCTGCAAAATAGGGGAGAGTTGGTTCCAGAGACGAATTGTTAATATATAAAACTGTCTCTCGGATGCCCTGTCATTATGCTGAAATTGAATAATGCCGTTTCCTCTCGACGATCTAGTGAACGCCAAGCGGTGTTATAGGTATTTAAGCTTTTTGGTAAATATAATTTTATGTAGCAGGACGAGGTGTTTAACTTTTAAATCGTTATTTAGTGTGATATTTAAAATTCGAGTGGAATACTGAGATATGTGATCAAATTTTTTTAAACTTTAAACGTAACGTGTAATGTTATTGATTGTTGTTTTGAGTTTTAACATGTATTTCGATATACAGCCATGAAAAACCTCCGACGAATATAATAGACTTGGTAGAATATAAGTCATTGCAAGTAGTAGTCTTATTTTTGACAGTGTAAAATACTGAGTAGCCCATAAGTTTCTTAGCCTACTATATACTCTGCCACATGCCTGATTTATATGATCAGACCAAGTTAAAGTACTATTAAAAATAACACCAAGGTTTTTGACAGAGCTAACTATATCAATTTTAGTACCTCCAAGGAATATTTCAATATCAGATTCGATTTTTACCGCTTTTTTACAAATTATTAAGCATTTGGACTTTTTAGGGTTAAGCCGCAGGCCATTTGCTGATGCCCAAAGAAAAATTCTATTTAGATCATCATTAAGATCATTTACCTTATTGCTAATGGATCCCCTAGAACTTGTGAGATAAATTTGTAGATCATCAGCATACATTTGTACACAGGAATGTTTGAGTTGTTGTGGTATATGGAGCCTTTCGGAACACTTCTCACTGTCCTTATAAGATATGAAACAAGTCACTTATTTAATACACATTGCAGCCTTTCTTTTAGATATGATGAGATCAATTCGGAAAAAGAAAAATTGAACATTTTTGACAGTTTTAGACACAGAATTGAGTGGTGCACAGCATCAAAAGCTTTTGAGTGGTCAAGTAAAATGGATATATTTCCTAAATCTAAATTACCTCTAATCTCCTCAACAACATCAGTTAGGGCTGTCACAGTTAGTAAATGTTTTGTATCTACGTACTCAAATATTTGTTTATGCAGAATATGTTCAAAAACTTTAGATAAGTATGGTAATATTGAAATTGGGCGATATTCGCTGTCTGTTTTTGGGACTGGAATGACTTTGGCATACTTCCAAACCATCGGGTACGAGCTCGTAGTAATAATAGTGTTGTATAAATACACAATAGGGCGTATTATCGAGGGTAGGATTAATTTTATGAATTTTGGATTAATATCATCCAAGCCTACAGTACTAGACTTAACTTTATGAAATGCATTTACAACTTCTACCAATGTAAAGGATTTGAAACAAAATTTTTCAAACGAGGAATCGTAAGAAGGTATTCGAGCATAAAAATCGGGGTTCGCTGTCGGCATTGGTACATTAACAAAAGTTTCATTTAACTTATTAACATCAACATCAGCAGCACAGCTTGTTGTCTTAACAACACCAATATAACGTATACGTTTCCATGTCTTATTGGTATAAACTGCATTGTTAAATTTATTTGAATACGCATTTTTCGTGCTTAATTTTTGATACTCAGGTGTCTTGTATCGTTTCCATAATTGGTATTTACTATCACGACTCTGTATTAATAACTTAACTTCATCAGAAAACCATGATCGAGATCTGGTTTTTATAACTTTAGTTCTAATTGAAACATGTTTGTTATAGAGCTGAAGAATAAGACCATTGAGGAATGTTACTTGCTCATTAGCCGACGGTAAGTAATAAGTTTGATCCCATACTACATTACAAAGATCAGATTCTAATGCAAAATTTTTAAGATTGTTAAAGTCACGATAAGGAAACTGTTGAGCAAAATTTTCAGTTGCAAAATCATATATTGTAAAAATATATAATGTTTCGAAAAGGCAGGAGCTGAAAGTTGATAATAAAGTAAAATTTCTTTACAATTACTGACAAATAATATATCAAGCAAAGTACAATTCATATGGGTAAAGTGTGTTGGTCTGGAGTTATTTATAGGAAATAAATTAAATGATGACAAAATAGTTATAGGAGTGGTATCTGCAAGCAAATTAAAATTCAAATCGCCAACAATAACTACTTTTGAATAGGACACAGATAAAAGCTCTAATTGAGCTATGAGTTTATCGAATTTTATAGTTTTATGCGGTCTATACACACATCCAAGTAACATTGTGTTTCCTTTACAGTTCAAGTCAACAAATATATATTCAATATCGTTAGCTTCATTATAACTACAATTAAACTTACCAGAAATGTTCTCCCTTAGGTATATTGCTACACGAACAGCATGCTTGTATCAATCGGATCGAAAAACACGATACCCACACTCACATATATCACTTTTAAACCAAGTTTCAAAAACACGTATTGCATCAACTCCTGAGTTCTCGAATAAGAAACGAAATTCATCCAATTTATTACATAAACTTTGGGCATTGATATGGCAAATACTAAAGCCTTGTTTTTGTTTAGCTAAGATACGAATCATACTAAAGTTACTATCTCTAGAACCAAGTTGCTAATACATAATATTTGTCAACCTGATATTTTAACGCAACGCAATTAAATAAGAATTTAAAGAATAAATATAACATATTAGTTGAATAGACCACAAATAAAATGTTGAACAATGAAAAGATTATATAAAATTTTAAGTAGATATAAAAATAAAATATTGGTTTAAAATTAAGAGTGTCAACAAAACAATACATAAATTTATTCACGAAAAAATTGTGTGAGCTCCTCAAGAAATTTTATTAAACATGGTTCATCTGACTCAAACTTTTTTATGTAAACGAGACCTCGCAATCTAAAAGCAGATTTTATCTTTTTATCTCTCTTCATATTAAGTACAGCTTGAAATATTGGATGATTATGAGGAGTTAAGTTTTCGCACACATAAATGGGTTCACTGCTTTCAAAACCTGCATTTCGTAAGCATAACGTTGCTTTGTTTTCACGGCGGTATTTAGATATTGTCTTTAAAAGAAAGTTTTTTTCAAATGGAGATTTCAATTTGGTTACTATAACCTCACCCTTTGGCGTATACGGTTTGTTTTTATATATTTTTTTCAATCTGGAAATATTTTCGTTTTGTGGGGTAGAAATTTTCAAGAGTCACAGATATTATTAACAATGTTATTCAAATTTTCATTTTCATAATTCGAATAGTACCAGCAACAACGGAGTTTTCGTTTTTTAATATTTTTTTTCTTAGTTGCCCAATTTCGTCTTTTAACTGAGTAACTTCTGAAGAATCTGAACTTTTTATTTCTAAGTTATTAACTCTTATTTCTAACTCTTAATTCTAACTTCACTATCTTTTATTGATCTGTTGATAAAATTAAAATGTTTCTCTTCACTTTCTTTTATTGAACTCTTTATAACCTGAGAGGTAAACAATTCGCTTTCTTTTATAAGATCCCTAATAAAAGTTTTGTCATCTGTTGATAAGCGCGGGAGTTTAGGGCATTTTTCAAAAGGCAATTCTTGCCTTAACTCTCTCAATTTTCTGGCCGACGATTCACTTCGTGTAAACATATTGGTTATTGATAGTTTATAATTCTGGTTTTGTTATGAAGAGAGTAGTTATTGATCACTGATCACTGTGTTGTATGTTTAGATGTATATAAATATAAAATGTAAAACAGTTTTTAAGTTAAAATTTATAGACAGTTTATAATTTTGTTTGCTTGTTTTATTTATTTGTAGATGAGCAAAGCATTTGCTATTTTTTATATTTTGTTTACTTAAGAGTATGATTTCAGTGTGTTGTTGTAGTGGGTAAGCTTATAATAAACTTTGTGTTTTGAAAGTAAAATTTTTATTTAGTATACATTTGCTTATTAAATTTTAATTTATGATAATATTAAATCTATGGTTAAAATTGTTCACTAATGATATACATATATTAGATGTGTTATAATTATACATACGTGATTAAAGTTTATATTGATTACTTTTAAATTTTGAGGAGTAAAGAAAAACACGTCTGTTCACCACGGTTGCTCATGATTTTGTGGTGAAGGATATAAAAATATGTACATGTAGCAATTCATTGGTTATACAAAAAATAGATTGATCGTTTATACTTAGAGAAAAACTAATATAAACCTTCCTTAGCATATTTATCGATACAGACTTTTTGGCATTTGCGCTAAAACAATTCTGAAGTGAAGATATGTTAAAATTAAATACTTGAAATTCTATGCTTTCAGCTTTGAATTTATTTGATGTTGATCTTGAAGACTGGACTCCAAGTCCAGATCTTGTTGAAAAATATATGTGTTTAGTTTTGAGGAAATAATAATAGTGTGTGATTTCGTGTATTTTGTGTAAGAAACCATAAAATTCTGACTATACATACTAAAAAGAAATGTTTTATATGTATGTGTATTAACTAAATTTTAGCTCTAGTATATAATCTGTATATGGATCTTACTCCAATGTCGAATCGACATTTGTACGCATTGAAAGTCCAAAAAACCATATGTCAAAATAGTATAATATTTTGAGAAAAAAAGACGAAGCTTATAACTCTTGATTAGCACTATAATTGGTGGTAAGGTTAATTTTAGGTAACTTCGTTTTAGGATAATTACAACATACCAAGGTATTCGCATGTGACAAAAACAGAAGTCTCTTTAAAGGCGAACAGTTTAAATATTGATTTCAGCGAAACCTGCAGTTTAAATTTTTAATTTAATTTTAATTACTGTCGCACGTTACATGTCGCATGCAACATTTTGTTCCATCAAACTTTTTCTTGTCATTTTTAACTGACTTAAAAAAAAGGAAGTTATACAATTCGGCTGAATGTTGCTTTTTTTACATTTGTGCCTTCAGAACTCAGTCATTTCTGCTCTGATTTTTAAAATTTTTGATAATATGATAGATTATGCTTACAGATTGGTTCCGTTTTAAAAACAGCCCAAAATCTTATACATTAACGGATGTCGCCATACAACATACATATTTTTTACGTGTATTATGAATTGTAAAGGGCACTTCTCTAAAATTTAAAATGACTGCGTATTACCATAGCTCCCAAAAACAAAAAATGATACAAATATAACTCAAAAATTAAAAGGTGCCCCGATAACCGTTGTAGACAGAGCGCTGAAACTTAAAAGGGACCTGTATTGCTAAATCCGCTATATAAACGAGTTATAATTTGAATTTAGAAATTAAAGGGTGTACCATAATTGATGAAGATTTTCTTATATGAACCTATCTTTTAAATCGTTATAGACAAACGCTTGTAAAAATGACAAAATGTCGATTGCTATGGCCGTTATAGTAACAGCTAATAGTATATAAAATTATAAATTAAAGGGTGCACTAATAGTTTATTTAATTTGGTATATGGCCAGTAGCAGTTGTAGACAAACGATTGAAATTTACAAAGAACCTGTATTACTAACTCCTCTATAACAACAAGTATAAAATTTGGATTTAGAAATAAAAAGGGTGTCCCAATAGTTGATATAATATGGTATATGTGGCTGGACTTTTGAACCGTTATAGTTAGAAAGCTGAAATTTACATGTGACCAAGGCGAATTAATTATAAGGCGATAGCTGTGGCGAATTCAGTCATTTTAACTCCATATATTAAAAATCTGCATAAAAGTTAAAGTTGAAGTTGGACAGTTTGAATACCGGCGAAAATAAATAAATTCGCCACCGCTATCACCTTATAATTAATTCGCCTTGCAAGTGACATGTTTTGCTAAGTCCGCTATAACAAAAATCTTATAATTTGAATTTAGAAATTAAAGGTTGTTCTCAAAATTAATTTAATTTGTTCTACATGGCCGTATTTTTTGAACTGTTGTACTCGTATACAAACACCTTAATATAAGACAGGATGTCCACTACTTTATTTGGTATAAAAATGTTATATATATAAAAATGTTATATGTGACCCGGTCTACGAAAAGTGACATTCGGTGTGAAAATATAATTTTTCACTTTTTTGGCGATTCGGATAGACTAATGTGTGCTCTTTCTAATGGCGCAAAGCAGAAGTTTCCAACTCGTAAAGAAGTTTGTCAGGAATTTTCCAAAAAAATAGCAGAAATGAGTGAAAATGAAAAAAAATTGGACATTGAATTATAACATAATAAACATCATTTCATACTTTTATTTGAAGGGAACCCAGCCATTTTACATAAAAATCGAAATATAAAATAAATCTATAATTTTTTTTTACGCTTTATTTTTTTTTCCGATGCCAAATTTTTTTTGGTAGTAGAGCCGCAGAATCTTCCTCGTCATTACCATCTGCCTTTCGTTTCTTCGATGCCAACTTTTTTTTTGGTAATGGAGCCGCAGAATCTTTCTTGTTATTACCTTTTGCTTTTTGTTTCTTCGATATCGAATTCTTGTTTTGCAAGGGAGCCGCAGAATTATCTTCTCCATCAACTTTGGATTTTTGTTTCTTTGGCTTTGCTTCCGGTTTTGGGGCTAAAATATCTACTTTTCTTGGATCTGCGACTAAACTGCGGAGATTTTGGTAAATATACCATTAGCGTTCCAACGTTAAACCAACTGGATGTATAGTTTTTGGCATTTCACTTTACTTAGTATCACTAGATCTAGTTTGTTTTTGGAAAGCTCGAGACAGTTCATTCTACTATCAACAATCCGATCTCGTGGTATAAGTGTATTGCATTTCTTAACACAACAATCGGTAGAGAAATATTTTGTTATCAGCTTTTCTTCTTCTAAATCCACAATAGATAAGTCCATTTTAACGAAACTTTCCTCTGTATTATCTCCTGCCTGATGTAAATCATGATCGCTGTCGAAATCGTTATCAATGTCGGTTTTATCACTATTTTGTTCGTCTTCACCAATATATTGTCTAAGAACGAAACTAACCTCTTCATCTACACTCATTTTTAATTTATTTCGGAATCAAAAGACGTATAAAATGATTCAGTAATCGTAATTGAAAGAGGAACGATGTATAACAGCTAATTTGTCAACATTGATAACGTTCACAAATATCACCTCTTCACTGTTGGTCGTTAACTAAAAAAGAAATCGGTAAAACCACGAAATTACGCCATCTAATACGATATTTTTCGAGACAGAAACAACACTGAATATCTTTAAACACGGTAGGATGAGTAGGGATACAGAGAGAAGGGAACAACTGAAGCGAAACTTATCACATGACTTGTTTATCTTTAACAGCTTTTTTCTCGAAAACTTGTGTTTACACCGAAGGTCCCTTTTCGTAGACCGGGTCACATATTATAAATTAAAGAGTTGATATAATCTGATGTATATGGGCAAACTGTTGAACCGTTACAGACAGACGGTTGAAATTTACACAGTACCTGATTGTTAAATCTACTACAACAGCAAGTATATAATTAGAATTTGGAAATTAAAGGGTGACCCTATAGTTGCTGTAATTTGATGGAAATTGCCAAACTTTATAACAGTTGAAAAAGTATAAAGTTTGGAGATATAAGTGTGTCCCAATAGTTATTGTAACCTAATTTATGTGGCCATACAATTGAGCTGTTATAGGCAGATAGATGAAATCTCTTTTGAAGTCGGTTTTTTTCGCAAGAATTATTTACTTTTTATTTAATAAGGAATGCATAAGATGATTATAAATGACTTAGTATATTCAATATGTGCCCGGTTTTTATATTGTTTTTTTTTTTTTTTTTTTTGTAATATTGTTTCATCATCCTTTAAGCTTTAACCTATAGTGCGACAAATTAATTTACTTTATATAGATTCAATAAATTTGAATAAAACTTGGTGCCACAAGGTTTTTAGGGTCTCCGAATACGAAAATGGCGGATCTAATATGGCGGAAAATTTTAAAAAAATTTATCGAATTAGCTTAAAATATATTACACGAGATATTTTGTAGTCGCTGTTAGTTAGTTAGTTTCTAAAAGTTTATAATAGCGGATCCAATATGGCGGACAATTTTTAAAAGATTTTATAAACAAAATATATTTTAGAAAAAATTTTATTTGTAATATGAATTTATTTGTTTTACTTTCAAATTAAATTATTAACAAACGTCGTTTCGTATCAAAAACTATAATGAATGTGTCAGAAAATATATTTGAAAAGCAAGGAATGAGTGTTAACTAGATTTAAAAGGCAAGGGTATCTACAAATAAATCATTACAATCCTGGCCGACCTGACATTACAATCGACACCGATTGCGTCTTAGAACCTTATTCTAACTTCATTCCTTACTTCTCCAAACATTCGTCTTGTATATTAAATTCTGAACAGTGATTGGCATTATTTTCGATGCCTGATAAAAAAGCATTTTTTTAGGTTTTGGTTCTAGCCATCTTTTTAACCTGAAAGAGTCAATTATGCCATGTAAGGCATTTGAGTTACCTGACAATTTTCTACGTCACTTATCTCATAACGATCATTGCCAATACTCTTTCAAATGATATAAGGTCCACGATATTTTGGAATTAACTTCTTATTAGAACCAGAAGTAGCATCAACGTTTTTAGTGACAACTAACTCCCCAACCTGAAATGTTTTGGGAGCACATTGATGTTTTTCAAAATGTTTCATATTATTTACTGGTGACTTATTAATTGCTTTTGATACTAATATACGTATCTTTTAGAGATTAGTGCTTTCGTTTCTAAACTTTTCCTGCAAATGTTCTTTAAGTTCATCTAAAACTTCAGCTCGTTGTTCCACTCCAAACAGCATTACACTCGGAGACTGTTTAGTTGTATTGTGCGCTGTATTATTTATGGAGAATTCTTCTTGCGTAAGTTTGCTAACCCAATCAGTGCGCTGTATTGGCTTTGTCAACTTTGCTAACATTGCTCTTAAATCCCGGTTAACCTTTCTACTTGTCCACTGGACTATGGTGTTGCTACCGACACTTTTACATGAATATTATTGCGTTCCGATCAAAATTTGCGAACTCATTGGAAGTGAAACAAGTACCTCGGTCACTAATAATCCGTCTGGGCCTGGTATAGCTTTCAAAATACTTAATTTGAGTGAAGCATACATCTTTAGTACCCGGAGAATTTACTGCACATAATTTGTATGTCTTTGTTAAGAATTTATATCTGGTAAAGGGCCAAAGTGATTAATATGCAGTGTGTCAAAAGGTACATGCTTCTTTTCTATACTATATAAGTTTCTATCATTTTTCCGGTTAGGCACAGAATAGTAAATGCACTTTAAACAATTTCGAGTAAACTTATTATCATGTTAGGAAACCAGTAGTCTGTATCTGATTAGCAGTTTTCTCTATTCCAATATATTTTTCTTGTGTCAGCCTCATATTCTCTTTAATTCCCTTTGGCACAAACAACTAGTTTTATCCTTGAGTAACTCTTTTAAAAATTAAACCATTTGCCAAGAAAAACAAATCTAATTTCCCCTTCCATAACTGTTCTCTGATTGTCAGAATATCGGGATCCCTACACTGAACTAATTGAATATTAATTGAATTGAATTGAATCCACATCAGACCCATCCATAATTACTGCAACTGTAATTCGACTCAGGGCATCAACATGCGCCATCTTTTCCCCCGTTCGGTGTCGTATCTGTCATCATTCTCAAAATCTAGAGCCCAACGAGCAATACGAGGATTTATAAACTTTTTCTGTATTGTAAGTAAAATTTATACCCTCCAAAAAAATTATAAATCTTCCCAGTGCATATACAATCACTAAAGTCTCCAACTCAAAGCTATGGTATCTTGATTCAGGTTCGGTTGCAGACCTCGAATAATAAGCAGCAGGATGTAAGTTTTCGTCATTCTTCATCTGCAAAAGAACAGATCCAAATCCCCGTGCACTGGGCTCTTCCCGTTTTACGAAAAGAGCTATATACTGAAGCTCCCATTTCAATCAATTTTCCTTTCAACCAAGAAAATGCATCCATACATAAATCTGTCCACTCAAAAATACTACCCTTTTTTGTAAGATCCGTAAGCGGTCTGGCTACTCTCGAAAAGATTGGCACAAATCTCCAAGTTAAGATCTAAGTTATCAAAAAAGTACATTCCTAATATATTAATAACAAAATTTAAATTTGACTTGCTAGACTGCTTAGACCCTTAAATAGAAAACAGTCAGTAATGTAGGAATAACATACTTTGCATAAAAACACTTTGCATTTAAAAATAGTTTTTAGTTACTACATCATTGATTTTTATTATAAAATAATAAAAATGTAAAAAGCTAGAGTTTGTTAAAAAAAGCGAAACAATAAAGACATTCTGATTTTTTAACTTAACGTCCGTGTTTTAATTGTTTCAATTGGTGACCCCGATGTGATATACATTTTAAGGACAACAACATGCCTGTTACGCGTTCTGCAACCGAGCAAAGTTCATCTTTTGCGGGAGTAAATAATCCTGCGGCTTGTGATGCACGCAACCATAATTTAAATTTTGCTATCAAGATACCTTGTTTCTGGAAGGAGAATCCAATCCTTTGGTTTGCGCAAGTTGAAGCACAATTTTCCTTACATCGTGTCACAAATGAAGAGATGAAATATTTCATCATCTTGGCTAATTTAGATGCAGACATACTAAGCCAGGTGAGTGATATTGTGACGCGTATAAACAAATTAAACAACGCATAATTGATCATTTCTCTGTTTTCGAGGAAAATGGCATTAAAACGCTGCTAACAAACATGGAAATCGGTGACAGAAAACTAAGCGCGCTCCTGCGAGAAATGAAAAACCTAGCCAATGGTGGTGTTACCGAAGATTTTTTGAGAACTATATGGTTACATAGATTACCATCCCAACATCTTCTGAATCCTTAGACAACCTTGTTAAAATGGCTGATAAAATTGGTGACAGTCAAGTTTCACGGAATGCAAGCGTCTCAACAATTAGCTCTACAAATGAGCTTTCTGAAATTAAAGCACAAATTCAAAGAATCAACACGGCATTACGAAGTCTTCAATTAACAAGAAGGAGCAGATCAAAAGGATCACATGCAACTTCCAGTAGGAATTCATCTTCAAGCAGAATCTGTTACTATCACCGCAAATTTAAAAACAAAGCTCATAAGTGTCGGCCTTCTTGTTATTTTAACACAAGTAGTCAGTCGGAAAACTCACAACCCGGTCACTAGACGAAAATAGTGACCGAGAAAATGCAACCAATCGTCTTTTTATATATGATAGATCAGTCGGCAAATTTTTTCTCGGGGACACAGGTGCGGATATATCTGTTATCCCAGTGCATGATCCATTAGAAGAAAAGTGTCAAAAATATAAACTTTTTGCTGCTAATAACACTTCTATTAATACATACGGTGAAGAAATCCTATCTTTTGGTCTTCGACGAAATTTTCAATAAAAATTTGTGGTTGCTGACGTGTCTCGCCCAATAATTGGCGCTGACTTTTTAAAACATTTTGGCCTTATTGTTGACACCAGAAACGTGCGAATTATCGACTCAATAACTGGTTTATTTGAAAAAGGTAAAATGGGTCATATGCCGAGTTATTACGAAGTGAAAACAGTTCTAAATTCGACCCCTTATCATGATTTACTTTTGAAATATCCTACAATAACGAATCACTCAACCGCTGTTGGTAAAAAACCGCATAATATACAACACGTTATAGAAACAAAAGGTCGTCCAGTTACAGCAAAACCTAGACGTCTTCCTCCAGATAAACTTGAAATAGCGAAGCGTGAATTCAATGTTATGATAGAGCAGGGAATATGCAAACCATCAAAGAGTTGCTGGTCAAGTCCATTACATTTGGTACTCAAGAAAAATTGTCAGTGGCGCCCTTGCGGTGACTACCGTATTTTAAACGCGCAAGCAATCCCCGACAAGTATCCTGTACCACATATTCATGATTTCACCCACAGTCTCCATGGTAAACACATTTTTTCAACGATTGATTTAGTAAGGGCATATAATCAGATACCAGTGGCCGAAAATGATATTCCAAAAACTGCTATTATAACTCGATTTGGCCTTTTCGAGTTTAAATACATACATACATACTTTTGGCCTATGCAATGCTGGGCAAACTTTTCAGCGATTTATGCATGAAGAGCTAAGAGGGCTTGATTTTTGTTTCCCTTACATTGACGATATTTTGGTCGCTTCCGAAAGTGAGGAATTACATTTCAAACATCTTAGCCAACTATTTCAACGTCTGCAAGAATATGGAGTTGTCATTAATATTGATTAATGCTCTTTTGGTCGTCCTGCTGTCAATTTTCTTGGACATCGTGTTGGGGAAAATGGTACTAAGCAAATTCCTGAGAAGGTGTCTGCAATTGTCAACTTTCCTATGCCAAAAACAGTAAAAGAAGTTGAAGTGGAAGAAGTGGCACAGATGTTTAAAAACAGCTTTGATGTGCCACCACAATATAAATTGGTATGCCGTTTTACCAACTGTCCTGTTAGGACTTCGAGCAAGCTTTATGGAAAGTATTAAGTGTACTCCATCAGATCTTGTTTATGGTACTGCTCTACGTCTTCCAGCAGATGTCTTTATCGAAAGAACGGAAAAGCATCCAACGGATGAATTCGTACAATCTCTTAAAAACAAAATTAATACATCGAAACCTGTTCCTGCAGTACATAAAAATAACCGTACAGTATTCGTATCTCAAGATCTAGAACACTGTGACTTTGTTTTTATACGTGAAGATGGTATTAGGAAATCTTTACAACCACCGTATTAAGGTCCATTTCGTGTCATTAAAACGACTCTTAAACTTTTTACTTTAGATGTTAAAAGTAACGAAAACGTTATATCAGTTGATAAGCTGAAACCCGCCTACATTTTTAACACCGAAATCAAAGAAAATCCAAATCTCACCTTTGTCGCAAATTCAAAACGTGTTCAGAAACCTCGAGTTACTTTTCGATAGAGATCCTGCTATGCAACATCTCTAGGAGGGAGTATATGTAGGAATAACAAACTTTGCATAAAAACACTTTGCATTTAAAAATAGTTTTTAGTTTCTATATCATTGATTTTAATTGTAAAATAATAAAAATATAAAAAGCTAGAGTTTGTTAAAAAAGTGAAACAATAAAGACATTCTGATTTTTTAACTTAACGTCCGTGTTTTAATTGTTTCAGTAACAAGAGTTTAATTTTGTCCCAAACAGATGAATTCATAAACATATAAACTAAGTAACACTAAACTAACTTTTTCGCATTTTATTTTTATTAATATTATATAACTATTAATAAATTATTACAGTGAATAAATTAGTATATATAAAACAACTGTTTTCATTTGCATTTAATAGGTTCGCTAATGGAAAACTTGTTATCGCATATACCTTTTCGCCGCCCGTACACGCAGTTATTTTCATTTTTTCATGTACGGTTTGCGTACACGAATTTATTTTCATTTTTTATGTACTTTTTTCCGTACAGGAAGTTTTTTTAATTTTTTCATCTACGATATTTCCGTACACGAATTCATTTTAATTTTTTGTCCTTTTTTCCGTATACTTACTGAAATAGAGAACACGTACACAAACAATAGCTACAGTCGTATATTTAAGTACATGTACGCAAATAAATACTTTAACTCGTAACATTAGTGGATGAGTATGGAAAATTTCAAAATTTAGAGACACTCATAAATGTTATGAAAAGAAAAATATGTACACGTTGGTTTTGAACAGAACATTGTGCGTACGATGGGTATACTTTCTGAACTCTGCATTCTTCAGTAAAAGTAACATTTTATTTTTTTTTTTAAATAAACAGTAATTTAATGTAATTTACATTAAATAAATTAAAATTTTTATTCCATATTTCAGAGAAAAAAAGCAACAAATATATTTACTGAACAAAAATAAAAACAAATTTAAAAAAATAGAAAAACAAATGAAAAAAATTACAATTAGTTCAACTAAGATCTTTTTTAATAAGTTCATTTAATCTTTGAAAGATTGAGTTTCGATAGAATTTACTATTTTAATAATTTTAAAAACACCGTTATTAACGACAAATTTGAGTCTTATTTACTTAAAACTGCTGACAATTGGTACGGTACCACTAGATAGTCGTCAAACTTTCAAGCGGAATAACTAAAGTTACTAACAATTCTCGCAAGTTTGAAAACTGTTCAAACGAAATAAGTGCTACTCATATTATTTCCCAGTTGGGGAAAAATTGTTGGCAAAAGCATTTTGTGATTTCTCACTTATTAAACAGAGTAAAACTTCATAATCGTTGTTTTTCGTTTATTTCAAACTAGTTTTTTATATGCAATTTTGATAGCAGTTGCAAGTGGATAACCTTTGTTTTTTAAATAGAATTGATATGTTAAGAGCTGTCAGAGAGGTTTTTACCTCAATGTCTTTATTTCGTGTCTGCACCAAAAGTTACGAAAATTTGGCCAAATATAAAAAAAAAATACAAAAGTTACGTGAAGCCTTTAAAAGTTACAAAAAAATGGTAAACATGTCACCAGGGTTCCCAGATTTTTGCAAGGGTTATCATCAATTAGATAAATTTAAACAACAAAAATCCCAAAGAAACTATTTTAACTGTTCCTGTAAATAATATTATTATCAAAGAGAATAAATTTATAAAGATGTTGCAGTTTGAACATCTAAAAAATCAAAAATTATCATGGTAGTAAGAGACAAGAGGGAAGATGTTCTGTGAGCGCAACCAAAACTCAAGAAAGCACAATATTAGTTTTGTAAACATGACATATTCATACACACATGCGTGTAAAATGTGTGTGGATGTTCATAAGAAATGTTTTGTAAAAGGAAAGTATTGAGAGACAAAAAACACACATTTAACATATAGAAACGTACATACATACTTTCATATCTACATATACAGAAGAATATGCTGGATAAAATTTTATTTCTGAATTCTATTTTTCCTACTTATTTAATAATTGTTTGTAAAATTCAATTAAAATCAAAACTATATGACTGCTCTTGTTATTGTAGGGTAAATATATATATTTTTTTGTGTATTTTTAAAAATATGCATAATCGCACCGAACTACTCACGCCCTAAATTACGCAGTATTTTTCTTTAATATTTAAAATAAGGAACTTATTTATGTATATTTATTGTTAAATTTTATGTTAAGTTTATTTAATCTATGTGTATCTACCGATTTATATGTATTTATTTATTTATTTATAAATTAGAATTGCCAAGAAAATGAATTAATAATTAAGTACACTGCACATTGCTCCGTAATATATTTTTAATGTTTTTAGATACTCCGTTTTTACAAAATAGTATTTATAAGACTTTGTGTGTTTTTATAGTTCTTAAAATGGATATACGTTTCTGATGGATATGTCAGAATTTGTGAAGGTTAATTATATCTATGATTCTGCATTAATAGCAGGATAATCGTTGCGCTATGCAACAAATAAAATATCGACTTGGAGTAAGTTCATGTGGCACATTCGTAGAGTTGAAACAGTCGGCACTTTCATCAAAATTTCTTAGTTTTCTTGGTACATATCCACTATATGTACCATATCATTTACTTCCAAAATATGTATATTGAAACTTCAGCGGCAATAATATTACATCGCCTTTGCACAATTTTTTTTGTGTGCTAAATTTATTAATTTTTAAATATACTAGCTTATCCATTGCGATATTATATTCACGGACAGAAACATTTTTAAAATGTCCAACTTTGGCGCGCACGTATGAAAACACATTTTCTAATGGATCCTGATTGAATCGACTAGTTTAAAGGAAAATTAAGTTCGGACTTTCCGGTAGCATTTCACTAGATAAGGATAATATATCCCTAGCTATTTGTATAATACCGCTGTGCAAAATATTTTATTATTGATATATTTAATTTGTTTCATCTGTATAGTCCGCTCCTTAAGTTTTTTTTACGAAGATCGCATACATACAAAGTGCGTGATCTTTAAAAAAAATATTCGTCGAAGATACACTTTCTTAACTACGCGTTATGCAATATGGTATCAAAATAAGGAAAACGAAAGATTTTTAAATTTGAAACACTTCTTTTCGATTTGGCGCAATGCGGCAAATAAAGACAATTTCCTTTTGTTGCCGGTATTAACTTCGACTCTTTTTTCACTAACTTCATTTATTACGAATTTATTAAGATAAAATTTTTTTCTATTTTATATTATATTCAAGCACTATGATCACTACAACTGAGACACTAAACAAGTATTCATCTTAGAATAGTGATAAAAGTTTATAAAATAAATGTTAACGTTTATACAAACAAATTAATTAATGTTAATAATTATGGTATTTAATTTATATGTATGTAGTAATTAAATTTATATAATAAATGAATTTAATTTACTTTAATTGTGCTTGATTCCTTCATATATAAATATTTCATGATATTCTCATGAAACCTTTTTAATTTAAAACTACAAATTGAAATGTATTACTGCGTGGAAAGCATATTCATATAGCCATTTCACTACTGCTGATATAGCTCATTAGTGGATTTTACCCAAATTTTGTATAGAAACCTTGAAAGTCTTTTATCAAAAGCCAAATTGATTACATGAGAACTCCATTGAATCAATAAGACAAAAAGACAGTAACAACTCAGAAGTGTTTTATACACAAACACAGCAAACATTCAGTAACAAAAAAAGGAAAGTAAATTAAAATCGAAAAGGTTCCGAATAATAAATTTTCGTATTGATAATAAATGAACTTTATATTCGGTGTAAATCGATATTATTTCTTTTATACAACAAAAAAAAAAAAAACACATATTGTTACCTTAAAAATATACAATCTGTAACATTGGTTTACGTTGGTTATTTGGCAATGTAAATATATACACACTCGCAGGCACGCATATACGAATGAATTTATGTGAGATGAGAATAACAAGACTGCAGTCATAAACGCAGATTTTACTTTGACAAAGTTTTGTAAATTTTTTTTTAACTTTGTTTGGTGTTCAGACACAAAAAGTTTTCATTTACAAATTTTTGTTTTCTTCCCTTTGATCGTTCCTTATAAGACGAATCAATTACCAGGTGGCAGCGTTAGAGAATTTATTATTTTTTGCTGGTAGAAACGAATGTCAAACTTCATATATAAAAATAGTACACAGATTTTTTATATATGGAGTTTGACAGTAGTGTTCACGGCGAAAATTAATGAAGTCGCCTACGCTGCCACCTGGTAATAGATTCGCCTTGTTCCTTATTTTTGGACGTTTTGTATGTGGTGCTTATATGTATATGTACATATATACAACTGGCTATAAGCAACCATGATGCACTGAACACATTCGAAACAGCAGCTACCGACTGCAAAATGTCAGAATTAGAATGCATGTGTTTATATGAGAATGATTAATTTATTGACAGCAAGGCAACAAGGCGGCAGGTTGTTGTCTGGACTGAATTCGCCGCTGCAGTCAAATTAAACTCAAGGCAAATTGATAACAGGTATACTCACGGCGAAAATTTTTTTCCTTCTTCGAGTGTCAAAAGTTAAAATCTCCTTTGATTTTGACAGCCGAAAACTATTTGTACAAAAACAAAATGTACATGTTTCTATCGCAGTGTTGTATTTATTTTCGCCGTGAGTATACCTGTTATCAATTTGCCTTGAATTAAACTAATTTCTATTTTTATTGGCGACAATAAACAGTTTAGTGATGTCAGTACTATAAGACATGTAAAATAATAAGTGCTTAAAATCTCTTATTATGAAAAACGAAAAGAACAATAAAGATATAAAATAAAAATTATTTATTTAAAGATTTAAGTGTAAATCTATCATAAAACTGTAAAAGGATAATTTCAGTACATGAAATATTTAAGGAAAATAATGAAGACAATAATTGATTTAGAATACAAAATACCTATTTATTTATTTCTTATCTGTCCCACGTAAGTGCTGCTGGATAGATTTAAGTAAAATTTTGTGAGGAGATCCTTTAGAACCTTGGTTCAAACACGGATTTTTTTTTAGTAGAAAAATAGAGAAACCAATGTAAAATTACCCAATTTTACCGGTATAATTGTACTTAAACAGTTGTCAGCTCATTTTAATTTTGTATATAGAAAAATTTTAAAACTTTTTACATACTTTTTAATAATTGCTTAAAACATATTTTTCGAAATTTGAATTTAAAAAAAAAACTAGAAATTCCACACTGACGAATTAAAAATACTACTATTGTCATGGCGAAAGTGTACGAAGAATAATTGTAAAAATTTCTGAGGAATGTATTAAGATGTACATAAAACTAAAATTCCTTTTCTGTGTGGACAACATTTAGTTAAAAATTTACTTCTGTTCTTAGTACTTGCTGGTTGAAGTACTTATATTAATTTCAATTGTCGTACGGGATATCTGTAAATACATAACACGATTGGTTTTAATAGATATCAAAAACTGTTGTTAGTATTCTTTATTTTAGTGGACATTTTAGTGGACAAGAAACTACGTAACACACACTACTGTACTTATTATTGCTTTTGAAAATTACTTCTATATATTTTCAGTCTTAAAGACAATCCAAACGAGTTATTCTACTCTTTAAATAGCCTCTTACAAAATATTTAAAACATTTTTTTAATTATAAATCAGAGCTGCTTTTTTAAAAATCGCTTAAATAACATCACTGAAATACAGTTAATTCGTATTTTTATTATGTAGCTGCTGCCTTCAAAATAATTATGTAGCTGCGTACAAGGCGACAAATGTTGCTAGCGTCATTTGCTGTCGTGTGTTCGTGTATCTTGCTGTGGCGAATATGTTCAGAGCATGAATCAAATAATAAGATTACACAAAGACTCTCTCTTTCTCTGTTTATGATGTAATAAAAATAAGTCTTTGTGTAAAAATGCAGTGATGTCAACTTAATGCCTTCGGCACTTTAGCATAAAAAAGCACTAACGTGATGCTTTTAAAAATTATAATTGGTGCTTTTAGTAAAACAAAGAAAAATCTTTTTTTTTTTAATTTGTAAATAAGTAATTTAAAAAAAGAATTCTAAATACGCATATTTATATTATACAATTATTTTGGAATATATACGTTTTCGCTTGGATTTGTCATCTGCTATTATTTGATTAAGCTTTGTTATTTGGAAAAACATACGTGCACGGAAGAAAAGTGTTTTTGCCTTAACGTCTACATTTATTAAACTTGACTCGTCTAAATGTTTTTTTATGTAATTAGTAGGGATCATTGATTTTTCCCCATTCAAATTTTTTTCATCTAAACGACAAAATATTAACCATTCTTTTCTAAGTTGTTTTTCTTTTTGGAAATGAAAAAAATTTAAGGTTGAGTTCTTATTTTTAGTATTTCCACAATTATACACTGCATATTTCACTGCAAGATTGCTGAGAATAATAATCTCTCTTTGTGATTTTACTCTTAAAGCGCAGTAGCAGGACGCCCATCGATAAATTATGCACTGACTGTAGAATGTACGGCAGTGAAACATCTTAGTATATTTATAGTCTTGGATCTTAGTATATTTATAGTCTTTGGTATTTCTGTTATTACATTCAATTTAACTAACTAAGCTGATTGACAAAATCGAAAAGTTCTGAATCAAAATGTTTCATCTCGTGAGACAAAGCATTTTTTTTTTTTTTTTTTTTTTGGTACACATTTTTTAAGTTATGCAGTAAACTCATTCGAGACAGCAGCTACCGACTGCAAAATGTCAAAATTAGAATGGATGTGTTCAAGGCGAATCAATTACCAGGTGGCAGCGTAGGCGAATTCATTAATTTTCGCCGTGTACACTACTGTCAAACTCCATATATAAAAAATCTGTTTACCATTTTTTTTATATGAAGTTTGACATTCGTTTCACCAGCAAAAAATAATAAATTTTCTAACGCTGCCACCTGATAATTGATTCGCCTTGGATGAGTTTATATGAGAATTATTATTTGGTTGACAGCAAGGCAACAAGGCGACAGGTTGTTGTCTGGGATGAATTCGCCACTGTAGTCATACACAGAAATGATCCTGTTAAGGTGTAAACACATTCGCCACAGCAAGATACACGAACACACGACAGTAAATGACGCTAGCAACATTTGTCGCCTTGTACGTAGCTACATAATTTTTTTGAAGGCAGCAGCTACATAACAAAAATACGAATTAACTGTATTTCAGGATGTTACTTAAGCGATTTTTAAAGAAGCAGCTCCGATTTATAATTAAAAAAATGTTTTAACTATTTTGTAAGAGGCTATTTAAAGAGTAGAATAATTCGTTTGGATTGTCTTTAAGATTGAAAATATATAGAAGTATTTCTCAGAAGCAATAATAAGTACATTAGTGTGTGTCACGTAGTTTCTTGTCCACTAAAATAAAAAATACTAAAAACAACAGTTTTTGATATCTATTAAAACCAATCGTGTTATATATTTACAGATATCCCATACGACAATTGAAATTAATATAAGTACTTCAACCAGCAAGTACTAAGAACAGAAGTAAATTTTTAACTAAATCTTGTCCACACAAAAAAGGAATTTTAGTTTTATGTACATCTTAATACATTCCTCAAAAATTTTTACAATTATTCTTCGTACATTTTCGCCATGACAATTGTAGTATTTTTAATTCGTCGGTGTGGCATTTCTAGTTTTTTTTTAAATTAAAATATCGAAAAGTGTGTAAAAAGTGTTAAAATGTTTCTATGTACAAAACTAAAATGTGCTGACAACTGTTTAAATACCATTATACCGGTAAAAGTGGGTGATTTTACATTGGTTTCTCTATTTTTCTACAACAAAAAAAATCCGTGGTTGAACCAGCAGCACTTACGTGAGACAGATAAGAATTTAATAAATAGGTTTTTTGTATTCTAAATCAATTGTTGTCTTCACCAGCAACACTATTTTTCTTAAATATTTCATGAACTGAAATTATCCTGTTACAGTTTTATTATAGACTTAAGAGATTTTAAGCACTTATTATTTTACATGTATCATAGTACTGACATCACTAAACTTTTTACTGTCGCCAATAAAAATAGAAATAATGCACTAAACACATTCGAGACAGCAGCAGAATTCAGCCCAGACAACAACCTGCCGCCGTGTTTCCTTGCTGCAACAAATTAATCATTCTCATATAAACACATGCATTCTAATTCTGACATTTTGCAGTCGGTAGCTGCTGTCTCGAATGTGTTTAGAGCATTAAAGTTTTATTATAAATGTACACTTAAATAATTAAATAAATAATTTTTAATTTAAAATTTTTATTGTTCTTTTCATTTTTCATAATAAGAGATTTTAAGCACTTATTATTTTACATGTCTTATGGTACAGACATCACTTAAATTTTTATTGTCGCCAATAAAAATAGACAATTAGTTATATTCGATGCTGCGGCAAATTCAGCATAAACAACAACCTTCCGCCTTGTTGCCTTGCTGTAGTCAAAATAATCATTCTCATATAAACACATGTATTCTATTTTTGACATTTTGCAGTCGGTAGCTGCTGTGTCGAATGAGTTCAATAATTAATTTCTATTTTTATTGGCGAAATTAAGCAGTTAAGTGATGTCAGTACTATAAGACATGTAAAATAAGAAGTGCTTAAAATCGCTGATTATGAAAAAAAGAAAAGATCAATAAAAATTTAAAATAAATAAATAATTAATAAAAATTTTAAATAAATGTACATCTATAATAAAACTGTAACAGGATAATTTCAGTACATGAAATATTTAAGGAAAATATTGATGCTGTTCACCACATTTTAGTTTTGTATATAGAAAAATTTTAACACTTTTAACATACTTTTGTTCAATAATTACTTAAAACATATTTTTCGAAATTTGAGTTTTGTATACTTGAATTTTTTTATACATGACAATTCAAATTTCATGGCGAAACTATACGAAAAATAATTGTAAAAATTTCAAAGGAATGTATTAAGATGTGTATAAACTAAAATTTCTTTTTGTGTGGACAACATTTAGTTAAAATTTACTTCTGTTCTTAGTAGTTGCTGGTTGAAGTACTTATATTAATTTCAATTGTCGTATGGGACATCTGTAAATATTTAACACGATTGGTTTTAATAGATATCATAGAACTGTTGTTTTTAGTATTTTTATTTTAGTGGACAAGAAACTACGTGTTATTTATACTGACATACAATACCGTACTTATTATTGCTTCTGAGAAATAGTTCAATATATTTTTAATTTTAAAAACAATCCAAACGAAAATCGACGTATTATTCTACTCTTTTAATAGCCTGTTACAAAATGGTTAAAACATTTTTTAATTATAAATCGGAGCTGCTTCTTTAAAAATCGCTTAAGTAGCATCACTGAAATACAATTAAAGCTCTAAACACTTAGACGACAGCAGACTTCACAACTTCACGGCTTCAAATCCTGCTAACTTCAAATGCTGTTCTGAAATCAGCTTCATAATTATTTTGAAGACAGCATACAGCTGTGTACTTTAGCAATACAAATTTAAGGGATACCGCATATATATTTTATAATGAATAAAATTAAAGTTATTGATAAAAAAATGTAATAATATCACGAAAAACTATAAAAACACAAAAATTTATTTCCTTATTGTATTTTTGAAATGTTATTTTATTATTAATTTAAAAAAAGATTTTGTTTTTATTTTTCTATTTATATGTATAATGGCATTTGTTTATTGCTGCCCGTGAAAATAGAAAATAGCCTAAGTTGGCAGCAGCAGCAAATGCTATCGTGTAGTCGTGCTGCTGTGATGTCGTCAAAATAATCGTTTTCATTTAAACATATGTATTTTATTTTGACAGTTTGCTGTCTGCGGCCTGTTTTCGTGTAAGAGCCAGTTTAGATTAAGGGCATTGTAGCTGACTTTTTTATTGTTTTCTCTTTTGGTGAATCTCCGTAAGTCATCACGCGTTTACATTATGACTCTTTTGTAGCAAGTGAGAGAATTTTATGATGTTTTATCAACTAATCTTTCAAGTGTTGCCATAAACTAAACGTATTAATTTTTCAACAATTTTTTAATATTATAGGAAAAAAACAGCCATTTGGTAACACCGCTTAAGCATATAACTGCAAAAAGCGAGAGAAAGAAACAGGAATGAGAGAAATATGAGAGAAAAAACTAAAAAGAGTCATGAAAATTCATTTCGTGCTACTTTTGCTACCCCGCAAGCTTGTCTACACCACTTGCCAACAAACTTCTGCATCATGACTTTTGTAGCTGATACAATGCCCATAGTGTAAACTCCCTCTAAGTGTTTAGTGCTTTATTCATATTTTTATTATGTAGCTGCTGCCTTCAAAATAATTATGTAGCTGCGTACAAGGCGACAAATGTTGCGAGCAGTATTTGCTGTCGCGTGTTCGTGTATCTTGCTGCCGTGAATGAGTTTACAGCATTAATCAATTGAAGTGTTTTTGAAAATGATTCAAAAGTTTCACAACAAAGTACTAATTCTCATTAAAGATTTGAGCAGCTCGTGTTGCATTTTTTTTCTTATATTAGTTTTCATTGAGTTCATTGTTGAAAAAAGACGAATTCATTCTTCTAATTTACAGAGAGACTTACATGTCATCATTTTGAACAATGTTCTGTTCAAGGCGGATCAATTACCAGGTGGCAGCGTAGCCGAATTCGTTATTTGCTGCTAATGGCAGTAATGATGACTGCCAAACTTCATATATAAAAAATTTGTTTATATTTTTTATTTATTGAGTTTGACAGAAATGATTTCGTCGATAATGAATGAATTTTTTACCATACTAGGAAACTTCTGACAGCGCTGCTTACAAAGAGACAACAAATCAATAACAGCTGATACGTAAAACAAAAAAAAAATTTAATTTTAACAGGTTCGTTCGCAACGCAACGTCGATTTGAATAACATTTTAAATGGGAAGAAAAAAAACATAGTTTATATTCTTATTTACAAAATTACTTAGTTAATAGATGATGTTTACAATGTACATAACCTAAAGCAGATAAATGCGAAGAATACTAATAACTGAACTATTGATCAAGAAAATACTGCACTACATCCTGCTGATTTCAATTTTTCTTTCCCAAAAAAAAAAAAAAAAAAAAATTAAGAAATTTAAATAGAAACATGAACTAAAGACAAACTAATTAATTTACTTGCTATAAAAACAAAAACAGTTCAACTTATAATTTCGAAATATTAAAAATAAGCTTTTAATATCGGAGGAAAATTTTACCTCGGGGTCTTTGAAAAGAAAAAAAAACTCTCAATTGAAGGACAAATACTTATACTTATACAAACAACTAAACTAAAGACTAGATAAAAACTTAATGTGGAACCAGTTTGTTAATATGAATGAAATCAGAATGTATGCATCTGATGTCAAAATTTTGTGTAAGCCTATTTATTTTGTCTGTAACTACTTCCAAGCCGGCTATATTATGAAGGCGGGTTTTAGAAAAAAAAGGGGAAGGTTATACATACATGAGTTTTAATAATATATTTTGTGATATTTACAGTTTTTTAATATGGCATGATGACCTAGTAGCCCAAACGGGAACTGCATAAAATAAAACAGCATGGAATATGGACTTAAGAATAAGTTTTTTATTATTAATATTAATCCTAGATTTACGATTTATAAAAGGGTAAAGGATACGGGTTAGTACGTTAACTATAAAAAATAATAATAAAATAAATATAGTATATACCGTATATGACCTTTAAACTTCATTTTCGGATCGAGCATAACACCGAGGGATTTTAGTTTTGGCACCCATATAACAATTTTGTTATTCAAAATAATAGCAGTTTACCACATTCCGTTTTCGTGTAAAATACATCGCTTGTGTTTTTTTTACAATTTAACAGTCTTTTCATTTATACTAATAGGATAATATATCAGGTAATGCTTTATGTAGGTTAGGTATTATATCAACAGCCATAATTTTAGAGTTAGGATAGCTACATATGTAGGATGAGAAGTTGGTTACTAAGTATAAAATATAAAATTGTTAACAAACACAGTAAGCAACGAGATTCACACGTATATGCTTACAAACATTAAAGAATAACATATACACTGACAGACGTCTATTAAAGAACAAATTAGGTAATGACACCCTTACAAACAAATGAACATTGCACCGACAAATGTACTAAATAATTCTTGCGAAAAAAAACCGACTTCAAAACAGATTTCATATGTCTGCCTATAACAGTTCAAGTGTATGGCCACATAAATTAGATTACATTAACCATTGGGACACCCTTATATCTCCAAACTTTATACTTGTTCAACTGTTCAATAGTTTGGCAATATACATCAAATTTCAGCAACTATAGAGTCACCCTTTAATTTCCAAATTCTTATTATATACTTGCTGTTGTAGTAGATTTAGCAATCAGGTTCTGTGTAATTCAGCCGTCTGTCTGTAACAGTTCAACAGTTTCCCCATATAGATCAGATTATATCAACTATTTAATTTATAATACAACATTTTTATACTTCTTATTATACCAAATAAAGAAGTGGACATTCTGTCTAAAATTAAGGTGTTTGCATACAACGGTTCAAAAAATACGGCCATATAGAACAAATTACATTAATTTTGGGAACACTCTTTAATTTCTAAATTCAAATTATAAACTTCTTGTTATAGAGGACTTAGCAAAGCATGACCCTTGTAAATTTCAGCTGTCTGTATATAACGGTTCAAAAGTCCGGCCACATACACCAAATTATATCAACTATTGGGACACCCGTTTATTTCCAAATCCAAATTTTATACTTATTATAGAGGAGTTGGTAATACAGGTTCTTTGTAAATTTCAATCGTCTGTCTACAACTTAAACTACTTACTAATAAAATACATACTTAAAAGTATGGACATATACCAAATTAAATGAACTATTGGTGCACCCTTTAATTTATAATTTTAAATATTATCAGCTGTTACTATAACGGCCATATCAGTCGACATTGCGTCAAATTTACAAGCGTTTGTCTATAACGGTTCAAAAGATAGGCCTATATAAGTAAATCCACAGTAATTATGGGACACGCTTTAATTTCTAAATTCAAATTATAAACTCGTTGATATAGCGGATTTAGCAATACAGGTCCCTTTTAAGTTTCAGCGTTCTGTCTATAACGGTTCAAAAGTTTGGTCACATATACAAAATTATATTAACTATTGGAACACCCTTTAACTTCCAAAGCCAAATTTTATACTTGTTGTTATAGTGGACTTAGCAATACAGGTTCGTTGTAAATTTCAAGCATCTGTCTAGAACTGTTCAAAAGTTTGGCCATATACATCAAATTTAATGAACTATTGGCGCACCCTTTAATTTATAATTTGTAATATTAATACTTGTTACTATAACGGCCATAGCAATCGCCATTCTGTCCAATTTGCAAGCGTTTGTATATAACGGTTCAAAAGAAAGGCCCATATAAGTAAATTTACATCAATTATGGGGGCACCCTTTAATTTTTAGATTTATTTTTGTATAGTTTTATTTTTGGGAGCTATAGTAATATGCAGTCATATAAAGTGCCCTTTACAATTCATAATACACGTAAAAAAGTGTATGTTGTATGGGGGCACCCTTTTTTAAGATTATGAGCTTTTAAACCGGGACCAATCTGTAAGCATAATCTATCATATTACCAAAAATTTTCAAAATCGGATCAGAAATGACTGTGTTCTGGATGCACATATATAAAAAAAAGCAACATTTAACCGAATTTTATAATCTCCTTTTTTGAAGTCGGTTAAAAATTTACATGAGTAGGCTTTGGAAAATATGTAGATAGTAGAGATGAGCGTAAGCCAAGAATGATAGATTATGCGATGCGCGTTATTTCCCGCTAGATGACGTATATTCCCCTAAGAAAGGGTTGCCAACCCATTCATTCCACAATGTTAGTTTTTTCTTGTATGATTAATATTTTTATATTTACCTACTAGTGTAATTGGATCAGTGTACTTGCCAATAAAAAATAAATTTTAAAATTTAGATTTTCGTAGACAAAAAAGCGTTTTGGTAAATTTTTTTTAATAATTTTGGTGGGAAAATAAATTCTTGCGCGGCAACTCTGCTTTTAAATTTTGCCAATAGTTTTACTTTGTGCGAGCGTTAAACAATTAAAAGCAAATGTTTTTAAAGGTTTTCTTATCTTTGTAAACGAAATATCTTAAGAAAATTGTTTGTAAAAGGTATTTAAAATGTATTAAGCAGTCTTTGCTAGTAATGTTTTATAATTTAAGTTTATATGTGAACTTTGATAATGAATTACAAGAGAATGTCTTATATCATGTTCACATTTTTTCGTAATTCGCTCTCCCATTCGTAATTAAGCCTCTAATTACTAGCAGAATAACTTAATTCCCCATACAAATTTTTGAGAGCGAATCACCAATTTTGTAGGTAATTGAGTTTGAATTACCACGCCAATAAAATAAAATCAGTGTCATCTGTAATTTTTATAAGTTTTACCTGAACAACTGTTAAAATAATAAGAAGTAAACAAAGAAAAAAGTGAAAAGTTATATAGGACATTAAAAATTTAAATAAATATAATGCGCGAATTAATTTCCAATTATAGGAAATGAGTAAAAAAATATAATTTGTTTTTTCTGCACCAAAAAATGTGCGTTTCTTTATTAAATATATTCTTAAGACTCTCTATCCTATTTTTCTTGGCATCTATTTATATTAATAATTATGTTAAATGTTTCTTTGTCCTAACTCAAAATATGTTTTTCTTTGTTTAGGTTACTAGTACCTTTTTTATCAGTAAAACATGTTTTGAGTTATTTGTATTAAGTTAGAAAAGAACGAATGTGTTTCTTATCGTTACAATAGTTGTATTTATGATGTTTGTCTTATCTCTAGCTTAGAATAGTTATATTTGAGTTTATGGATTTATCATCTTTTATTACTATCTTAGTTATATTTGAATTTATGGATTTGTTATTACTATCTTAAAATAAGAGATGTTAACTCTCCTCCTTCTTAAAAAAAACCTCCTCGTTTTAAACTGTATATTGTCTCTGTCGGAGCTTGAGTAGTTCTATTTCATATAATTCGTCGATTTTTTTCCTTTGTGTTTCTATTTTCTTTATCCTGTAGCATTCGCAGAATTTAATCATACCATAAGTTAGTAATGCTAATGTACATAGTCCCAATACGAAATAAAATGTGTATTTTACTGCATGTTCTTCGATGGGTATCAGGAAGGTTGATATTTTTTGGATATTGTTAAATTTGTAATTACCATTGTTCGTCGTGTAGGTTATGTATGGCATCTTTGAGTGCTTGTTGGTGGTTGTAGTATTGTTTTCCATCTAGATTTGTTGAGTAATTGAATTGTATTAGTTTAGGTCCATTTATTTTTACGTTATTCCAGGTGTGTTCTTAATCTGTAATGATGTTTCCACTTTCGAGTACTTGTAGCGGTGCGTTATTTTCATGTATTACTTCGCATTTGGCTGGCCTGTTTTCTAATATATTAATAGTACAGTTGTCCGGTTTCTTAATTTTGCATATAAAGTTTCCTAGATAATTTTTACATTTTTCGATACTTGTAAATTTATTATTGCATTTTGCTATTCTAGAGTCTAGTAATAGTTTTCCGTGCTTAAATGCTAGTGGATACAAATTAAATAGCTTATATTTCGTTTTTAATAATGGGTATTTATAGGTGTTTACAATTGTGTGATGAAAATAAAAAACATTAATATCGGCATATTCTAATATATTTATTATAGGTAGATCTAACGCTTCATTAGACACTATTTGTTGAACATTAAATTTAAAGTTCAGGAATAAAAGTTTCCGACTTTTGCGAAATTAATCATTGTAGCGATAGAATGTAGTTCGTTGTATACTTCGGTAAGTGTTAAATGTTCTGAAATAGATTCGGGGCTAATTCTTTCTAATATTTTTTCAAATTCAGAGTTTATTTTCGTTTGTTTATTATTATTTTCTATTAGCATATTCAATCCTGTCTTGATTTCGATTAGGTCATCATGGTCAGGTGTTCCTGTAATAAGTTTGAGGGCTGATCCTAAAAAATTAAGTGAACGTTTATTTCTGGAGATTCTAGGAAGTAGTTGTGACTTCAGATTTTCGTAGGGTGTCAAGATTCTAGAAAGGTTTGTCATATGGTATAAGAACGCTGTGTCCTGAAAAACGTATACAGGGTCAGTCTCTATCATTATATATTTTTTGTCTTTTAAGTCTATTAGTCTGTTACCGAATGCGACGGATATATATCATAATATTATTATTCTTTGCATGTTTGTACTCGTATATTATCCTTATGTATAACAATATTTTTGTTTGTAATTATTGTGTTACCTTTATCTTCCTTTAAAATGTGTTTTGAGTATTTCCTTACGTTTTTATTGCGTCGGTGCGTTTTTTAGTATATAACGTCCCCTGCTTGGTATGTGATGTTCTTACGATTTTTGTTGTGATATAGAAGTATTTTCTGTTGGTTTATTTCGATTTTTTCTTTAATATCAGGATGTGCTCCCCGGTTAAAAAACACGTCCTCGGGTTTCTCTCCCATGACTGAGTTTATTGTTTTGTTGTATTGTCGAACGGCATTAAAGATTTCGTCTCCTGGTGAAGAATTGTGTTCTTGAGCTAGGACTCTAGTGAGTTCGATCAGCGTGCTATGAGTGCGTTCCACTTGACCGTTTGTTGTTGAATGGTATGTTGGCGTTAGCGTGTGCTCAATATGTAGTTTTTCATAAACCTGTTTTACGCATATACTTGATAATGCTGCTTCGTTGTCAGTCATTATGAATCTAGCATTTGGATAGATTTGCGATAGTAATTCTTCGATGTATATGTGTATGTTTTTCTTATTTGGAATTTTTCGTATATAGCAATATTTTGAGTACTTATCAGTTGTGGTGATGTATGTGTTTACGTTCATATAAAATAAATCTAAGTGTATGTATTCTCCCACGTGATTTGGAATCGGTGTTGCTCCAATTGGTTGTTTATTTGGTCTTCTTTCGTATTTGTTTGTAAGACAGATTTCACAGTCTTGTGCTTCTTTTTTACACATGGTGCGTATGGTTCGCCAAAAATACGTTGTCTGTATTTCTTGAGCGTTATTTTTGTAATTTCTGTGTGCTCGTCTATGTGCTAGTACTACGATTTCTTTTTGTCTATCTATGTTTTCTATATCTTCTGTCATTTTCTGAGCTACTACAACTTTTACATTTGGAAAAGAAGAAATGATATTATCTTCGACGTGGAATAGAGTTTCTTCATCTATTTATATATCATTTGTTACTTTTGGGTTTATTATTTGTTCTAATCTGTCTAATAATTCGTCCTTGGTTGATTAGAAAAGTGTGTGTCGTGCATATGAGAAAATATTTTGTGAAGATTGCACTAAGTTATCTGTGTTATAGTGAATAATTATTTGATTCTTAAATGCATTTAATGGTTGTTTCACGCGTTTCAATTTTTCGATTGGCGAACTTTGTGCTGAATGTTGTGAACAACTCGAAGTATTATTAATCTGTTAACGTGACAATGCGTCAGCGACGACGTTTTGATTTCCTGGTTTATATACTAATTTAGCGCCATATTCTTCGATGAAATTTTTCCATCGTTTCAATTTTGTGTTGGGATTTCTATCATATATAGAAAAAATGAGTGACTGGTGGTCCGTGTAAATGGTTAAGTCTGCTATACTGTAAAAGTAATTTCTTAATTTTTGAAGTGACCAAACGATCGCAAGAAGCTCTTTTTCGTTTGTGCTATAGTTTTGTTCGGTTTGGTTAAGGGTTCTAGATATAAATGAAATAGGTTTCTTATTCTGAGAAAGTACAGCTCCTATTGCAAAGTTGCTTGCATCAGTTGTTAGTTCGAAGGGCTTGTTAAAATCTGGTTGAAATAATTCGACTTGTGCTTGTAACATATCTTTAGTTTTCTCTCTCGCTTCGAGTGCTGGTTTATCTAGATTAATTAATACTTTTGTGCTTTGCTTTTTGTTTACACCGCCATTGTCTCCGCGTAAGAATGTAGTAAGGGGTTTTACTATTGAAGCGAAGTTTTGTAAAAATTTCCTATAATAACTAGCTAGTCCTAAAAATGACCTTAATTCTTTTAAATTTTTAGGTATTGGGTAATCCTTTATTGTTTGGATCTTACTAGATTCTACAGTTATTTTATTGTGTTTGATTACGTGACCAAGATATTCTACTGAGTCTTAGAAAAAATGTGATTTCTCGTCAGAAATTTTCATATTTGCATTATGTAATGCGTTTATTATTATTCGAATGTGCTCCATGTGTTCTTCAGGCGAAGAAGAATATATAAGCACGTCGTCGATATAAACGTAAGCGAACTTACCAATATATGGGCGCAGAATATCATCTATACATCGCTGAAATATAGAAGGTGCGTTCTTTAAGCCGAATGGCATTCTAAGAAATTCGTATTTTGCTCCATTCACACTGAATGCAGTCTTTTCTCTGTCTGATTTTTTTTTTATCAAGATTTTGTGAAATCCTGACTCTAAGTCTAGTGTTGTAAAGACTTTTGCTTTTCCTAAATTTTGAATAGTCATTGCTACATCTGGGATAGGGTACCTGTCGGTTATAGTCTGAGCATTAAGCTTTTGAAAATCTATTACCATACGTTTTTGTGGTTTCCCTTCCTCATCTGTGCCTTTTTTCGCAACGGTCCATACTGGAAAGTTGTATGGGCTTTTGCTAAGTTGTATTATTTGGTTGTCTAATAATGTTTGAATTTCTTTATTTATAAATTCATTGTCTGCTATTGGATACGGGTACTGTTTCACCCAAATAGGATCTTCTGATTTTGTCCTAATTGTAGCTTGTACAGTGGTTGTAAAGGGCAGAATTTCGTTGGTTTCGTCATTTATTCTCATTATATTTTCAATTTCATTTTTATATTTGTCATTATTGACTGTGTAATTCACTTTTTGTTCGCTAATTTCTTCTTTTCTTTTAAATTTATACGTGATTTTATACTCAAATAAGTTAATTTCTGCTTTTATGGCTCTGAGACGATGTTCCCCGAGAAGCATATCGAACTCTTCTAAGGCTTCAGTTTCGAAAAATACTAAATTGTGGCCTAATAGTGTAATAATTTTTTTTTGCTTTCGTTAAAGAGTATCCGTGAAGCGTTTTTACCTTAACTGGTTTTATTGGAATAGATTTTCCTATGTTTCACTTAGAACTAATATAATTGTTTGTCGCACCTGTGTCGATTAATATATTAACTGATTTACCTATTGTTTGGCAGTGCCTCTTTAGACATGGCAATCCGTTTATTCGCCTAAAAAGCGCTGCCGGTTTCGTAATTATCTGCGGTGTGTGGTACAAGTGATTGTATATCTTCATCTCTCGTCTAGTTTACTCGTTGAACTTTATTCGGATTATAATTTTTTGATGAAGGCATTTTATCCCTTTTTGTTGGTTGTTGCTCCCTTCTGAGTGGGTTGTATTGCTGCTGTGGAGAATATTGTGTTGAACGTCTAAATTGTTGCGAACTATCCACTTCCATGGGTTCCTGCCGTGGTTGATGATTAAATTGAGCTTGTACATTGGGATTGTACCTCCTTCTATCTTCGTATCGTTGTAGTCCGAAGTTTGGTTTTTGGTTGTATAATTGTGTTGTAGCCAGTGTGTCGAACTGCATATTTGCGTTGTCATGGTATATGGTGCTTGCGATTGCAAATGCAGTTTCTAGGTCCTTTGGATGATGGCTATATAATGTACCGCTTGTGTATTTACTGTTGAGTCCTGTGATGAATGTACGGACTGCTTCCTGATTTGCATATTCCCCCATGGATGCAGATCCCTTATCACCTGACATCTCTATTTTCGAAAGTGCGAGGTTCAGTGCTTTGCTGATTTTGCTGTGGAATTCTGAGAGTGTTTGTCTTCCCTGTTTATATTTCTTCATTTCCTCGAGAAGTACGTATAATGGTCGTAGATCTGCGTAAGTGTAGTCAAGCCTGTTAATTATAGAATAAAAGTTCATCTTGGTGTTGTGGTTGATGAGGATGTCTGCTGCTTCTCCAACAATTTTTGAATGCAGTATCGTGAATGCTGTGTAGTAATTTGGGTGGTTGGAAAATTGTTTGATATTTTCCATGAATGTCCATGCCCTTTTCCGCCAGGATCTATATTGGTTTTTATCCCCACTAAAGCACGGTATAGCTTCGAATGTTTTTAAATTTATCTGAGTTGCATCCTTTATATTTGGTGTGAAGTCACTATGTTGTTCCTTCGTAGTGATTGTATGGGGAGATCGATCCGCCTCCAGTGTATTTACCTTCAATTGAGTATTCTGTAGAGTTTGTGTGAGTACCTCTATTTGTGCTCGTAAAGCTGCGATATCTTGATTCATTGTGTCGTTGTGTTTTCCTATAGATCGTAGGGAATTGAATATTTTCTGCCGTTTCTGACGTTGGTCCAGCGTGGTAATTTCTCACTTTTTCAGAGATTGGTTTGCTTTTCTTCAAAGCCGTGGAATTTTTATTTAAATATCTTGAATGTCAAGAGTATTTGGCTGTGGTCAAGAGTTTAGACCGGCTTGAGCCCCCAGTTAATTTCCAATTATAGGAAATGAGTAAAAAAATATATTTTTTTTTCTGCACCAAAAAATGTGCGTTTCTTTATTAAATATATTCTTAAGACTCTCTATCCTATTTTTCTTAGTATCTATTTATATTAATAATTATGTTTAATGTTTCTTTGTCCTAACTCAAAATATGTTTTTCTTTGTTTAGGTTACTAGTACCTTTTTTATCAGTAAAACATGTTTTGAGTTATTTGTATTAAGTTAGAAAAGAAAGAATGTGTTTCTTATCTTTACAGTAGTTGTATTTATGATGTTTCTAGCTTAGAATAGTTATATTTGAGTTTATGGATTTATCATCTTTTATTACTATCTTAGTTATATTTGAATTTATGGATTTGTTATTACTATCTTAAAATAAGAGATGTTAACTCGCGCTCGCTGCATTGCTCCCACTTTTTCTGATTTTTGTAGTAAAAAAATTGTGATAGCATATCTTCTTGAAATAAAACTATACTTTCTTAATATATACTTACTGAAATTGTATAAAAAGTAAACAAAATAGTTGTTTAAAATAAAATGGCAAAACATTTTTACAATCCATCGTGTTTTCTACGAAATAAACAAACAACTGTCAAACCCAATTACTTATATGCAATGTGAACACTCAAAATAGCACAAGTCATTAGAGAGCGAAAAACGTCATTCAAATTGTAATGTGAACATGGTATTAATTAACTTTATTTGGTTTTAATGTTTCACAAGTTGATATGTGTGGCCTTATAAAATTTATCAATTACTTCTCTAGTTGACCTGTAAGCCTTAAAAATATAGAAAATAATAAAAAATTCACATGTTTGTTTTTTCTTTTTATCAGGAAAAACTAAAAACTACCTGCAATAAACTGGAATGTAGGTCGTTTTCGTCATTGTAATCTTATTGTGGAAGTTACAAGCGCTTGATGTTTGAAACCCTATTTTTGAATGCACTCTTAATTAAACGATTTCCCTTTTCTTAATTGCTGAAAAAATAAATTTAAGAAACTTTTTTTACCTGCAACTTTAAAAATATAGATAATAATTGCAACATTCCAATGTTTTCCTTTGCATGTACAGAGACTTTAAATGGTTTTTTCCCCATTAAAAAACTAGCTATAAAAAAACTCAATGTAGGAACTATTTCTGAATATACCCTCAATAAAACATTTTTGGGTTTTCCCAATTGTTAATTAAAAAATAATTTAAGCACCCTCAGAAAGTTAAATAGACAGTTTCCATATTTTGATGTGAAAATACTTTTTTAATTAATATCAGTCATTTTGTGTCTTTCGAAGTGAATTGGTGAATTTTAATTGAAAAATAAAAATAATAATAAATAAAACAAACCGTTAATCTCAAAAATAGAAAATCTAAATCTTAGTATATACAGTATACAAAAATAAATTATTTTGTTAAGTCTATCGTGAGACTTGGCAACACCGAAACTCAAAATTAATTTTGATTGCTCGAAACATATACATATATTATATTTCGATAAAAATCAGGATTTTTTAAATAAATTTAGTTTTATTTTGTAAAAAAAATTATCTTTATAATAAAAAGCGTGTATCAAGTGTTTAAAATAAAAAAGTGCACGAAATTTCTGCCAAAAAATTCGAAGGAAAAGCAAGAAATAAATAATTCTTGCGAACAAAACCGACTTCAAAACAGATTTCATCTGTCTGCCTATAACAGTTCAAGTGTATGACCACATAAATTAGATTACATTAACTATTGGGACACCTTTATATCTCCAAACTTTATACTAGTTCAACTGTTCAATAGTTTTGCGATATACATCAAATTACAGCAACTATAGGGTCAGATCAGATTATATCAACTATTTAATTTATAATACAACTTTTTTATACTTCTTATTATACCTGTTCGTTGTAACCACTGTACAAGCAGCAGGACAAACGCTTTTTGTTTTCGACTGCAGCAATATGCTTGTAGCTGTAGCATTGTATGCATGTAATTGCAATTCTTTTTATGCACTTGTTTTTCAATTAGCAAAGTATTTTGTCATTCTTATTAAAGCAATCAAATAAAGTAGTTGATTTTTGTATTGGACAATTTAGAGTTTCGTTTTTATTTTTGCATAGTAATAGCCTGTAAAAAAGCTTACAGGCTCAAACATTGGTGACCCCGACGTGATCTTGAAGGTCAACTAAGTTTTGTTTCAGCTTAATATCAATTCGGATATTAACATAGAATTCGTTCTGGGTTCTGGAAAGCGCCCATTTGGATATTGATTGTCGACTCTTTCTAAAGATCATGCCAGGTAAAAGTACAGTGTCTGCAAGCAAACAAAGCAGAGATAAATCTGAGCTTGTATTCACACTTTCTACAGATTATGTAAGTTTTTGAAGAAAAATATTCTAGTGAAGTGGATGGTGACATTCATTTAAATTTTATGGTACCGTATTTTGAAGTCAATGGTAAAATCAAACGAAAAATTAAAGCATGCTGCAATTCTGAACCCACGCCTCGTTCGTCGACTGTTCGTCAATTTTCTTTAGAGGAGACCCTAAATGATCGTAAAACTAGATTGCCTGATTTAAAAATACCACAGTTTGGTGGTTCATACACGGAATAGCCCGACTTTTTAACAATGTTTACAACAGTTATAGCAAATGACAACGACTTAGCAAAATAGAAAAATTCCAACATCTACGTGCGTGTATATTTGGTGCCGCGTTAGATACAAATTAATCATTGGACCCTTCTGAAGAAAATTATGACAAGGCGTCAGCGTTGCTAAAAAATCGTTTTGATAATAAATTGCTTAATTTTCAGACTCATGTTAAAGGGATATTTAGACTGAAGGGTGTTGAAAGGGGTGAAGGCTTGCAAGTTGACCAATTACCAAATTTGCCGTCTTTTACGGCCTTCGTCGAACGTAGATGTCGCATGCTTGAGAATCTTGAAAGCTCTTTGCTAACAAAGGTGCCGAATCAACAGGTGAGCAAAAAATCAAGCAGTCACGTTAAAAATGTTTTAGTATCTGCTTGTACAACAACTCATATTTGCAATTTTTGTGACAAGAAAGATCATTCTATAACCAATTGTACACGTTTTGCCAATCTTTCACCCGCAATAAGATATAAGGAAGCTAAAAAATTAAATTTGTGTCTTAATTGCTTAAGAAAAGGTCACAGATTAGTACAATGCAAATCTGGATCCTGTCGCCATTGTTCGATGAAGCAAAGTTAGCTCTTGCACATGGATTACAATAGATATTATCCCTTCATAGGCAATACAAACATTCCTGAGTCACAAGAAATCTCAAACAAATAGCTAACAGCATCTACAAAGCAATCAACTCTCGTGTCGTCGTTATCACCAAAAGTTGCACCCGAAGTTCTTGAACCGAATGATAATAGTGTGTTTTTAGCAACAGCAATCGTCTTTGTAAAAGCAAAATCTGAGATGTTAATACCATGTCGTGCAATTTTCGATTCATCATCCCAATTGAATTTTATTTCGAGGCGACTCACACAACAATTGCAACTAGAAGTTAAAAAATCGTTTACCTCTATATCTGGTATTGGCGATGGTAGCGTTTTATCAGACAAGCCAACAAATGTGGTGATCGAATCGCAACACAACAATCATTCTGTTTCGTTCGAAGCTGTTGTTATACCAACTATAACAGGGTATCAACCAAATACAAAACTTGATATTAGTTAATTTAGAATTCCTAGTAATGTAAAATTGGCTGATTCCGGTTTTATTAAGACTGGACGGATAGATATTTTAATTGGCGCTAGCTTATTTTTTTAACTTATGGATGTGGGTCAGATACGATTAGGAAATAATTTGCCGGTATTGCAAAAAACTCGATTAGGATGGGTGGTTTCCGGAGGAGGTTTATCCTTAAATAACTCGTTTTCGCTAGCTACAGCATGTAAAGATAATCTAACTACCGATAGTGAATCGTTGATTGATCTTGTAAAAAGTTTTTGGGAAACTGAAAATAATTTCGAACATAAATCTAAATTGTCAATGCAAGATGAACTTTGTAACATTTTAGACAAAATACTGTTCGACTAGAATCTGGAGAATACTCTGTTTGTCTGCCAAAAAAAAAAAAAAACCAAACATTAGAGATCTTGGAGATTCATACGGCCTAGCGCGTAGACGTTTCTGAAATCTTGAATGGAAATTAAGTAAAAATCTAGATATTGCAAGACAGTACTCAACTTTAATGAATGATTATGTCAATTTAAAACACATGTCGTTAGTAAAAACTATTCCTAAAAACATTAATATTAATTTTCTTCCTCATCACTGTGTTCGAAAAGAAGAAAGTACTACAACAAAACTAAGGGTTGTTTTTGATGTATCCGGTAAAACTTCAACGGGTATTTCACTCAATGACACTCTTTATGCGGGGCCAATCATACAACCTAAATTATTCCAAATATTATTACGGTTTCGATTTTTCAAAATAGCGTTGAGTGGAGATATATGCAAAATGTGTCCTTGTGTTCGCATCTTACACTCTGATAATACATAGTTCCGATGAAGATATTAAAATTTACAAGTTGGACACAGTTACATATGGTACTAAACCCGCTGCTTTTCTTTCTATTCGCGCAATGCATCAACATGCTACGGATGAAGAAAAATCATTTCCAATCGGCGCTAATATTGTGAAAAAGGACTTTTATGTTGACGATCTCATTACTGGAGGAAAATCAGTAAAATAAGTTACCGAGATTAAGCAAGAGTTTGTTAAATTTCAAGACAGTACAGATATTACGAAAACGTAAGGCCTTTTATGGGATCCAAATGCTGATGCATTCATATGCCTTTTCTCATGTTAAAAGTAGTAAAACTATCACAAAACGATCTGTATTATCATCAATTGTTCGTTTTTACGACCCGTTAGGTTTGATTGGGCCAGTAATTACAAGAGCAAATGTTTTTATGCAAAATCTGTGAAGATTCAATTTACAGTGGGACGAAAGCCTACCTCAAAGTTTGCAGTCAGCATGGATTCAATTTATATTAACATTTTCTCTGTTTTACAAATTTATATTTCCACGATTCGTTTCCATTCCAGATTCGCTTATTCAAATACATGCCTTTTGTGACGCAAGTCTTACAGCTTATGGTGCTTGCATATATGTAAGATCAGAGTTCGATGGAAATATTAAGGTCAAGTTATTGTGTTCCAAATCAAGGGTAGCTCCCTTAAGAACGCTTACCGTACCCAAACTTGAGTTATTGGCTGCACTGCTTTTAGCAGAGGTCCTAAACGAAATTGCAGAAAGTTTTGAAAATAAATACGAATATCATTGTTGGTCAGATTCTTCAGTCGTGGAATCGAACCCTGCGGATAATTTGTCGAGGGGAGCTACTCCCCAAGAACTTTTGAACTCAAAACTGTGGAATGAAGGGCCAGATTTCTTACACAAGGTAAAAGATAATTAGCCAAAGACTGAATTTTATAAATGATGAGCGTCGTCGAGTTGCTTTAGTCGTTTGTTCTGCTTACGATTTTTCGATAAACTGCAAATATTACACTTCCTTTCCTAAGATGCAACGAGTCTTTGTCTACGTTGGTAGATTTATAAAATTTAAAAGAGAGGCTAAATATATTAAATAAACCACCAATAAAATGTTACGTATGTATTTTCATTTGCTTCTCAACAGAAGCGCCGCATTTAGAGTTAGTACAAGATTTGTGGACTTCCTCATTATTGTCTTGTCTTAAGCGTTTTATATCAATTCGCGGAAAGCTGAAAACTATATGGTCGGACAACGCGACTAATTTCGTAGGAGCAAAAAATGAATTGGCAGAACTACGTCAACTATTTTTTGAACAAACATACGTGGAAAAGGTACATAAACAATATCTAGAAGATGGTATCAATTGGAAATTTATACCTCCAAGGTCACCACATTTTGGAGGTCTCTGGGAAGCAGCCGTAAAAGCTGCAAATCATCATTTTTATAGAACTTTTGGACTATTCATGTTAACATTCGATGAGTTGCGAACATTACTATGTCAAATATCGGCTATTCTTAACTCTAGACCATTATGCCCAATAACAGAAAATCCAGAGGACCTTGAGGTATTAACCCCAGCACATTTTTTGGTAGGCTCGTCTTTAACAGCAATTCCAGAACCCGATTTAACCGAACTAAATTTAAGAAATTTATGCCGTTGGCAAAGGGTTTGTTATATGCAACAAGGTTTTTGGAAGAAGTGGACTAAATCGTACCTCACACTATTACAAGAGCGATGAAAGTGGCGATAAACAACAACGCAATTAGCAACAGGGATGATGGTTCTTGTCAAAGACGAAAATACTCCACCTTTAAAATGGCAGTTGGGACGTGTATTAGACGTAGTTCCTGGCTATAATTAAAACCTGCAACAATATAATTCGGCGAGCTATGGCTAAATTAGTAATTTTGCCAACTGACGTTGATTCTGTTTAAAATCGCAGCTTTCCAACGAGGGGAGGATATTCGTTGTAACCACTGTGCAAGCAGCAGTGACAAACGCTATTTGTTTTTAGACTGCAGCAGTCTAAGTGGTAAACACGTTGACTACAAACCAGCTGCCCTGGGTTCAATCCTTGCAGTAAGTCAAAAAATAAAAATGTTTTTTTTCTGTTTAATGGTATATATACATATTCAGATCTAAAATTAAAAACATGCAGCCTCCTTCGTCGGTACTTCTCTATAGCATATTCGCCGGCGAAGTAAAATAATTAATAAAATGGCTATATCTATCTCCTTTCACCTCCTTTCTTCTCTCTCATCTATCCCTTTCCTAAAGAATGTAGTACGGTTGCGAACTAAGTAGGTATTGATGCCTGAAGTACTACTTCTCTTTTCTAAAAAAAAAATAAAAAAAAAAAATATGCTTGTAGCTATAGCATTGTATGTATGTAATTGCAATTCTTATTACGCACTTGTTTTTTAATTAGCAAAGTAGGAATTTCCAACAATAAATACTTATGAATTTTAACAATTATAACGGGTCAACTCGATAATGGTTTTAGTTTTCAACCTTTATGAATAAAATATTTTTGAATTTTGTCATTCTTATTAAAGCAATCAAATAAAGTAGTTAGTTGATTTTTGTATTGGACAATTTAGAGTTTTGTTTTTATTTTTGCATAGTAATAGCCTGCTTAAAAGCTTACAGGCTCAAACAATACCAAATAAAGAAGTGGACATTCTGTCTAAAATTAAGGTGTTTGCTTCTTGTTATAGCGGACTTAGCAAAACATATTCCTTGTAAATTTCAGGTATTTATCTATAACGGTTTAAAAGTCCGGCCACATACCCCATATTACTTTAACTATTGAGACACCCGTTTATTTCCAAATCCAAATTTTATACTTGTTGTTATAGAGGAGTTAGTTATACAGGCTTTTTGTAAATTTCAATCGTCTATCTACAACTGTTTAAAAGTATGGCCATATACCAAGTTAAATGAGCATTTTTGGGTTTTCCCAATTGCTTATTAATAAAATAAATTTAAGCACCCTCAAAAATTTTTTCAAGCTTTTTTAACCCTTTCGGGACGGAGTTTTATTTTGCAAACCAAATTATGTATGGCAAAATTTTTTTCATATTCTAAAAGGTATGATAAAAGTATTATGTTCTCCATACTCAAAAATTTTAAATTCGTCCTTTTATCCTGGGACATATAATCCCAATAAGTATTTTCATGGGGCATAAAATCCCAATCAGTGTTCTCGAAGAGCGATTCGAAATTAAAAAGATAACTAAAATATAAATATTATTAGATTTAGATAAAAGTTAACCTTTATTTTTAACATTTTAGGAATGCAATTAGGTATTTATTTGTGGAATGGCCCAAAACACTTGTAACATAAGGCGTTGTTACAACCTGAGCATATCATCTTTGTTCGCTTTTCTATGCCAAGAGAAGAACAGCGGACACAGCGACAACGCTTCTCTTGCTCTACTGGCAAGTGGTCTCCAATATTGAAGCTATCCGTTTTTGGAAGTTTGGGAGTTCTACCTCCCTGGCGATTGCGTTGAAAATAAAGAAAAAAGACAGTTTGAAAATTGCTGGGACGTATTATCCCAGTAGTCCCGAAAGGGTTAAGGTAAATAGACAATTTTCATAGTTTGATATGAAAATACCTTTTTAATAAATATCAGTCGTCTTGTGTCTTTCGATGTGAATTGATGAATTTTAATTGAAAAATAAAAATAATAATAAATAAAACAAACGGTTACTCTCAAAAAGTAAAAAATCTAAATCTTAGTATATATAGTGTTACACAGATGCTTTAATAAAATCATAAAAAGATGTAAAAATAACTGAGGCCAAGAAAGTGAAACGAAATGGCCTACTGTGTTTGTTTTCAAAGCTAGAATTTTCTTAAAAACATCTTTATTACAAAACAAAAACAACTAACACAAGCGATAAATAAACAAACACAATACACAACCATACACACACCTGCATTGTATAACAACTAAGTAATAATACACAACATGTATTTTGAAATAATAATTGAAGGTTCCAGAAGTAAATAACAATGCTTACATAATGTGTCTGAGATAAAAATGGCAAAGCAGCATTTTCAACTGCGCTGCAGATGGAGGTAGAGTTTCTCGAATTGTCAAGAACACCGAAAAATAGCGTATATAAAAGCAATGCCAATACGTTCTGATTCATTCTGATTGTGAGCGTCATCTAGTTCAGATCTTGTGGTATAACAAGTAAAGTTGCCAGCGTGTATTATTAATCGCGAATAGTTAAATCGTCAAATAATTGATTAAGTAAAGTGTAATTTAATTAAAAATCTAATAGTTGTGTGTGTAATTATTTTGCAAATAAAGAACTCATAAATAAAACGTTTATAATGTAAATAAACGTAACAATAGTAAACACAAATTATTTTGTTAAGTCTAACGTGAGACTTGGCAACAATGAAATTTAAAATTAATTTTGATTGGTCGAAACAAATATATACAGTGAATCAATCGGAAAATCGGACATGGGATTTCTTGTGTTTGTTTTATCTAAAAAGTTAGTTAAGTGTGTTTTTTTTTTATCTTATCTTGAAATATTTTTTATTTTGTGTATTTGTACATACATATGGCAAGCATGTGCAAAAATTCATATACCGTTACAAAAATATTCTTTTGTAAACAAAAATAATAAAATTTGAAAGTCAAACGGTAAATCGGACACGTAAAGTAGGCTTTGACTTTCTACACTTTTACAAACAAAAATAGAAAGAAATAATTAATTTCGTTTTATTTGTGAACTAAGAGTGATTTTGTCGACAAACAATAAAAATGGCTCCTAGAGGTAAGCAAACAACAGTGGAAATAAGGCATCTTATTATTCGACTATATGGAGAGGGCAAAACTGTACGAAATATTGCTGAAATTGTGGGTAGAAGTCGGTCAACCGTTCATGATATTATTCAAAGATACAGAAAGGAAAATAGAGTAGAAAACAAAAGCAAAGGAGGTCTTGGAAAGATTTTAAATGATAATGATGAAAGACGAATTTTACTTGAGGTGAAGAAAAATCCTTTAAAATCCGCTGTTGAGCTACAAAAGTATGTAGAAACCCACATAGGAAAGTCGGGTTTTTGTGAGACTATTAGAAATACCTTAAGAAAACATGATTTTCATGGTCGAGTTTTGAGAAAAAAAAAACCCTTTATAAGCCCTAAAAATAAAACATTACGCTTGAACTTTGCTAAAGAATATATTTTAAAAAACCAAGATTTTTGAAATAAGGTAATATCCGTTTAAAATCAAATTTTTTCAGATAATACCTTCCAGTTTCCTCCGTATGTAGGTACTCTATACAGACGAAAGCAAGTTCAATCTGCATGGGTCAGATGGAAGAAGGTTTGTTTGGCGAAAACCAAACACTGAGTTTGAGTTAAAATCACTAGAGCCGGAGTTAAACATGGGGGAGGTTCTGTGATGGTTTGGGGCTGTATGTCTAGTGCTGGAGTAGGAAACTTAGTATTTGTTGATGAAAAAATGGATAAGCATGACTACCTAAACATTTTGAAGAACAATATTAAACAAAGCGCGGAAAAACTGGGCATACAAGACAATTTTGCTTTCTTTCAAGATAATGATCCAAAGCATACCGCCGAAGTTTGCAAGTTATGGCTCATCCATCACTGCCCCAAGATGTTGAAACCTCCTACACAATCGCCAGACCTGAATGTCATTGAAAATTTCTGGGACGAATTAGCGCGTAGGGTTTACAAAAACTCGTTTAACAACATAAGCCAACTAAAGATATCTTTAAAAACAGAGTGGAATAAAATAACTCCAGAAGTGTGTGCAAATTTAGTAAATTCGATGCAAAAAAGGCTTCAAAAAGTTATTGACTCTAAGGGCAACGCTACAAAATACTTAAAAATTATTCATTATTATTTTATTTATTTATTATTAATCGTTTTTATTTATGTTATTACAAATTTACTGCTTTGTCCGATTTTCCGTTTGAGTTAAAAAAAAACTAAATTAATTTATTTATCACTAATATTTCTTAAAAAAAATTAAAATGTTTTGCTCACGTCTTATCAGTAACTTAGATATTATCTTTATCAATAGAAATATACGTTTTCTTAAAAAAAAGAAATGGTATTTTGTTTGTAATGTTTCTCAATATAAATGTTTAAGGCATGTCCGATTTTCCGTTTGATGCACTGTATATTTCGATGAAAATCAGAATTTTTTAGTTAAATTTAGTTTTATTTTGTAAAACAAAAAATAATCTTTATTATAAAAAGCGTGTATAAAGTGTTTAAAATAAGAAAGTGCACAAAAACAACAAAAAAAAATTCTTGCAAAAAAAAAAACGACTTCAAAACAGGTTTTATCTTCTGTCTGCCTATAACAGTTCACGTGTATGGCCACATAAATTAGATTACATTAACTATTGGGCCGCTCTTATACCTCCAAACTTTATACTAGTTCAACTGTTCAATAGTTTGGAAATATACATCAAATTACAACAACTATATGGTCACCCTTTAATTTCCAAATTATAATTATCTATATACTTGCTGTTGTAGTTGATTTAGCAATCAGGTTCTGTGTAAATTTCAACCGTCTGTATGTAACAGTTCAACAGTTTGCCCATTAGATCAGATTATATAAACTATTTAATTTATAATACATTATTTTTATACTTCTTATTATACCAAATAAAGAAGTGGACATTCTGTCTAAAATTAAGGTGTTTGCATACAACGGTTAAAAAAATACGGCCATATAGAACAAATTACATTAATTTTGGGAACACTCTTTAATTTCTAAATTCAAACTATAAGCTTCTTGTTATAGCGGACTAAGCAAAACGTGTCCCTTGTAAATTTCAGCTGTCTGTCCATAACGGTTTAAAAGTCCGGCCAATAAACCATATTATATCATTTATTGGGATGCCCGTTTATTTCCAAATCCAAATTTTATACTTGTGATAAAGGAGTTAGTAATACAGGTTCTTTCTAAATTTCAATCGTCTGTCTACAACTGTTTAAAAGTATGGCCATGTACCAAATTAATGAACTATTAGTGCTACCTTTAATTTATAATTTTAAATATTATCAGCTGTAACTATAACGGCCATAGCAGTCGACATTGCGTTAAATTTACAAGCGTTTTTCTATAACGGTTCAAAAGATAGGCTTATAGAAGTAAATCTACAGTAATTATATGACACCCTTTAGTTTCTTAATTCAAATTATAAACTCGTTGATATAGCGGATCTAGAAATACAGCTCCCTTTTAAGTTTCAGCGTTCTGACGGTTCAAAAGTTCAGCCACACACTTGAAATTACATCAACTATTGGAACACCCTTTAACTTCCAAATCTATATTTTATACTTGTTGTAATAGCGGACTTACCAATACAGGTTCGTTGTAAATTCCAAGCATCTGTCTATAACTGCAAAAAGTATGGCAATATACATCAAATTAAATGAATTATTGGCGCACCCTTCAATTTATAATTCTTAATATTAAAATTTTTTACTATAACGGCCATAGCAATAGACATTGCATCAAATTTACAAGCGTTTGTCTATAACGATTCAAAAAATAAGCCTATATAAGTAAATCTACTGTAGCTGATATAGCGTAGTTAGAAATACAGGTCCCTTTTAAGTTTCAGCGTTCTGACTATAACGGTTAAAAGTTCGGCCACACACTTGAAATTATATCAACTATTAGAACACCCTTTAACTTCCAAATCCATATTTTATACTTGTTGTTATAGCGAATTTACAAATACAGGTTCGTTGTAAATTTAAAGCGTCTGTCTATAAGTGTTAAAAAGTATGGCAATATACATCAAATTAAATTAACTATTGGCGCACCCTTTAATTTATAATTCTTAATATTTTTTTTGTTTTGTTTTAGGACCAGCACTCAGGGGATGACCCCTACATATGCAATGCACTGTGCCAGAACTAGAAAATTGGGTTGTGGAAAGGGGGATAGAGGGAGTAGTGCTTGTGGACATTTGATTTGAATCTTTGCTCATTGAAAGAGGCTGGAAAGACGTCTGCGGGGAGTTTATTCCACATACCAATTGTGCGGCTAAAAAACGAATTCTCTCTGTAATGCGTAGTGCGATTCACTGGCCAATCGACCACAAAGGAATGCGCTCATGATGCAGAACGCGTTGCGCGTACGAAATTACGGTTTTCAGGAACAAGTTCCCTGATTTCATAAGAGCACATTCCGTTGTAGTAACGCTAAAACAGTGAAACACAACCCACATTGCGTCGATGCTCAATTGAGTCAATAGAGCTGGGTACCCTACTGTCACCGATGAGCTTCTTCGCTCTCTCCTGCACGCGGTCGTGTAACTCCAAAATAGACTTTGAAGCAACGGCCCACATATGAAAGTTGTATTCTATTTTCGGTCTGATAAAGGTGACATAGATAGCAAGACCCCGATGTAGACTAAAAAAGGGTAGAAGAGAGTACCCAGGTAAATTAAAATCCTGTGAATCAGCATCCTCAGATACCTGTGTCTCACATAAGGCGAAAATATTAGGCTGATGGAGACAAATGTGTGCATACACAGAGAAAAAATTCGCTCTCAACCCACGTATGTTACAGAAGTCAATGCTAAATCTTCCTGTCATTACAAATATCAAAGACTCAAACCTATTGTATATTTTATAGTACTAACAGGGACAGTGACCAGTGTTATACCTTCGCCACTGACCAATCAAACAACAGTTACCAAAAAGGTATAAGTAAAATAATATTACAACTACTATATGAAAAATAAATAAATAATAGGAAAAGGAAAGAACCCGTGGTGCCATCACTGTTTTTTTTTTTTGTTATCTTTTTTGTTTTTAATGCTGTTGATGTGTTTTTTTTATAATTTTGATGTATTGTTGTTGTAAATATTGGATTTTATTGTTTTTAAAGTTGTTTTTATTTTTTTGTAACTGTTTATGAATTTTATTTTGTCTGTTTGTTTGTATGTAACTATTTTTAGTTTTTTAGTCTAAATATTTTCCTCTTAATGTAATTGTGTTTAAAATTACTATTATTCATTTTTTTCTGCTTTATTTAATTTTAGCACATTAATTTAACAATAAACACTTTATTTTTCTGCACGATAAATTAATAAACAACGAAGAAACAAAAACGCGTGCTGACAGGACAAATGACAGAACACTACTATCAATATTAATACTTGTTATTATAACGGGCATAGCAATCGACATTCTGTCCAATTTGCAAGCGTTTGTCTATAACGGTTCAAAAGATAGGCTCATATAAGTAATTTAGCGGATTTAGCAAAACAGGTCCCTTTTAAGTCTCAGCGTTCTGTCTATAACGGATCAAAAGTTTGGTCACATACACAAAATTACACTAACTATTGGAACACCCTTTAACTTCCATATCCAAATTGTATACTTGCTGTTATAGCGGACTTAGCAATACAGGTTTGTTGTAAAATTTAAGCGTCTGGCTATAACTGTTCAAAAGTAAAGCCTTATACATCGAATTTAATGAGCTAATGGCGCATCCTTTAATTTATAATTTGTAATATTAATACTTGTTACCATACATTCTGTCCAATTTGCAAGCGTTTGTCTATAACGGTTCAAAAGAGAGGCCCATATAAGTAAATTTACATCAATTATGGGGGCACCCTTTATTTTTAGATTTATTTTTGTATAACTTTTTGTTATTGAGAGCCATATTAATACGCAGTCATTTTAAATTTTACAGAAGTGCCCTTTACAACTCATAATACTCGTAAAAAATATGTACATATGTTGTATGGGGACACCCTTTTATTTTTAAGATTATGAACTATTTTTGAACGGGACCAATCTGTATGCATAATCTATCATTTAACCAAAAATTTTCAAAATCGGAGCAGAAATGACTGAATTTTGGGGGCAAAAATATAAAAAAGCAACATTCAGCCTATTTGTATAACCTCCTTCTTTTTTTGAAGTCGGTTAAAAAACATGAAGTGTGCAGTAGGCGAATTAAGACAAAACGATAGACAAACATCATGTGAGCAAATGTGTGAAAAATTAATTTTGTGCATATTTTTAATTAATTTAAATTTAGCTGTATCTTTTTATAGTTTTGTAAAATATATAAGCTGTGTGTATTATTTTTTTATGAAATGAAGGCAAAAAAAAAACGTGTTGTTACGACAAGCCAACAGAGTCTTTGCTAGAACCGGCTAATTATATTCAGGTGGCAATGTTGAGAGGTGATTTATATAAACCAATTTCAAGAGTTTTGATTAACATTTTTCTATTTTATTATCAGGTTTGACAGCAAAGTGGAAGCAACCAATATTCTGCAACTATGATTGCCAAATGACAAAAATGATATTATTTGATATAGTAAAGACATACAGTTTTTAAAGTTTCGTTTGATTTCTTAAGGTAAAACACCTAAAAGCATTAATCCCAGCATAGAGCAAGACGACATGCCGAAAGAAAATTATGAGGAGGAGATGAAAAACCTGAATTATGATGGTAATGAGAATTTTGCCGGCTATATTTGCCACAAATTAAAAAACGAAGATCCCAGTCTCGTCGCTAAACTTGTAGTGGACTCAATCTACTCATTGTTTAGAAATTTAAATGAAGGTGGGTTAAGTATTCCATTAAACAGTTTAATGGAAACGTCAAAATCTTGCGATGCAATTTTTGTAAAACTAAATGGGGATAAGTTACTTGCTACAAAGGGATATTAAGAAAAGCACTTGGCGGAAGCAAGGAATATAAAAGCAAGTGAAGAAGTAAAAAAAATTTTTTTAGATGCAGATTGTATTTTAAAATACCGCCTCTTAATACAGAAATGTCCCGAAATATGAATAAGCGTAAAATAAAATTAAATAAAACAACAAAATAAATAAAAAAAAAAATTTTTACCACACCTACATACGCAGAAGAATAAAATTTTGTGTGCGTGATGTCGTATTCTGTTTTCTATCATTCTTGAGCGAAAGCAATATAAAAGTGTACAATTATGTCTTTTTTTCAAAAGCGAATATTGACTTTAGCTGTAAGAGAAATTTAGTGCATAGTAAACATGGAGAAAAAATATACAAGCACACACAAGTTTGTTGTGTAATAGTTGAAAAAACAATAGTCTTATGAGTACAACGAAAATGTTGTGCAATACGCGGTGTCACACTTGTCAATTGCGTTGGCATTTATTAAGAGAAGAAACTATCTCCGTGAAGATAACAAACTAGAATAACAAACTCAAATCAAAGAGAGGAAAATTAAAAATGGTTTCCTTAGCCGCTCACACGCATGAATCAAGAAAACAACATTGTGCATTCAGCCGTTCAAAATGATGTTCTACTGCGTATCTACGTCAATATAGAATGAAAATAAGTATTTGTTGTAAAAGTGTAGGAGATTTTTGGCGCAAAACTGGAAATAATTGCATAACTTCTGAACGGGTGAATCGATTTGAAAAAAATTTTAATGGGAAGACAAAAGATATAGTAGAGTAAAAATTTTGTGTTTGGGCTTGAAGCCCGAGAAGAAGAAGTGCTACTTCGGGCTACCAAAGTTTTAAATTTTGGCTTATATGAAAATTCTTATAAAAAATTGTTAATTTCAGAACTTATTTTATTATTCTTAATGAATCTTTTTATAAAGGAAAATTTATGAATTCTTTATTTGCAAAATAATTACACACACAACTTTTAGAGTTTTTAATTAAATTACACTTTATTTAATCAATTATTTGACGATTTAACTATTCGCGATTAATAATACACGTTGGCAACTTTACTTGTTATACCACAAGATTTTAACTAGATGACGCTCACAATAAGAATGAATCAGAACGTATTGGCGTTGCTTTTATATACCCTATTTTTAGGCGTTCTTGAATATTCGAGAATTTCTACCGCCATCTGCTGCGTAGTTAAAAATGCTGCGTTGCCACTTTTATCTCAGACACATTAGTGAGCATTGTTATTTACTTTTAGAATCTTCAATCATTATTTAAAAATACATGTTGTGTATTTTTATTTAGTTGTTATACAATGCAGGTGTGTGTATGGATGTGTATTGTGTTTGTGTATTTATCGCTTTGTGTTAGTTGTTTTTGTTTTGTAACAAAGATGTTTTGTAGAAACTTCTAGCTTTAAAAACAAACACAATAGGTCATTTCGTGTTACTTTCTTGGCGTCAATTATTTTTACATCTTTTTATGATTTTAATAAAGCATCTTTGTAACAATATATAATAATTATTAATAACAGAAAGTAAAATAAATTTGTTTCCAAAATAAAATTAAAACAAGAATATTATAAAAATAAGTTAATTTTTTATTTTATTTTCTTTTTTTGGTCATGCTGTAGTTTTTAAGATCCGCTTTAAGTTTTCGTACATTTTTTATCTAAAAAATAGCTTTTTTACTTTTTCATCACATTTAATATGGTAAGCCCGTATACTTAAATCTTTTACAAAATCTTGTATAATGAGAAGACTGTCTTTATTATTTTTTTGAAATATTTGGTTCACAGTTTCAGGTGTCGGCTTTATTAGTCCGCCCTCAGATACATGATCAACCCACGAATACATTGGACCTTCCTCGTTTTCTGCCACTGAAATATCTGGAATATAAATTTTAAGTTTGTGGCAAATATAGCCTGCGACTATTTCGAGATTATCATACTCTAATTTGGTTAAGTCTTTTTATTATTAATAAATTTTAACTGTTTTTACTTTAATTCTGTTGCAATTTCCATGCACAAATGAAGTTTGTTTACAAAAAATATTCTATGCCTACGTCACACAGAAGAGAGAGGACGGCATACAACAAACTATTAAACCTGCGCAATCTTGTTTTCTTGATTCATGGCTCACACGCATAAAAAAATGAGTGCTTTACATTTAATTGTGTGCTACCAAGCTTAAATTCAACAAAATGTACTAAGATTTTATAAATTATATGGCAAAATCTACATAAGTACACACTCAGCTCTTCTTCTTTTATTTTTCATGGGAGAGAATTTTTTAAGTTAACAAACTAACTTAACAAACCGGAAATGAAAAGTTTTATGCAATTAAACAAATTTAATAAATTATTCTAAAGTTAAAGCAATAAATTAAATAAAAATCGATCTTTTATGAACAAAAAAAACCTTTTGCAAAAAAACTAAAAATACATTACAACTACTACTTGAGCTATCCCTCATACTACATTTGGGCTTATATCTCGAGAAACTAAGAGTTGTTCCTGGATGGAACCAATTGTGGATGAAAGCCACACATATTGCCTCTAATTTGATACATATGTGCTATTCGTAGAAAGAAAATTTATTTTACAAATGTATGCGGACGTTTTCCAAAGAAAAACAAGAAAAATTAGACGCTAGCAGAATTAAATGCTGCAATTTCTGGACCGCTACGACCTGTATCAGCCTTCTTCCCATCTATCTACCTTAGTTGTGTAATTTATAAACATCATCTATTTAACCAACTAACTTTGTAAATAAGAATACAAGAATATTCATATCAACATTAAATTGGTTAGACGAAATTTACACACCAACCAACGTATTTCTTTACTGTTCTCTGTGTATTTCGTATTGTACATTTGTTTTTGCTTTTGTTTCAATCATCGATTGAACACAAATGCAAATTTTGGTTTTAGTCATTCTTACTTGTTTACTCCCAACATTATAGATGTTGTTTGAGTATCATATTGATTGTTATGAGGTAAGTATGAATGCGCGCTGGGCCGTGCGTGTTTAAAATTTAATATTTATTAAATTATTATTTAAACTGTGAATATTATAAATAAATTGAAATTATCTTGGCCTAAGTTCATTTTATTTTTAATTTCTAAAAATCTTTTTTAGAAAGAAAATTTATTTTACAAATGTATGCGGACGTTTTCCAAAGAAAAACAAGAAAAATTAGAGGCTAGCAGAATGAAATGCTGCAATTTCTGGACCGCTACGACCTGTATTAGCCTTCTTCGCATCTATCTACCTTAGTTGTGTAATTTATAAACATCATCTATTTAACCAACTAACTTTGTAAATAAGAATACAAGAATATTCATATCAACATTAAATTGGTTGACGAAATTTACACACCAACCAACGTATTTCTTTACTGTTCTCTCTGTATTTCGTCTTGTACATTTGTTTTTGCTTTTGTTTCAATCATCGATTGAACACGAATGCAAATTTTGTTTTTAGCCATTCTTACTTGTTTACTCACAACATTATAGATGTTGTTTGAGTATCATATTGATTTTTATGAGGTAAGTATGAATGCGCGCTGGGCCGTGCGTGCTTAAAATTTAATATTTATTAAATTATTATTTGAACTGTGAATATTATAAATAAATTGAAATTATTTTGGCTTAAGTTCATTTTATTTTTAATTTCTAAAAATCTTTTTTAGAAACAAAATTTATTTTACAAATGTATGCGGACGTTTTCCAAAGAAAACAAACAAAATTCGCGAAAGAGAAACAAATTTCAACCAACTAATAAATTTTTTTATGATATTATTATAATTAAAAAGATAAAAAAAAATATTTCAATTCGTTTATAAAAATTGAAGAAAAAATTATGCGCCGAAAAAAATGAAATGTAATATTTTGGTTAAAAAGGTCCTTTTATTTCATTAGGACCATATGTAGTATGAGTGAAAGTTGAACATTTCTTTTTTTTTAATACTTGGTTCAAGAAAATATACTCAACGAATAACACATATATACCAAATAAGAGGCAATATATGTGGCTTTCAACCACAATTGGTGCCATCCAGGAACAACTCTTAGTTTTCGAGATATAAGCCCATATGTAGTATGAGTGAAAGTTTAAAAATTTTTTTTAATACTTGGTTCAAGAAAATATGCTCAACGAATGACACATATGTACCAAATTAGAGGCAATATGTGTGGCTTTAATTCATGGTCGCATCCAGGAACAGCTCTTAGTTTTCGAAAATTAAGCATATATAGTATGAGGGAAAGCCCATATATAGTAGTTGTAAAGTATTTTTCTTCTTTTTTTCTAAAACGTTTTTTTATACAGTGTATTTTTTTATTTAATTTACTGCTTTAAATTTTTAATAATTTATTAAATTTGTTAAATATTATATATTTTTATTTCCGGTTTGTTAAGTTAGTTTGTTAACTTGAAAATCCTCTCTCAAAATAAAAAAAGAAGAAGAGCTGATATTAATTTTTTATTTCGTAATAGAAGTTCTCATATAACTTTAAAAATCTAGCTACCTTTTGGTGAAATTAAACCTGACAGCCAGGCTTACCATATTTGCCAATTTATTGGTATTTTGCCGATTTTTCGCCTTAAATTTATCAAAGTGCCGATTCGCCGATTTAGGCTCTAAAAATGCCGACTTTTTGATAAGCACCGGAACAAGGTTACTTTGTTGTTTTACAATAGTTTATAACTTTATTTATTATTTGGGCAACGCTAAAATACTTGTAGCATTAGAAAGAGCCAACAATAAGTCAGCACTTCGATTTGCTGTTATAAAAAATCAATACAACGAAAACAATTGTGAGCATACTCGTCGCAGTCGAAACATAGCCGGCAAGAGTGACAGACGTGCGCGCATGGTTTTTAAACATCAACTTAATAATTAAATAACACATAGACACTTATAGATAGAATATAATAGTGAATCAATAAAGTTTCTTTTGTTTTTTTTTATATAATTATCGTGTTGTGTGTTTACTTTCCTTTTAGTTCAGAAGTGGGATAGATCACACCAAACGAATGTTAAAAGAGTCTTAAATTGTGTTTACGTGAGTGAAAAGAGAATATCTTAAAAAGTGCTGTGTTCATTTGCTTTGTAGACAACGCTAATCATTTTATCTAATAATAATAATGAAGTTTGCTTGTGCGAATGTTAAAAGAGAATTAAATTGTGTTTACGTGAGTGAAAGGAGAATTTTTTAAAAAAGTGCTGTGCTCATTTGCTTTGTAGACAAACGCTAATCAGTTTCTTTAATAATAATGAAGTTTGCGTGTGCGTAACAAACGAACGAAACGGAATTAATTTAGAGAGAATGAGAATATTTTAAATAAGACTTTATTTGCAAACATATAATAGAAACGTAACGAAAATGAGCACAATCATTCATACATAAAAAACGTTGATAAATTGTAACGGTTTAAAAAGTAAACAAAAGATAAACCTGATGCGTGGTAGCAAATATTCAAAGAAAAATATATATCAGTGTGCGTAGAAAAAAAAGTTGAAAAACTGTAACGCCTAGTATAAGAGAGATAGTATAATAACCTAATGCGTAATAATCAGAAAAATTTATTTAAAATAAAAATACGAAAAAAATGTTATGAAGAGAAAAACAGTGAACATATAAAAAGTGTTTGTGCAAGAATATACGAAGCGAATTTAAAACGTATGTGAATCAAGGGTTGTTTATATAACGGTCGTGTGGGACAAAATAAAAAATAACAGAAACCATAAATAAAACATTAAATAAATGTTGTGAGAACCGTAAATGTACAGTGTGTAAATAATTTAAGGCAATCCTAAATAAACTCAACTAAAAAATAAGAAAACTGTGACGGCTAGATTATAAAGTGTGCATATACATATTTGACGAATAACCAGAAAATGCCACTTATCTCATCTTTAAAAGTTGCTGATCTTAAAGATCTTCTTCGAGAACGCGATTTACCAACGGCAGGTTCCAAAGCTGAATTAATTAAACGCCTGATAGAAGCTGAAGGGTCTGAAGAAATTGAAATGGAAGAGTCTCCGTTAAATGATAGTGTGCGTGCACAAATTGATGATCTGCGAAGTATGATAGAAAACGTGATGACCATAGTACAACTACAAGCAAACCAGAACGCGCAAACATCAAGTTCAGTTCGAAATGCTGAACGTGATTATCAAGCGATATCCTCACCAAGTCAAGATGTTAGCGGTATATACGAAGCTTAAAGGCCCTGCTAAGTTATGGCTGGACGCATCTTCAGACTTATATATATCGTGGTGTGAATTTGCAGCCGCATTAAAACATGAGTTTGGCAGTATTCCCGATGAAGCTGACGTGCATTTTAAGATGGCAAGCGCAGCACGAAAAAATGGTGAGTCAATTACCGAATATTGTTTTAGAATGAGTGCTTTAGGTAGACGTCATCATTCAGCGATTCAGCGATAATTAAGTATACACGTGAGGGACTGAAACACCGTGAGTTGCAGGCCGCGATAGCTACAATACGGTTCAATTCAATTACGCATTAGGTTATTATACTATCTCTCTTATACTAGGCGTTACAGTTTTTCAACTTTTTTTTCTACGCACACTGATATATATTTTTCTTTGAAAGAAATGCGCGAAACCTTAGGAGAATATTTTTCGAATATGGCAGGCTGCTCATCTAATATAAGATAATAGACAACGCCGAAACGTATTGAATATAGTAATTTAAACGCCAACAAAGCCCTTGCTAGCGGAGGCATGCCGAAGACAGAGCGCAAGCCAATTGTATGCTTCAATTGTTCAGAAATTGGTCACATTTCGAGTGCATGTCCGAAACCACAACGACGTCCCAGATGTAAAGATTGCCAACGTGTTCATCCAAAGTACACACCTGAAAATTGCGGAAAGTCCACCTTACGAAACGCTAACAACGTCAGAAAATATTCTTCAGATAAAGAAGTTATTATCAACGGTAAAAAATGTATGCTCTGATTGACACCGGTAGTGAATGCAGTATGATAAAAAGATCGAAAGCTACTGATATCGACGGTATAAGAAAATCATGTAGTGTGAGAATCAGTGGGGTTTGTGGTGGTATACGAGTTCTGAGTGAAGTAATTGTCACAAAGCTAACCATCGATAGCGTTGAACTTTCTGTGGATTTATACGTAGCGGACGACGACATTTTTCTTACAGATTTAATAATTGGTAATGATATATTTTCGATCAATGACAAACGTCTCATTTGTAATGATAGCGAGCAGCGGTTTGAATATTTAAATGTTTTAAAATCCGAGTTCGAAAAACAGACGCGTAATAAAATAACCATTATTAAACATGGCGATATCGACGAGATAACGCGCACCAATATATTTGAATTAATTAATGAATATCGCGATGTGTTTGGTAACGAACTATCCGAAATCGGGCTTACAAATGTGATCGAAATGAAAATAAAATTGTCAACGAACGAACCTATCGTCACAAAACCATATCGACTATCAGAAATGAAAAAAGAGCCGGTAAGAAAAATGATTGATGAGCTCCTTAAAAACAAAATTATAAAAAAGTCAACGTCGGAGTATTCGAGCCCTATCGCACTCGTTAAAAAGAAAAATGGCAGCGATCGTTTATGTGTGGATTATCGACACATGGTCAAAGAAATTTTCCCTACTCCAAACATCGAGGAACGATTGCAAGAAGTAATGAGATATAACTATTTCACCGTATTAGATTTGAACAGCGGATATTATCAGATACCGATACAAGAAGCTAGTCAGAAATATACAGCCTTTGTGACACCGGATGGAATTTACGAGTTTGCACGTATGCCGTTTGGACTCAAAAACGCGCCTTCGGTTTTTCAAAGATTGATGGCACTAATACAGGAAAAGGCTAAAGATGGCGACGTAATTCACTACATGGATGACATTGTGGTCGGTAGTAACAGAGTCGACGAAATGTTGGAAAAATTGCAACGAGTCTTCAGGATATTACGTGAACTTGGTTTAACTATTAACATCAATAAATGCGAGTTTTTGGAGAAAGAGATCGACTTCTTGGGTCACCAAATTCACAGCGGAGGTATGAGCCCGGGTACAGCAAAAACAAATGCAATTTTGGAATTTCCAACACCTACAAACGTTAGAGAGGTAAGACAGTTTTTGGGCTTAAGCGGGTATTTTCGAAAGTTTGTGCCAGGCTACGCCTTTATTTCCGAGCCATTGAGGAACCTACTCAAGAAGGACACCAATTTCTATTGGAAAGATGAGCAAAATGCGGCTTTTCAAGCGCTAAAAACCAGCCTTACTACTAGTCCCGTAATAGTGGGTTACAAAACTACCGCTGAGCATCAAATATATACGGATGCAAGCTCAATAGGTCTAGTCGGGGTGCTTTTACAGAGTGAAAAAGATGGTTGGAAACCAGTAGCATTTTATAGTAGATCAACCACTAATGAGGAACGGAACTATCACTATGAGCTAAAAGCATTAGCGGTTGTCGAAATCCTCGAACGTTTTCGGTATTATATATATGGCAAAAGTGTAACCGTCGTTACTGACTGCAATGCAATTAAAACGACAATGCAGAAAAAGGAGCTAATATCAAGAATAGCAAGGTGGTGGTTGCGAATTCAGGATTTTGATATTAAAATAGAACATCGGTCTGGTCAGCGAATGCAGCACGTCGATGCATTAAGCCGAGCACCTTATGAAGTAGCGCGCAACTTAGATACGGCATCTTTAAAAGTTGCTAAAACGGCTGTAAATGAAGATGACTTCCTGTTTTCTATGCAATTACAAGACGAGAATATTCGCGAAATAATAGAGAAGGTGAAATTAGGTGATACGGACACTTGTAAGGATTATATTATCAAAAACGACAGGCTTTTCCGCAAAGTAAACGACAAATGCCTCTGGGTGGTTCCCAAAACTATACGATGGCGAGTAATTCAAGGACAACATGATAACGCAAGACATCTTGGCATAGAAAAAACACTATCAGGTCTTCAAAAACATTTCTGGTTCCCCAGGATGCGAAACGCGGTCAAATCACATATAAAATCGTGTGTAGAATGTGCGTACAATAAAGCCCCGGGTGGAAAACGTGAAGGCGAATACCATTTTGACAATATTAGTCCCATTCCATTCCACACAATACATATGGATCACTTGGGTCCTTTCCCGAAAAGCTCGAAACGAAACGAACACCTCCTAGTTATTGTGGACGCATTCACAAAATTTACTATAATAAAAGCCGTAAAAACTACAGCGACTAAACACGTTTTAAGCGTCATAAACGAAGTCAGCGAATACGTCGGTATGCCTACTAGAATCATCACGGATCGTGGAACAGCATTTACCTCGCGTGAATTTAAACGATATTGCGAAGCCAACGATATTAAACAGATACTTAATGCCGTACGAACACCAAGAGCAAACGGACATGCAGAGCGAGCGAATCGTACTATTTTGGGAATGCTGCTACCATCAACTAAAGACAAACGCTGGGATGATCAATTGCAGAGAATTCAGTGGTCAATTAATTCAATGAAAAATAAAACTACTAATAAAACGCCACAAGAACTTCTTTTCGGGTCTGAACCACGAGACATTCTCCAGAATAAGCTTGTACTAGCTCTACACAGCAGCGATATAATAAACAGCGAAGATTTGCAGACCCTGCGTAAGGAAACAGCAGAAAAGATTGATATCCAGCGTAAAATAGCCAAACAACGCTACGACGAGAAACATACACGGCCAAAACAATATAAAGTGAATGACTTGGTGTTGACAGAAAATGAACCAGCAGCTACGGGTAATTCCAGAAAGTTAGAGCCTCGTTTTAAAGGTCCATTTGTAATTACAAAAGTGCTGGACAAGGATCGATACGTAGTGGAGGATTTGTCAAATTCTAGTCGAACGCAGCGACATTATAAGTCGATATACTCATCCCACAAGATTAAGCCTTGGTGTAGTTTACCTGAAGTTGAATCTTATAGCGATAAAGATGAAAAGGAATATACTAATGAAGAAGATCGGGTTCCAATCGAGGTCGATTGTATTGAAAGGATGGCCGACTGTGAGCATACTCGTCGCAGTCGAAACATAGCCGGCAAGAGTGACAGACGTGCGCGCATGGTTTTTAAACATCAACTTAATAATTAAATAACACATAGACACTTATAGATAGAATATAAAAATGAATTAATAAAGTTTCTTTTGTTTTTTTTTTATATAATTATCGTGTTGTGTATATACTTTCCTTTTACAATGATAAAAAACTTAAACCAACCAAATCAAATATATTTATCCTCTTAAATTATATTCTTGAGTGAGTCAAATGATTTATACAACCTAAGCAGCTAAATGGAAAGGCTTCTAAGAACTGTACTAATTTAAAAAAATCGATGAACTTTATTTAACGGAATTTTGGAAATTTGATGAGGAGCATTTTTGATCATTGGATAAAGAGTTAATATAAGAATCAGAAAATAACAGAAACGAAATAAGCAAAATAAATAAATAAATGTATTAATTTTTATTTAGAACTTTCAATTCAAATATTAAATCATTTTGAATTTAAACATAAATCTTAAAAATCTTTAAAAATTATAAATAATATTAATTATATAAATTACATTTTTTTAATAAAATTATGTTTTATTGTATCAATATATTTTTTAGCTTTCTAATTATTTGCCGATTTTTTAAAATTAAAGTGCCGATAAAGCCGATTTTTTTGTGCAAAAGTGCAGATTTCTTATCAAAATTTTCTGGCACCCCTTAATTATATCAATGTTCCCACTTTTTATATCGACACCTCAGAATAGTTTGGACCAAAACATTAAAAAAAATTAGTTAGGTATGGAATATGTACTTAAATATACTATTTTTGACTTAAGTTTATTTAATATTGTTTTGCCCCCAACAGCAATGATTAGAGTATGAGGCAATATTGCCTCATATTATTGTACAAGAAAACATGATTATAAACATAATTAATATTTTGCCTTATTACATACATAAAATTTAAGTTAGAACCGCAAATACCCATATTTTATTTGGAATAGTTATTTTAAATTATTTTATTTGGAACATCGTTCCTTTAAGAAAAAGTTTGATTTATGTATATTAATAAAATTTAAATTTTATATGGATATGAACAGAGCTAAATTCAAAATATGGAGCACAAAACAATAATTTTTATTTGCTTAAGGTATGTTTAAACTATAATACTTTTAATTTGATTTTGTAGAAACAAAAGTAATATGAAATTAGCTCCGTACCTTATTTACTTTTAAACTATTAGTGCAAATAAAATCAAAGTATAAAGAAATAAAATTGCTGGCTGTCGATTGAAGTTAAAATCGCGCAATTTCCAAACGTTGAAAAAAAGTTAAACTCATACATAATTGATTTAATATCGCATTAAAATAAATACATACATACCTATGTCAAAACAATATTTAATAATATTTAAAATAAAGAATGCTGTATTATTTACATGAAATTAAGTTAAAATTTTTCTTGTTTATAGTAAGGTTTATTTAAATAACTGAAAGACAAATAAATTTTCTCCACACTCGGTCACACTGTTTACATTAAAATGCACCACTGGTCTAATGAAAAACCTTAATTTTTTCAAATGGTTTGAAAGATAGAAGTTACCATCAGCTTCTTAAATTTTTATCCATAATTACTCTCCATTTTGCTACATTTTCTGTTCTACTCAGTATAATTTGCTTTTACACTATTCTATTTTTCTCATTCGACAAAAAATTATGAGCTTGTTATATCATTACTTATCATATCCAAACGTACTAAAACTTTCTTATTTGTAAAAAATATGTGCAGAAATTAATTTTTTATAAAAAGATTGATCGGTTATATTTTGAGAAATACTAATGTTAGTGTTTTTCTCGTTACTGGCTTTTTTACACATACGTTACGATATTATTAAGTGACGATATTATTAATATTAAGGCCATACTTTGGTTTTTAATTTTTTTCTGGCAACTATAGTTAGGTGAATAAAAAGTTTGTGTCTAGCAGCCTACATTAAGAAAATGAGTTATCACTCATTTTGCTTCTCAATATAAAGAGAGAGAAAGAGAGCAATTATCTCTTCATATTGAGTCTAAATTTAAGTTTGTAACATTTATGCTATAAACACAATCAAAGGCTACCGACCATCGACTACCGACTACAAAAGTAGCTGGCTACAAAAATAGCCAAGTCGCCAGCTAATTAATTCTTTTAACGACCATCGACCACTAACTACAAAAAATAAACATCTGTTTAGGCATATGTATTAAAGTTAACCAAAACAAACTTGATTTTTTTAAAGTGAATTTATGTAAAAAAAATATTTTAAATGTCTCAAGAAAATGTAATTAACTTCGACTAGCACTCAACGTGTTTAGACAAATTACGCTTTGCTCTGTTAATTTGCATTTTCCTACTATAGCAATCAGTGTTATTTGTTGTTGTTCAATAATCGTTCAATTTTTTTTTTTTTGTTTTCTCTTATTTATTTACTACGCATAACTGCAGTGACTGGTAGCAACTAAAAGATGCCCCTTGGGCCCCCCTTAATTGGGGACAATCGTTTTGCCTTACTGGCACCTGATAGTCCCAAGAGTAAAAGAAAAAAACGAAATAGAGGAGGGTCTCCCGTGGACTTTCCCTGTCTGCACAACAAAAACCCTCAAACCCAAAATATATTGTTATTGCAGCTGCTGACGAAAAAAAAACCATTATCGGAGTACTCTTGTTTTGCTTTGCAAAGAGCTCTATACTTAATCAGCAAAGAAATAGTTTCTATCGCCCAACTTCGGGATGGTAAGTTATTATTGCTTGTAAAAGATAGCATGACAGCAAAAAAATTCCTGGAGACTAAGGAACTTTTTGGTTTATGCAAAGTCACATGTAAACTACACGATCATTTAAACTTTACAAAAGGCACGATATTTGCCCCTTACCTTTCCAAAATCCCTGAAAAAGAAATAGTCGAGGAGTTGAGTTCACAAGGAGTGGTCGATGTGTATAAGTATGAAAGACTAAATGACAAGGTAAAATCACATACTGGAGTAATTCTTTTAACGTTTGATTTATACAACCTCCCTGAAACAATTGATGTTTCATGGTATAAAGTAAAAGTTAGGGAATACTTTCCTAACCCTATGCGCTGCAAAAATTGCCAATTACTTGGTCATACATTAAAACGTTGCAAGAATTCCACCTCTTGTGTAAATTGTAATTTACTACCTCACTCTCCTGCAGAATGTACAAGAACTTTTTGTGATAATTGCTTTGAAAGTCACCCATCATCGTCATTTAACTGTAAAAAATTTATTCAACAAAAAGAAATACTTAAAATAAAAACAAAGCAGAAATGCTCAATGCGTAATGCAATAACAATTTATAGAGATCAAAATAAAAACAACAACATAAACAATTACTCATTGCATTCAGCTATAGTAGCATCAAAAGAAATCAAGCAAAACAACCTTGTAAAAAACAATCAAATACAAAATCATTCTTTAAAACCTAAATTAAACCAGTCAACTTCAACAGAAAAAAAGACAACACCACTAAGAAAACAGAAAAAATATTAGAAAAAGAAATACAAACTTCCAAACCTCAGGAAAACAAAAATATTGAGTGCAAAATACCCAGTGCTACAAACGAAAGCAAACTTGAATCAAGTAATTTATATCACAAGCATACAGAATTTAACAATTTTCTTTCCCTTTCCCCACGGGAAATGAATCTTTCGGAATCTAGTTCTGACAACATAGAAATTATGAATTCCGATACCGACAAAGAGTAATACTACTATTTTTCTACCCTAACCCGCCGCCACCCTAATCGGCACCTCGCATCTGGTGTGTGGAAGTTTAAGATTCAAAATACTTCTGGTATTTTTAATTGTCTCCACTTTGCTATGTGTTGTGGAGTCCGGCGCGTCGGGACGGGTTTGGCCTATACTGAAAGTTTATATAAAACACTTCGGTATACATGTTAATTTGTATAGACAGTTATAAGTGTAATAAGTGTATTATCTTCTATTGTTTTTCAAATTCGCTTATGGTTTTAAGTATTTTACAGTGGAATCTTCGAGGTTACCGTAACAATTTTACAGATCTTCAACTCTTAATAAAAGAAAAGTCACCTCAGATAATATGCCTCCAAGAAACTCATTGCCAAAACACAAGTAATAATCTAATTGTTCCCAGGCAATATGTAGGTTACTTCTGTAATCGCAACACATCATTCAAACAGGGCGTCGGTATACTTTTAAAAAAGAATATTCCCCACAAACTAATAAATATTTCGTTACCATTAAATATAATTGGTCTAGAAATTAATTTATCTCTAAAATGTTCAATACTTTCTATTTACATACCACCACAGGACAATATAACAATTTCAGATCTATACCACATCAAGTCAAATGCGATGGCACCATTATTTTTGATGGGCGATTTTAATGCGTGGAGTCCTGTTTGGGGGTCCAAAACGTGCAATTACAAAGGCAAAGTCTTAGAAAACTTTTTAATTAATACTATTCTTTCGATTCTTAATGATGGTACACCAACTCACCTCAGCACCCATAGTACTCTCAAGCATATAGATCTCTCGATAGTCTCGACGTTTATCTTACCAATCTGCAGATGGTCCGTTATTAAAGATCTCCACAATAGCGATCACCATCCAGTCATGACAGATCTTTTAATTAACAACCAATCGACTTATTTCCAAGATAAAATAACGAACCTAAACGGAAATATTCCCTATTCCAATAATATAAACAGAGAGGCAGCTTTAATACGAAAGATAATAATATTCTCTGCCAACGAAACAATACCGCAAACTTCAAACAGAAAAAAGACCAAAACTGTCCCATGGTGGTCGAATGAATTACAACAATTACGATGTGAAAAGCAGACATCTTGGAGAAAATTTAAACGCAACATGTCTAAAGAAAATTTAATAGCATACAAAAGGAAAAATTCAGTTTTCAATAGGGCTAAAAAACAAGCCAAAATTAAATCCTTTAACGAGTTTACCGAGAACATAAGACCTTCTACTCCATCCTCAGTCCTGTGGCAAAATATACATAATTTAACTGATAACTACGTTCAGAGAAAGATATCCTCAATCTCTAACAATGGAATTGGCATTACATCTTCAGCAGATATAGCCCAGTCCTTCGCCAACCATTGGTCGGAAAACTCTAAAGATTCCACTTTCTCACAAAGCTTTCAACAGTCAAAAAAAAAACCCTTTGCTCTCTCACTATCTATTCAAATTCCCGTAAATCCAAAGAAATTGATGACCCTTTAACCTTCAGGAATTACACTATTCATTGAAGACAGCTAATGGCAAATCTCCAGGCTTAGATAAAATCTCATATTCAATGTTAAAACATTCTCCTCGTATTCTAAAAACCCGAATGCAAAAATTATTTAACAAAATATTCGATAGTGGTATTATGCCCCAATACTTTAAAACGGCATGCATAATCCCAATATTAAAAATGTGTAAACCTATAGATAATATTGATTCTTATCGCCCCGTATCATTACTATCTTGTTTAACAAAAGTACTGGAAAAGATGATATCAAGACGCCTTATGTGGTTTATTAAAAAGCACAATCTCTTATCCGCGAATCAAGTGGGCTTCCAATCTCGGTTGAGCACAATAGATGCCTTACTATACTTAGATCACACAGTATGTAAAAACCGTTCAACTAGGAAACATACCTCAATTCTCTCAATTGATTTCATTAAAGCATTTGACAGGGTAGGCGCCCACTTAGTCCTTAAAAAACTTTCAGAGTGGTCAATAGGCCCAAAAATATTCAACCTTGTTAAATCATTTTTAACCAATAGAAAGTTTACTGTCCGGGTTAACGGTACCTATTCTGAAACTTTTCCACTACATAACGGGATTCCCCAGGGGTCCCCATTGTCTGTGACTCTCTTTATCATTGCATTCGATGATTTAAGCCAAATCATTAAAAACAATAAAAACGTTGAGCACTGCTTATATGCAGACGATCTATGTATTATCTCAAAAAATCAGCAATTAGATAAAATAAAATTAGATTTTACAAGAACGTTATCAGATATTAACCAATGGTCTTACTCGTCTGGACCAAATATATCTTTCGAGAAAACTAAGCATTTGCATATATGTAGAAAGAAAAATTGCACTAATATAGACCTAAGCTTTAATAATATAAGTATCATGAATGTAAATCACTGTAAAATCCTTGGACTTTATTTCGATTGTAAATATAATTTTAAGACACATTGTAATTATTTAAAAAAAGATCTAATAAATAGACTAAATATTGTTAGGTACCTTTCCTCATCAAACAGTCATATGAATGCAAATAACCTTATAAGATTAACAAAAACAACTATATTATCAAAAATAGACTACGGTCTCATAATATATATCAATGGAGTAAAATCTGGTATAATGGTTTTGGAAAAAATCCTTAATACTGCTATCAGATCCAGTCTAAGAGCTTTTCGAACAACCCCTATAAAAATTCTACATGCTGAGAGTGGTTTGGAACCACTGCATATTCACGTCAACAAACTTAAACATTATTTAGTTTATAAATTGTTAAGTGCGTCATCGCCTTTATTAAAAGGTCCTCTATCCCTTCTACGGAAAAGAACAACGGAGCTTAAATACCCGTCTACTCTCTGCCAAATCTACAAAATATACCAAAAGCTTAAAATTAACATAACAACTTTACCCAAAGAAAAATACCCACCATGGCAATTAAATGCATGTAAATTGAACTAAACATTTACATTAAACAATATAATAAATACATATAAACAGTAAAAATGAGTATTATATACTTACCAATTTCATTAAAAAAAAACCAAAAAATTAATATAAATGAAACAAATTAGAAATCGATAAAAAAAGAACTAAATGAAAAATTTGACAAATAAAAATAAATGAAAAATGCGCCAAATAAAAAGTAAATGAAAAATGTAAATAAATGAACAGATCATTATTATTTTTCAATGGTGCCACTATAAAAGTTTTTCGCGTTTCTAATAGCGATATTTAATGTTTACGTTTTTAAAACCACCATTTCATGCATTTATTGCATTGGCAGCACTAATCTGTTTTATGTAGCCAAGAAAAATAGAAATTAGCCTAAGTTGGCTACGGGCTACAAAATTAGCCGTGGTAGTCGTGTAGCGGCTAAAAGATTTATTCTCTTAAGCACGCATGTTTTCTATTTTTGACATCTTGTAGTCGATGGTCGGTGGACATGATTATGTTTATAGCATTATGTGCTGTTTCTGTACTCAGTTTTTTAAGCCATTTCAATACAAATTTTCCAGACGAATTGATCGCCTGTAATATAGAAACAGCGCTTTAGTTTGTTATCTTCTCGCCTGCGAAAAAAAATTTGTATGAAAAGCACTCCGTTTTTTGAGTTATTTCAATATAAATTTTTCAGACGAGCTGATCTCCTGTAAACAGAAGCAGCACATATAACGCAATTTTATTTTAATTAATTTTATTCATACACATGGGTGCCAGAAAATTTTGATAAGAAATCGGCAAGTTAAAAAACACATATTGAATAGAATAAAACATATTTTTATTACCAAAAAGTAGCAAATAATTTATAATTTTTAAAGATTTATGTTCAAAATGAAAATGTTTTAACCTTTAACTACTGAGGTGAAATATTTTGACGTAGCTACTGAGGTCGTGGTAAATTTTACCCAATTTTTTTTTTATCAAAAATTTTACCAGTTAACTTTTATTTTCTAATTTTCTTTTTTCAAAAGAATAAATTAACATATAATTAATTAAATAAAATCAAAAAAATTAAACTTTGGAAAAAGCAAAACAAGAACTTTATTTCATAGTCACTTATCTCAAAGTTAAAAACAATGGGTAATGAGGGTAAAATTTACCACACCTCAGTAGTTAAAGGTTAATATTGAATTGTAAGTTCTAAATAAATGTTGATACATTTATTTACCATTTTGTTTGTTTCATCGCATCCAATTTTAAAAATGCTCTCTATTCATAAATTCCGTTAAAGAAACTCATCGATTTTTATAAAATTACTTAGTACAGCTATTAGAAGCCTTTCCATATGGCTGTATAGGTTGTGCATTTCAGTTGACTCACCTTAAAATACTCTGTTTATACAATTAACAATTTCAAGTACATTTGGTTCCTTTAATTTTTTTTAACTGTTGCAGCAAACTAAAAGTAAATTCTTACAAATACAAATCTAGTATTCAAACTTGTGTGCAGTATTTTATGTTTTTATTTCTGGTAATCTTTAAATGTTCTAAAATTGGTGAAGTCTTTCTGTAACTAAAGACAAGCAAATAATGCAAGTAAGTGCCAAACATATTTCATAAGAAATAAATCAGAAATATCTTTTTTTTAATTTTTGCAATAAAATTGTTTCAGACTGTCATAAAGGCAGAACCGAATCCTATCAAATTGGACTTCTGGTATAGCATTATACACTTTTATCAATAGGAAGAAATAGTTCTATATTTGTAGTTTTTACATATACGTACAACCAAACACAATGACTTGTTGTTGCATAGATCGGTTGCTTCATTCACGCTAGCGAGAACTTTTAATTTTTTAATAGGTCACATACAGTTAAGAACTGTTTTTTCCAATATACCAAATAAACCTAACTCTTTTTATCCTTAGAACATGTGCTGACTTATTAACAGTTGTCTCTTTCTAATGTTAGAAATATTCTAGTGTTGCCAAAATTGAATAAAATATTCTAAAACAAAGTTATTTTTGATAAATTTGTGGCGAAAAATCGCCAAAAATGGCGGGCCTGGTCATACATTTGAGAATAAGAAAATGAGAGTAGTTTTAAAATTCCTGTATATTCTGAAATGTCATGCTATGACAATAGTGTACAACGGAATAAATTGTTTTAACTAGTGAAATTTGCATCGATATAACAATAAACAGTTCCTATGCTTGACAAATGAATAAATGGTGTCGAATGCTTTTGTTAAATGAGTACAGTAGTATTAAGCGGCTATTAGACGATGAAACTTCGCCTGCGAGCACGGCCTGATGACAAGCCATCAAACTCGAGTAATAGGGTAAATTTATTGTTTGTTAGCGGCGCTGGATGAAAATCAGCCATCATGTCATCATACTCGTTTAATAGCATGTTTGTAAAACACAGTGTTAATTTCATTTGTGCTTTTGCAAGCGAACGGTGAAGATGGCATGGTTAGAGCGCACGAGTTAAATATAAAGCGAATAAAGATAATATGTATTGAGAAATTATTTAAAGTAATACCTAAATTATATTACATTGAACAATTTAAAATTTGCTTTATTTTAAATAAATGATATTGCACTCATATTTTTATAAATTCATTTAATAATAATGCAAGTTTGAATGTAAATAAACATAATTTAATTTGTAAGTTTAGCTTTAAGTTTTATCTTGTTCTGTTAATATCAAAATAAAATCTTAAATTAAAAAATAAAACAAATAAGCAATAAAATAGTATATTTCTTTTTGAAATAAGTAAAAAAAGAAACATTATTTAATTTGCGTTTTAAAAGAATTTTTGCCGAAATTGTGGCAAATAAAAAACAATGTTTATAATAATAGAAATTTGTTGTATCCAGAAAGAATGAGTATACCAAAAAAATTCTTTAGCTCTGCAACGGGGACCGTAAAGTTATGTCAATTATTTTGACTCACGTATAACTGGCAAAGATTAGCGATGATTTCAAAAACTTCTTCGTCGAAAAGCATTCAAAATATTTGAACTGGTGTCAACTGTTTTACTGCGTCCTTCACACGGTTTTCACTTAGCAACAGATCGCCAGTTTTTGCATAAATCTTCCAATACAATTCGGAGCTGATTTCCACCAAGATGGAACTTTAAATGCTGATGAAATATCATGGTCTTCACACCGTGGCGTACTAGTTCTAATCCTAGCCCTTTTAGCAGACAATGGCTCATCATCACTAAAGTCTTCAGAATCCAAAATAGTGACAACATTGCGAACAAAAACTTCGACTTCTCCAGCAACATCATTTGGCAAGACTGACAAGTCTATATTGTCATCGAACCTCTCTTCTTCATCAGTAACAACGCTAGGATCTGGTGGAAGTATAGCCAAATCATACTCGAAGCCATCGTTGGTATCCTCTATAATCGTGTGAACAGCTTCTTCTAAACCTCGAAAGCGATTACTGGAGCTAAAATGTCGATTCATCTTAGTAAAATTACTCCGTGTGTTAAAAGCTGAGATATATTAGTTCAACTAATGTTTCAAGTTCAAGAAAAATTATACTCCCCAGTTAGCATTTGGAGGATTGTTTTTACAAAAATCACCAAAGTGAGTCTTTTAAGACTACCCAAGATGACTTAAAACTGATTCATCAGTTGTGCGTTTAAAAAGAGACTCGAATATAACTCCGACAAACGCAAAGAAAACGACTTGTTTAAAAAACAAAAAGTACAAAAAGCAAATGCTTGAAATTCGACTGTTTTTAGAATTATTTTAGAGACATATTAAACGCAGCCTAACGATGAAAAAATGATTCAAATACATATTTTATTTTTATGTCACTTCATAAAGAAAATAGAGACACAAATGTAAAATAAATTTTTTTAAAATTAATTTATTTAAATTTTAAGAAAATTACGAATAACATGCAAACGAATGTAACACTACGTCTTGACGAGCAATTGATTGGTTCGCACATGAACAAAACGTCAGCAGAATAGGTTTCAAACATTTGTTCATGTTTGTCTGCGTGGAGGAAACTTGGCGAGGTTAATGCTTCGATTTCTCGTTGTTTGAAAACGACATGACATCGACAACGATGGTCTACACAAGCCATTTTAATGTGCGCACATGAAATTTTCAATGTTTGAACAAATCAATGGTTCGTCAAGACAGCGTGTAATAAACAATAAGCAAAACTTAGTTTGCAATGTTTAATTTTGGGAAAATATAATAAGAAATATTCGTATAATATGTTTCGAAGAAGACTCGCATACGGCTAGTAATATGATTAAAAGTTGACTCGAAAAAGTATCGTATTTGATTACAAGTACGATTGAAAATAGTATCGAAAATGAGTCTAAAACGAGAGTCATAAGGGACTCGTTCAGAAGAGTCGCGGCTAGGGTACCATTTTCTACCGACAAAACAATCATTTTCGACTCTAAAACGAGCGCATAAACGATTATTTTAATCGTGTAGAAGAGTCAAAAAAGACTCGAATATGATTAATAATTCAAAAAAATGCTAACTGGGTCATACACCTTACTTGGGGATTCCCCTGTTTATGCACATACATAGATAACTTTGTTCCACTATAAAGTGCTGCCACCGTTTTAACAACTTAGACTACATAGTCAGCATAAAAAACATCAACTGACGTTTTCGAGTCGTTCGTGTGTTTGCGTATATTTTAATGTTATATTTGTAGCAATTGTACCCAAACTTAACTACAAAAAAAAAAAAATTATAAATATGTCAATCGATCAGATAGTGTCGAAAGGGGAGCTATTGAAAATCAGCATTATATATTATCCATGTCCTTCGAGGCGGCAGGCAAAACACCACGTCTATATTTTTTTAATGTTATTTGGAACAATTAAGTAACTCCAATAAAAAAATAAATGTATGGGGCAAAAGAGTATTAAAAAATAATAAACAAACATCATGTGAAAAAATTGGTGCTCGCCCATATTTTCCAAGTTACGGAGCTGTGAAATTTTCAAATTTTTTAAAATATCAATATGGACATCATTTAAAGCTTTTGAAGAGATCTTTAAGGAAATACTAAAGTTTTTTAAAAAATGCTTATTAACCCATTAAGAGACGATGTCATTTTTATGTAAAATTACAGCTGCGGTCAATATAATAGCACCACGCAAAAATTTAAAATGACTCCGTTTACATTTGTATTATTGTTTGGCAGATTCAAAACAATATAATAAATTCTGTGATGTTAATGTAGGGTTGCCAGACGGGCCTGATTTGGCCTGATTGTCAAGTTTTTTAATGCGCGTCAAGTGTCAAGTGAAAAAGTGATTTGTCAATGTTTTTTGTAAGTTAATTTTTTTTTCTCAAATTTATTCTAGCTACATATGTAATAATACTTAAAAAAGTAAGTTTATATTTCTAAAAAATACATCGAAAGAGCATATTTTTACTATCTATATTTCTTAAGATAGTACCTATATTTTTTTTAAATAACGCCTAAGTTTTCTCTAAAATATATAACGACTGAATTTTTATTCTTATATTGTTTTTTGTTTCTTTCACATTGTTTCTGTTATTTTTACTTTTAACGATATTCTTGTTTTTATTCTAATAATTTTTATGAAAAAAAATAATAAAAAAAATAAATAAAAACCAATAGTATGAGTGTTTTTATTTGTCAAGTTTTTTTTTCAAAATCAAGTTTTTTTTTGGGCAATGTCAAGCTTTTTGGCAAATTGGATCTGGCAAGCCTATGTTAATGGTTTATTATCATAAGAAAATTATAAACTCTAATTATAATGCACTAATTAATATAAACAAAAAACTTAAAAACTACTCAGTTAAAATAATAGTACTTCAGTTTATTTTTAACAAACATTAGTGTTCCTTCTTAAAATATATGAAAAATTTCGCTAAGATATTTTGTAGATAAATTAATTGTATGTTTTCAATACTTTGTCGAGTGCACTTTGTTTGATATTATCGTGCCACAACGCCTTTCAATGTAATCCTGTAAATGCTGGCATCTTCCAACTTTGATGGAACTCCAAATTTTCTGCACAGCCTCCCAGAGCCCTTCAACAATTGTTAGTTTTTTTTGTAGATACACCCTTCTTTATGTTCGTCCACAGATTTTCGATAGGGTTCTAATCTGTGGACTGTGCAGGCTACTCTATAACATTGATTGAGTTATCGTTGAATCATATTTTTTGCCACACCAGCGGCATTTAGTAGGAAGCATACGGCAGAATAATTTCATCAAGGATTTTTACATAAACCGATGGATACTTAGCAGTTGTGATCCAATGCATAGGACCCACACCTTAATACGAGAGGCAACCCCACACCATAATACTACGACCTCCATGTCCGATAGTTTTTGATGTGAATCCTTTCCACCAAAAAAAACAATTTTTGGATTCGTCAGTCCATAGCACATTTCTCCACTTTTCCTTTGGCCAATTTAGATGGCTTTAGTGAAAGATATCCATTTAGCAACATGCTTAGAGGAAGGAGCGGTACTTTTCGAGGACTACAGGCATTGAGGCTGTTGTCTCGAAGTCTGTGGCGAATAATTTCCACGCTTACCGGCAAATCCAATGTTTTTGCGCGCTCCGTAACTGCCATAAAGGGATTTGCTTCTGTCGTCCGTATTTTACTGTTAAGGAAGAGAAAACTCGCTTCTTACCGCGGGATTCAACTTTTTGCTCAAATATTAGAGCAATTATTTTTATTGTATTGAAACAGCCCATCAATTCTCTTATTTGGAAATACGATTTACCCTCGGATGCAAATTTTTTATTAGTTCACTGTTCTCCGGCAAACAATGCTTTCAGCGACCCATAACTATAGAATTTTTGTAAAATTATTACACGATTTTATAGAAAGTATATTAAGAAATTTTAATTACCTTCAGTTTTCACTAATTTTTGCAAAACAAATTTTAAAAAGCCTACTGGCGCTATTTTAATAACTGCACGAAATAATAAGTGATGACAAGAGATCTTTTATAACTTATTAACAGTTACAAAATTTGACAACAAATGCACATACTCTAAGATAGCATAAATAAATGTCCACCACGCCCACTTCTAATATATATATATATATATATATATATGGGGCAATAGAGAATTAAAAAATAAAAAAAACATCGAGTAAAAAAATGGGCGCACGGCCATATTTTCCGAGTTATTGGCCTCTGAGATTTTCAAATTTTTTTAAAATATCAATAAGGGTATCATTTTAAAGCTTTTGAAGAGATCTTTAAGGAAATACAAAAATTTTTTAAAAATGCTTAACCTATTAAGAGCCGATGTCACTTTTGTATAAACTTATATATATGCAGTACCAAATTTTTTTATTTTTTTATTCTGTCACCCCAATATTTAATTTTTTGATTGGAGTTACTTCACTTAACTAGATTTACATAGATGGTGAAGGGTATATAAGATTCGGCATAGCATAATATAGCACTCTTACTTGTTGTAATTGTAATTTGTATTAGAATTTTGACTTTGAATATTTGCAAAAAGATATTTTTTATATAGAAGACACCTCAAAAATTTAAATTAAAATAATTTATCTTTATTATACGACTAGCAGTGCCTACGACTTTGTCAGCGTATCAGTTCGAGTTTTCTTAAAATTCAGATTTGAAAAATGTGTTTTTAACTAAAAACATTCCATATCGACACCTATCTACACCAACCTCAAAATATTCAAAAGACATTTCATTTACAGAAATTACCCCGCTACAATTTTATTTTATGTATAGAAGAAGTTTCATCGTTGTGGCACAATATGTACATCATTATAGTCCTCTACTTGATAGTTTGGAAACTATAACAATCAGAAACATGACAAAAATTTTTTGATTTACTCGTTTCGGTACCTGGTTGGGTCTTACTGCAACTTCAATACTAACAACATGTAATGAATGAGTGTGATCTTGTTTGCTAATGCCGTCACTATCCTCCGTATCATCTTCGAAATTTAATTCCTTGATATTATTGACATCATCTATTTTCTCAATGGTAGGACAACTCAACCATCTCGTCGTCAGATAGGTCTTGTTAATTCACCTCTATCTCTTCTTCAAGTATATGAATCCAAAGAATCTCTTCACCACAAGTTTATCAATTAAAGTATAACCAGCAATTACTTAAAAAACAATTATAAACCATTCCTAAAAATTTATAAAAACAAAAATTTATATGATGATCACCTAAAGGGGAAGAATGTCCAAAAAAATGTCTTTATTGTATGCTTAAAAATGTTGTGAACTTTTTGTAAATATTTGCCAACCGTTAACCCCGAAGAGGAACCATTTGTCTTTAATCTACATGTTCCATTCTATGTAGATAAAGCCTTACAAAATCAAGAGTTTTATCTTGTCGAAATCTCTTTACTGAGGATCTCCATACAATGCTGCCCCAACCCTAATGTGTATATTATTTCGGTTAAATATTTTCATGTAATTTTTTTTAGCGCCTGAGGTACCAAATTGGTAACTGCAAAGATAAGCAGATAAAAGAACGAAATAAATATTAAGTTAAATTTTCGTTTGCATGGGGTTTCTCATGCCTTTATATGGAAATACGAGGGCTGCTATATATATTTCTGGCATGGCAACACTGAGTGCTGCCAAGTGCAATCTGACATTTCCATTGGAAAGTTTGTCATTTTTAAGCATATTCGTACTCAAAACGTTTTGACGTACGACCATTATGTGTGTTGTTAACAGTGACTTGAAAAAATTAATATAGAAAAAAATGAAATTAACTCGTGAACATTTTCGTGCCATCATTTTTCACAACTTTCGACGTGGATTATCACGACAAGAGTGCATTGATGAACTTAAATCTTTGTATGGCGATGAAGCACCATCCTATAGCACTGTGAAAAATTGGTATAATGAATTTAATCGTGGCCGAAGCTCGCTCAAAGACGAATTCCGCGAAGGTCGTCCAAAAACGGCTGTTGTGCCAGAGAATATTGATGCCATGCGTGAACTCATAATGCAAGATCGACATGCGACATACCGAGAGATAGAGATATCCTTGGACATTTCTTCCATCAGCATATATTCAATACTGCATGAACACCTGGCCGTAAAAAAGGTTTGTTCTAGTTGGATCCCGCACAATTTGAAAGTCGCTCAAAAAAAGGCTCGTGTCGATTGGTGCAAAGAAATGTTGCAAAAATACGATTGCGGTGCTTCAAAAGATGTTTATAAGATCGCCACAGGTGACGAATCATGGATCTATGCGCATGAGCCCGAAACGAAACAACAATCGACAGTGTGGGTCTTCAAAGACGAGCAAAATCCAACGAAAGTTGTTCGTGGAAGAAGCACTTCGAAGCAAATAGTCGCCTGTTTCATCGGCAAAATTGGTCATATGGCGACTGTTCCGCTTGAGCAACATAGGACGGTCACTTCTGAGTGGTACACTACAATTTGTTTGCCTGAAGTCATCGGAAAAATTCGAAAAACCAACAAGAGAAGACGAATCATTGTTCATCATGACAATGCGAGCTCTCACACATCGGCTCAAACCAGAGCGTTTTTGACCGGCCAAAACGTCGAATTAATGGGTCATCCGCCGTACAGCCCTGACTTGGCACCTAATGACTTCTTCTTGTTTCCGCACATCAAGAAAAAAATTCGTAGTCAACGATTTTCGTCGCCAGAAGGTGCTATTGAAGTGTTCAAAAACCATGTTTTAGAGGTGTCTCAATCGGAGTGGAAAAAGTGCTTCGACAACTGGTTTGAGCGCATGCAAAAGTGTATAAATCATGCTGGAGAATACTTTAAAAAACAATAAATAGTTTAATATTTGGGTCTTTTATTATTGGATAGGGAAGTGTGACCGCCTGTGGGTGTTTTTCGTTTGTAAGAGTGTTTTAGTCATTTTAGTAGTGTACAAATCGTGTCAGAGGTTGTGTTTACCTGTTCGTTAATAATATCTCTGTGAAACGTTCGTGTATAGTAAATTTCCATGTTTTCAAGAATGTCTAGTCTTCGTCCTTTTTTACTTGGGTCATCTATTTCCCTTGGTTCGTGTCCATGTGTGTTAAGGTGTATTGCGAAATTGGAGTCTTCCCTTTTCCTTTTTTATGATCGTATGTGTTCTGAAAACCTCGTCATGACAGACACAACTATCCACAGCTCCTTAAACCATCCTGCTCAGCATAAACTCGCTGCATTTAGCCACATGATTCACAGACAAATATTTTTGTGGAAAATTATAACCGGCTATATCCCAGACATAAAAGTTTTTTTTAACCTTTTTGATGACACATACTTTGAAGTTTTAGAAAACTAAAATGTTTAAACAAATGTTCATGGTACTTGAATATATTTTTTAATCAAAATGCAAGGTACACATTATTCTCTATGCTTTTTCCTCACCAAACTTACACAATTATATGCTTACATTAGAGTTGTTTAAAAAAATCGATCTCGAATTTTTTTGGGACACCCCCCTAGATTTTAAGATTGCCAAAGTTTCAGCACAATTGGAAGATGCACAAGTGGCCTCAAAGTTTAGAGAATCTCGACACCCCAGTGGCATGTGTTAACATGTTTCAATCGTGATTAAACTATAGCAATCCTAAAATCTGACAAAAATAAACAGTTTAGGAGGTTCCCCTAAAAAAATTCTGAAATTTTTTTACCCTATGAGATAAAACTACCGAAGCTTACATACTAAGAGCTTATACGTACTTATAACTTGGTTGAGGTTTGTAACGTTTTTATCATGCTCCTTTGAATGCTTTTTTGCTAATGCCTGCAAATGCCGAATACCATTTTTTCTTCGTTGCTTAATGGCGTTTACAGAAAATAATATCAGGAAAACTGTCAAGAAAATTAAATTACTCCACCAAATTACCGGGTTCCCCAAAAGATAAATTCGATAAGGATTTCCGGAGAAAAATTGTCCCTGAAAATTATAGACCTTTTTTATTTAAATAATATTACTTTCTTTAACGTACTCTATAATTTATAGGCCATTGCCAGGGACGACTTGTAATCTCCCCTTCTTTCGGTTTTAGTCCAGCGTTTCCTTGGAACATGACAGCATGAGATTCAACAAATCTCTCCCAGAACCCAGGCGCATAAACACTGAAGCTAACGCTGGACACTGAAAAGCAGAACAACAATATTAAATTATTTATTATTTAAGAAATTAATAAAGAATTAAATAATTAAAAAAGATAGCAATACTAGTAAAGGCTTTTTTTGCTATTGCGATATATTATTTTTGATTTTCAGTCATTTAAGTCGGTATTTTTTTTAAATATCTTCTTTTCATATATACAGTCACAAAACGAAATGTGATAATGTTTTAGAAAGCGATATGATCTTTACGTTATGATGTTTACTCCACAACTCAAAATGAGTCGTTTTTATTGACAAAGTTTCCAAACATGAAATGAAATAACGACTTATTCTCTTAAAACGTGGGAAGTCCAAAAGTCATAAAGATGAAACTTATACACGATATAAAGCATAAAATGGCGAACGATTCTGTAAAATTGACTCCAAAGTTTGAAATTTTGAGTTAGATTGCGGTCGGACATTTACAACATAATATCAAGGAAAAGATTTTGAAAATAATAGGTAATTATAGCCCGGCCAAACAGAAAACATTCCTCATAAAAATGAGGATTATTCTTAAAAATCAAATCTCAGTTTATCATCGCCCATGTAGGATGTTGCTCGCGGACCCGTAAACTGTAGATAAGCAAGTCGCAGAATTGTTGAGGGAGGCTATTGTGAAGCCCAGTCACTCCGAATATTCTTCGCCGTAGATTGTGTTTGACTATCGCCGGTTAAACGAAAAGATTATACGCCCTAATTTTCCGATAGTTAAATGGTATAAATCGTTCGTCACAGGGGACAGTTTGAGTTTTTATATGTACCATTCGGGCTATCAAATTCCCCGGCAGTATTTTGCCGCTACATCAGTGCCATATTTCATGAGCTGATCGTAGATGGGGCCATTGTATGAAAGAATGAAGAAGAAAGAATTGGAAAATTTAAAAAGGTTTTAAAGGTCGCGTTGGAATAAATGCAAGTTTCTGATGAAGAAAATCACATTTTTTGGGCACGTTTTAGAGAATTCTACTATTCTTTTCTCAAAGAAAACGACTATAGCAGTTGAGGGGTTTCCTTTCCAAGTAATCGGAGAGCAGAACAAAGATTTTTAGGGCTTACATCATATTTCCGTCGCTTTATTCCGGGATAAACATCGATAGCAAAACACTTGACAGATTTGTTAAAAAAGAATGTCACTTTTAAAATAGGCGAAAACGAGGTGCTGGCCGTGCAATAATTTAAGGCAGCATTGTTAAATACCAACACTGAAACCGAAATACATACGGACGCCAGTAAACATGGTTACGGTGCGGGTCTATTGCAGAAAGATTCGGCCAATAGTCAGCTTCACGCTATCCTATACCTGAGTCGGCTAACAACTCCAACCGAAGAGAAATACTACTCATACGAGCTAGAGGTATTACATTGACTTTGGGACACACTTTATACTTTTTCAACTGTTCAATAGTTTGGCAATATACATCAAATTGCAGCGACTGTAGGGTCACTTTTTAATTACCAAATTCAAATTATATACTTGCTGTTGTAGTAGATTTAGCAATTAATTTCTGTGTAAATTTCAACCGTCTGTCTGTAACGGTTCAACAGTTTGCCCATATACATTAGATTATATCAACTATTTAATTTATAATATAACATTTTTATACTTCTTACTATACAAAAAAAAGTAGTGGACATTCTGTCTAAAATTAAGGTGTTTGTATACAACAGTTCAAACAATACTGCCATATAGAACAAATTATGTACATAAATTTTGCGAAAACCCTTTACTTTCTAAATTCAAATTATAAGTTTCTTGTTATAGCGGACTTAGCAAAACATGTTTCTTGTAAATTTCAGCTGTCTGTCCTTACAACTTTTAAAATAGGATAAGTTTTCATTGTATTAGGAATTCGGACTTTATAAAACAGTACATCCTCCTGTTGCCAAAAGGAAGATTTTAATATATTCAAATTGATCTGGGTGTATTAACTTAGAATTCAGAATTGCCTGCTTACTTAAAACTTGTCTGAATTTAATTTCTTTAAAATGTTAATACGAGTAATAACTTTTTAGGATGTCTAATAAGCTCGCTGATATGATCTTTTAACTATTTGCTTTTGAAGTACATAAGTGGCGTTGTTTAAGTCGCGAATAAATTTTTTATCGTTATTTATGCGGAATTCCAAAAAAAAAAAAAATATCCCGCTGCCTATTGCATTAAAAAGTCCGCGCCTGTGTCTAATGTTCAACAATTTCCTTTCAGCGGCGATTTTTTTTAGAAATCTTCTAGTCTTCTTCTTCTAAATGAATTTCTGAGGTGTTAATTTTAAATTCCACTTCATTATACTTATCGGAAAAATCTAAGGTTCCTTTCTGTATTATTATGTAAGCCCTGTCACTGGCTATCTCCTAAATTTGTATCGTCTGAGTAGCTACTGTCATCATAAGTAAGAGGCATATCAGAGTAGTTAGTATCGACTTGAGTACTTTCATTCTAGAAAGAATTTACACTCATTACATACATCTCAATCCGTTATTATATTTAGGATAGAGGTATTTTGCCTTAAGCTCCGTTTGTATTGTTTCTTTTCCTTGGTGTTAACCTTTTAAATGTGTTGTTCAAATAATTTTTCATAAGATGTCATATCCTCTAGCAATTGTGACTGAAATAAAATAAAATCCTTATCATTTTGAATATATATTGCCGCTGTAATACCAGCTTGTTTATTTAAAACAAAATCTTTTGCGAAGTCTTGCGTCATATCCAATTAGTTCACAATAGTTCTAGTTTTCCCAAATATAATTTTTCTAAATATAAACTGTCTCCGGAAAACATTTAACGGTCTCCGAAATATGTATATATAAATATATATATATAACTTAATCGTTCTTATCCGCAGAGTGTATGTTGCTTGGACTGAAGATATTCTGTTCATATGAAATTCGTTATTATTTATTCGAACTTGGCGTTCGAAAAATCTGGACCTTTTAAAATATTATCGCTTGTTATAAGAAGCTTTATTGTTTCAAAAGCCTTGATATTTTCGTTGTCATGACAATAAAGTGGCGTAAATAAAGGTTTGGTTGTCGACAGGGAATAAAGCTATTTTATTAATTCCATTGATTTATTTATTGAATTCAATTTATTCACTTTATTAATCTCAATTTAATTATTTCATTTGATATAAATTAATTATGTTATTTAATATACGAAATGTGTCTACTCCGTTTGATGATAGCTTATAAACTAAACTAATTAACATCATATCAAAACTTTTTCTTTATTTTTAACCGACTTCAAAAAAAGGAGGTTATACAAATCGGCTGAATGTTGCTTTTTTTATATTTGTGCCTCCAGCACTCAGTCATTTTTGATCCGATTTTGAAAATTTTTTGTAATATGATTATGCTTACAGATTGGTACCTTTTTAAAAACAGTTCATAATCTTCAAAATTAAAGGGTGTCCCCATACAACATACATATTTTTTACGTGTAGTATGAACTGTAAAGGGCGATTCTGTAAAATTTAAAATGACTGCGTATTACTATGGCTCCCAAAAACAAAAAATTAAACAAAAATAAATATAAAAATTAAAGGGTGCCCCCATAATTGATGTAAATTTACTTATATGGGCCTATCTTTTGCACCGTTATAGACAAAGGCTTGTAAATTGGACAGAATGTCGATTGCTATGGCCGTTATTTCATTTTTTTCATTTTCGTTAGTCTAGCACAACAAGATTAAGAATCTTATAAATTATAGTGCTAGTGAGATATACCAAGAATTATCATATAGTTGACATTAATAGCTTATTAACAATTAGTAACATACACTTAATACATAGTTTTCACCAAAAAAACACAATAATAAAGAAAAAATAGTTACATATTTAAAAATGAAAAAAAAATAAAAAAATAAAAAAGGAAAAATATTTGAAAATGAGAAAATTTAAGAATTGAAATATTAATTAATTAAAGTATCCATTTAAAAAATTAAAATATATTTAATACATCATTAGAAAACAAAAATTAAACAGTGTAAATCTTTTTCCTCTATTCGATCTCGCAAATTTTAAACGTTTGAAGAGAGACGATGGCTCAGTTGTAGATATTACCCTTTGTAAAAACAATAAGGTTTTATATTTGAGGTAATTTTCAAAAGTCATTTGGTTAATTTGGTATGAATAATTCGATATCGAGTCGTAACGGCGTTTATTATATACATATCTGGCGATATTGTTGTAGGCAATTTTCAGCTTTTTAAAGTCTGAACTATCGCATTTTGAAAAAATTTCACTTCCATACATTAGTGTAGGAATTAAATAAGTCTTTGCTAGCAGAAGTCTAACTTTGAAAGGTGTCGAGTACTTCACTGTCCAAAGATTGCGAAGCATGCTGTACACTCGTCCAACTACAAAATTTATGTGATTAGACCATGAGAGTTTATTGTTGAAAATAACTCCCAAATTTTTGGAAGAGGTTACCTGTTCAATGGTATCATCATTTATTTCAAGTTTTATGGCATCAGTGCAAGAAGCTTTACTTTTCGAAAGAAGTATGTATTTCGATTTTGCGGGGTTAATACATAAACCGTTACAAGTAGCCCACTTATTAACATTAGCTAGGTCATCATTTATATTTTTTATAGAAGAGCGGATATTATCTATAGGAGTGCAGCAGTAAATTTGGACATCATCTGCATACATGTGTACATTACAATGACTAATTATATCTGGTAGATCGTTTATATATAGACAAAAAAGTAAAGGCCCAAGTATGGAACCTTGAGGGACACCTCTGCTGACTTTAAGTTCTTTAGAGCATTTGCCATTTAAATGAACAAGTTGAAATCTATCAAACAGATACGAAGCCAAAAGCTTACATGCTGATTGTGAAAAATGAAATAGTTTCTCAAGTTTAGCCAAAAGTATTGAGTGATCGACAGTATCAAAAGCCTTACTATGATCAAGAAGTATTAGGAAGGATACCATGTTTTCATCAAGCTTAGCTCTTATATCTTCAATAACGTTTAACAGTGCTGTGATACAGCATCTGCCTTTAACAAACCCAGATTGGACATTAGATAGAAGACTGTGAGTTTGAAGATGTTCGCTAATTTGATTACTCATAAGCTTTTCTGTAACTTTAGACAAAAACGGCAGGATGGCTATTGGACGGTAATCATTATTCGATTTAGGAATAGGGACTACTTTTGAGACTTTCCAGTCTAGAGGAAAAACAGATTTGGTAAAAATTGTGTTGATAATATGCGTGATGTATGGCAAAAGTTTGGGAACTATGGCTTTTAGGAAAATAGGGTTTATCTCGTCAGTGCCAACAACATTTGACGCAATTGCTTTAAGACTACCTAAAACCAAAGACAATAAATTGATAAAGATGTTGCACTCTGAACATTTAAAAAATCAAAAATTATGAGCAGTTTCACGGTAGCGGGGTAAGAGATAAGAGGGAAGAAATTTCTGTGAGCGCAACCTAAACTCAAGAGAGCACAATATTAGTTTTGTAAACAAGACAGATTCATACACACATGCGTTTAAAAATGTGTGTGGATGTTCATAAGAAATGTTTTGTTAAAGTAAAGTATTGAGAGACAAAAACACACATTTAACATATAGAAACGTACATACATACTTTCATATCTACATATAAAGAGGAATGTGCTTCATAAAATTTTATTTTTGAATTCTATTTTTCCTACTTATTTAAAAATTGTTTGTAAAATAAGCTCAAAAACGAAACTATATGACTGCTCTTGTTATTGTAGGGTAACTATACATTTTTATTTGTGTATTTTTAAAAATATGCGTAATCGCACCGAACTAATCATACCCTAAATTATGTAGTAATTTTTTTAGCATTTATTCTTGTGGATACTTAATATGTGTTTTAAGAAATTTCAAACAATGGTAATAATATAAGGCACTTATTTATGTATATTTATTATTAAATATTTTGTTAAGTATATTTAGCCTGCATATAGGTTCAATATATATAAACCTCAATATGAATTTGATAGCTAAATTTATATATTTAAATTGCCAAACAAAATAAATTACTGGCGCTTTAAAATTGAGACTTTCCAAGTACTTGTTACTTTGCACTCATGTGTTTCCCATGAGCAATGCTTTCTTAGCAACATTAGTATAAGTAAAATTAAGACAACAAATAAAATATCACAACACACCACGAAAATTTATTTATGCCTTTTATATGGGCACTTGCAAGTTAATAATTAAAATTAAATTACGGGAATTTTAAATTAAATTTTTTATCTTTAAAAAATATTGTGCTAATTATCCCGAGCAAATTATTAAAATCACCAATTTTTTGATTTTTTCAATTTTCCAACTTTTCTGGAGGGATTTTCAAAAAATTTTTTCCGTAAAACCCTTCTACTTGAAAATACGAACAACTGAAAAAAATGCTACAGAAATCGGCACAGCTGTTCTCATTTTATGAATTACTATACATTTTTTACACCATTTTTATATATAAGATTCAAGCATTATGTTCACTACAACTGAGACGCTAAACTAGTATTCTTCTTAGAATAGTGATAAAAGTTAAAAAAAATAAATGTTAATAAATGTTATTGAAACAAATTCATTAATGTTAATAATTGTGGTACTTAGTTTATATGTATGTAGTAATTAAATTTAGATAATAAATGAATTTAATTTACTTTATTCGTGCTTGATTGCTTCAAATATAAATATTTCATGATATTCTCATGAAACATTTTTTATTTAAAAGTAGAAATTGAAAATATTACTGCGTAGAAAGTATATTCATATGGCCATTTCACTACTGCTATTTTAGCTCATTAGTGGATTTTACCCAAATTTTGTATAGAAAACTTTAAAGTCTTATATCAAAAGCCAAATAGATTAAATAAGAACTCTATTGAATCAATAAGAGAAAAAGACGGGAACAAAAAGACAGTATACAAAAACACAGCAAACATTCAGTAACTAAAAAAGTAAAGTAAATTAATAAATGAATTTAATATTCGGTGTAAATCGATGTTATTTCTCTTATACAACAACAAAACACATGTTGTTACCATACAAATACACAATCGGTAACATTGGTTTACGTTGAATATTTTATAATGTAAATATATACACATTCGTATGCACGTATATACAAATGAATTAATGTGAGATGAGAGTAACAAGTTTGCTGAGAATAATAATCTCTCTTTGTGATTTTACTCTTAAAGTGGCAGTAGCAGTACGTCCATCGACAAAATATGCACTGGATGTAGAATGTACGGCAGTGAAACATCTTAGTATATTTATAGTCTTTGCTAAAACCTCATATTGGTGCACACAACGAAAACTGAAAGGGATTTTAATTGGAGCATAACATAGATCATTATAAATATTATATTTTGGTTGTGGAACGTTAATGTTAACAAATTTTTCATTAAGTTTATCTATGTTTATATCAGCATCACAAGATGTGTTGGCTTTATATCCAATACCTATTTTACGTATTTCCTTCCATTTGGATTTGCTATCAATGGCTTCATTGAATTTTTTATTATAGAATATAGTTTTCGCTTTGAGTATGTTCTTAACAACTTCTTTTCGCGCTGATTGAAATATAAGGTAAAGCTCTGTAGTTTTATATTTCTTCCGTCTTCTATAAGCTGAATTTCGTTTCCTAATCAAGGCTTTGATATATGCGTTAAACCAGGGATGTTGATGAGCTTTAATTTTTTTTGTTCTCTGAGGGACACATGTGTTGAAAATCCTATTGACATGCATTTGTAAAAAGTGTATTTGGTCATTTACATCGTTTAGTGAATAAATTAATTCCCAGTTCGTAGAGTCAAGATTTTGATTTAAAAGTAAAATATCGATATTATTGAAATCTCGAAAAGTATAAGACGCCTCACCGTTATTTACAGGAGTATCATAGATCACAAATAGCACATCATGATTAGAAAAAACAGGAGCCGCAATTTGATCATATAAAAGAATTTTAGTTTTCTGATTAACGAAAACCAGATCAATAAGGCTATTAGAGGAATGGTGATAGTGAGTAGGAGTCTGTGTATTTACTGGAACTAGATTCAGAGCGAGCATATGCTCACGCAATGTATTGTTTGCAAGTAGGTTATTATTGAAATCACCAAGTATTAAAATGTCATTATATTGGAGAGAAACATCTTCCAAAACTTGAAATAGTGTTTCAAAGGGTACATCTCTATTGGGTCTGTACACACAGCCAACTAGAATTTTATTCCCTTCTTTGGGAGATAACTCTAAAAACAGGTATTAAATGTGACTACTGGCTATGGATTTTAATTTTACTTTGCATTTAATTCCATTTCTGACATAAATTGCAACCCCACCCCCTTTGGCTTTAGTTTCAATTCCGTTAATAATAACTTTTCTATCTGACCGAAAAAGGTTAAAACCACGCATTTGATAAATAGAATCATCAACGTCTAATGGAAACCAGGTTTCAGAGATACATATTATATCGACACCACTGCACTATATTAAGACCTGATTTCTGATTCGAGAGAATCCTAAGCATGCTATAAACACTATCCTTGGAACCATAGTTATTTGTTAAAGTCAAAAGTTATTACATAAACAACGCAAAAAGTTAAATATTTTAAGATAAATTTAAATAAGGTTATAGATGTAACAGAAAAATTGGTGTAAAATAAGTTTGTAAAATAGGATAAAAAGTATTTTAAAAATATTCGATTAAGATGATAAAAATTAGAGTTAAAATAATTAAATAATATTGGCATTAGAAGTTTCATGTGAATCATTATTAGGAAAGAGTTGCAGATCCTGCTCACTAGGAAAAAGTTGAAGCAGACTCTCAATTTCGTCAATATAAATTGGTTTGCCATGATTTTCTTTTTTAATATAAACTAAACCTCGCATTGTGAATGCACTGCTAATAATCCTCTTCTTTTTTAGGCGAATTGCAGACCGAAGGATATTGAAATTCGATTGAGTTAAATTTTCATTAATAAAAAATTTACTGTCCAAATTGAAGCCGATATCTCTCAAAGTGAAGTGAAACCCTTTGTTAATCTTCCTATAATCAGCTAATGATTTGAGGAAGAAGTTCTTATCATACGAAGACCACAATTTTACAATTATAACTGCTTCTTTCGAGTTATTTTTATGTTTATTGTTATGATTTTGAAGTCTAAAAATAGATTGAATCGCCGGAACAGATGTATCGATAGTATTGCAGATATTGCAAATTATAAATTAAAAGGTGCGCCAACAGTTCATTAATTTTGATGTATATGGCAATAGTTTTGAAAAGTTGTAGACAGACGCTTGAAATTTACAACGAACCTGTATTGCTAAGACAGCTATAACAACAAATATAAAATTTGGATTTGGAAATTAAAGGGTGTTCCAATAGTTAATGTAATTTTGTGTATGTAACCAAACTTTTGAACCGTTATAGACAGAACGCTGAAACTTAAAAGGGACCTGCATTGCTAAATCCGCTATATCAACGAGTTTATAATTTGAATTTGGAAATTAAAGGGTGTCCCATAACTGATGAAGATTTACTTCTATGAGCCTGTCTTTTAAACCGTTATTGACAAACGCTTGCAAATTGGGTAGGAGGTCAGTTGCTATTGCCGTTATAGTAACAAGTATTATTATTAAAAATTATGAATAAAAGGGTGCGCCCATAGTTCATTCAATTTTGTATATATTGCCATACTTTTTAACAGTTAAAGACAGACGCTTGGATTTAACAACGAACCTGTATTGGTAAGTCCGCTATAAAAACAAGTATAAAATAAAGATTTAAAAGTTAAAGGGTGTTCCAATAGTAGATGTAATTTCAAGTGTATGGCCATGTTTTTGAACCGTTATAGACAGAACGCTAAAACTTAAAAGGGACTTGTATTGCTAAATCCGCTATGTCAACGAGTTTATAATTTGAATTTAGAAATTAAAGGGTGTCCCATAATTGATGAAGATTTACTTATATAAGCCTATCTTTTAAACCGTTATAGCCAAACGCTTGCAAATTGGACAGAATGTCGATTGCTGTGGCCGTTATAGTAACAAGTATTAATATTAAAAATTTTAAATTAAAGGGTGCGCCAATAGTTCATTAAATTTGATGTATATGGCCATACTTTTGAACAGTTGTAGATAAATTATTATTCGGGATAATAAAAAATAGCACGAAATAAAAACATTTTATTTTGAAAATTAATTAATATAATAAAAAATTCCCGTTGTTCAATTTAATTTATTTTAAAAAAAATTTTGTATTTCATTAAAAATCTCTTCAAAAGCTTTAAAATTATACCCATTGATATTTTAAAAAATTTGAAAATTTCAGAGCACCGTAACTCGGAAAATATGGGCGAGCGCCAGTTTCTTCAATTTCCATCAAAATGGAAAACTGCTAAAATTGTACCTATTCCGAAATCAAGCGTCGACTACAGACCTATTGCCATACTTCCGTTCTTATCTAAAGCATTTGAAAGAATTATGCACAACTAAATTACTCTTTTTCTTGACACTAATAAACTGCTCACCAACAGGCAATCTGGATTTAGAAAGGGACATAGTTGTATAACAGCACTGGCAGATGTTTCCGAGGAAATTCGAAAGGAAGTTGATAAGGGTAAAATTGCCTTTCTAGTTCTATTAGACCATTCCAAGGCCTTTGATACTGTTGACCATTAAATCATTTGTTATAAGTTAAGCAAGTTCTTTAACTTTTCATCGACGGCTGTACAATTATTGTCAACGTATCTTTGCAAAAGACACCAGTATGTTGAAACTCAAACTAGAAAGTCAAAAGTACTTCCCGTGACGAGAGAGGTTCCGCAGGGCTCAATAGTTGGCCCTCTACTCTTTTGTATGTATTCCAATGACCTCCCTAATATCCTTAATGAGTGCCAGATTAGAATGTATGCGGATGATGTGCAAATCTACACAAGTTGTTGCGAAAAGACGATTAATAACTGTATTAACTCTTTAAATCAACAACTGGTTCACATCAATAATTGGGCTAATGCAAATGGATTAGAAATTAACCCGAAAAAATCAAAATGTATTGTTGTTCAAAAGAGATCATCGCAAATTAATGGCACACCGAATATTTCTATTAATAATCAAGCTATTGAAATAGTAAAATCGGCTAAAAAACTTGGAATCATTTTCAATAGTACTCTTTCTTGTTCCGATCACGTTAACTATGCTTGCGGTCGCACATTCGGTATGTTAAGATCTATTTGGCCAACTCAATACTGCACTCCTTTGAAAATTAGAGTTTTCCTTGCCAAAACATACTTAGTCCCCATTTTATTGTACGGTTGTGAGCTTTTCGCTAGATGCGACGCTGCTAGTAAAAGGAAATTAAACGTCACATTTAATAGTATTATCCGTTATGTATATGGTCTAAAAAGACACTCTAGAGTGTCAGCTTTTTCCCCATTGTTGTTCGGTGCCAGTTTTGAAAACCTGATTAACCTAAGAATTTTAATGTTTTTGCACAGAATTATTTATTCCCAGCAGCCAGAATACCTATACAATAGAACTCTGTCATATAAAACTCTGATTTCACAATTTCATTTTTTTGCTTTCGCGGTAAATCTCTGGAATTCGATTCCTTATAGCTCCCAAATCTTAAGTAACGCGCGACAATTTAAGGTGAATCTTATGAAGCTGTTTCCAGAATAATTACTTAGTTTTTATAATAGTAATAATAGAAATAATTTTTACATGTTTTACATCTCTTTTTTATATGTTTTAGTTTTCTGTACGTACATATGTATGTATAAAAGTATGTGTTTACATGTATGTGCACATATTTATGTTTATTTTCATACATAAATATGTTTCGTTTATATACATATGTCGTTGATTCATGTTAGAATTCTTACTGAAATAGTTTATTAAAACACTTTTATGGTCTAATTTTTATTGTTTTTATACACACATTATAATATTATTATATTTAATTATAAGTTATTATTTCTGTAATTTTTTTTTAACGTCAAATTTTATATGTTTTTATCAGTTTATATAATCAGTTCTACTCTGCAAAATAAGACCTACAGTCTTGTGTGTGGAACAATACAAATAAATAAATAAAAATATATGCTTTTTTCTTGCGTTTTAATTCACTATCATCCTAAATATTTATTTTATTGATTAGAGTTACTTTATTGCTCCAAATGACAAAAAATTAAAAAATTAGAAGTAGGTGTGGTGTTTTGCCTTGTAATTGTTTTGTTTTGTAATTAAATTTTTATCTGTAAGAAAAACAACTAACTCTAGCTTAGGTACAATAATTGTAAACAAGAGCATTAAGGGAAAGACTAAAGATAAAGAAAAACACAAACATGTTGTTTGCTTAATGATTAAAAAAAATCTAGTATTTAAGCAAATGAAATGTAAATCATAAGATAGTTAAAAATAAGTAACATAGACGTATAGACGTCCAATTGTTTTTAATTCAAACATTAAATTAAGTAATTATTATTAATAAAGAAAGACGCATCGCATCAAATAAAATATATTTCTTTAATATCTTTAAAAGTGGATAATCTAATTGGCCAGGAGAATAATTAAATTTATTCTTCGAGTGAGTGAACCAACGGAATCCTTGTCGCAGCAAGGACGTGAACGTTTCTTTATAAAAAGAAAAAAACTAAATAATCCTTCATAGAAGGACAGGGCAAAACAATTGCTACATCAAATGAACACATTTAAAAAACAAAAAACGCAAGACAAGTTCAGAATTTGCAAGATGAAATTAGACAAATCATGCACGTGGAAGCTGTCCCGGAAAACCAAAGGGTTACAATAGAACCCAGAATCACGGATGAAACTAGGCTTGCCAGATCCAATTTGCCAAAAAGCTTGACATTGCCCAAAAAAAAACTTGATTTTGAAAAAAAAACTTGACAAATAAAAACACTCATACTATTGGTTTTTATTTATTTTTTTTATTATTTTTTTTCATAAAAATTATTAGAATAAAAACAAGAATATCGTTAAAAGTAAAAATAACAGAAACAATGTGAAAGAAACAAAAAACAATATAAGAATAAAAATTCAGTCGTTATATATTTTAGAGAAAACTTAGGCGTTATTTAAAAAAAATATAGGTACTATCTTAAGAAATATAGATAGTAAAAATATGCTCTTTCGATGTATTTTTTAGAAATATAAACTTACTTTTTTAAGTATTATTACATATGTAGCTAGAATAAATTTGAGAAAAAAAAATTAACTTACAAAAAACATTGACAAATCACTTTTTCACTTGACACTTGACGCGCATTAAAAAACTTGACAATCAGGCCAAATCAGGCCCGTCTGGCAACCCTAGATGAAACCCAAGTGATACTGGACGTTTTTCAGTCGTTATCTGCCTTTGATGGCAACATAAATAATTATAGGATATGGACAGAAGACGCAACACGAATGATAGAAACCATATCCAGCCTCAACAACCAACAAATTTACGCCCAGGCACTGCAAATTATGAAAACAAAAATACAAGGAAGCGCAGCACAACTACTAGCGAACCACGGCATAATATTTAATTTTTACGCCATCCGCGACAGACTTGACTAAGCATATGCAAATATTCTGCCACTATATGTACTCCAGGATGAAATGAAGAGTTGCACCTAAGGACGAAAAACTTTATCAGTATTTCACGATGAAATAAATAAATGTCTAAGCCTAATAATTTCGAAGATATCGATGTCTGGTCACATAGAACCAGTAACCAGATAGCACTGGCAGAAGAAGATTCAATTCGAGTCTTCATAGCCGGAGTGAACAACATTTTCATCCAATCGACCCTATACGAAAATGCACCCCACGATCTGAAACATGGAACATGATGAGGAATAACAACATCATCACAAAAGAAGATGACAACAGCAGTGCTATAGTAGAAACAGGTACATTGAATAAATTAGTTATTAAGCATTTAAACTAATAAAACCATATACGAATGAACGACAATGAGAAAACATATGATGTTTTATTACATAGCGGAGCAAACCATAACTACGTAAAAAATCATTAAAGTTTAATGCAATTTAAAACCTTTGGAGGTTATCTCAATGCATGAAACTCCAACAGTGAATACTAAACAAAGAATTAAATTCCTTGGCTAGAGTATAGATGATATAACAGGATCCGATTTAATAGATGATATAACAGGATCCGATTTAATATTAGACTACAACGAATAATTACTTCAAATGCCATGGTAGATATGCCAAATATGACATTTACAGTTGATAGGAGAAAAGGAAGTAATAGAATAAACTATACCATAGGTAACGACATTTACAGGGAAAAAACTGACAAATTAGTGAAAGAAGACAACGGCATGGGACCATTAGCTTTCACAAAAACGATACAATCACTGACAGATATATCATTCCTGATGTGAACATGACAATACAGAATTTAGGAAAGGCAAAAGATGTTACGACCTTAGATTTGGAATCAGGATTCAATCAAGTTAGAATAAGAAAGGAAGATAGAGGAAAAACTGCTTTTTACGTAAACGGTGGAAAGCACGAATTTATACGTATGCCATTCGGTTTGAAAAATGCACCATCCATATTCCAAAGGTGTGTCGACAGGATATTATAGAAAATTTATACAGGGATATGCTGGCATAGCCAAGCCTTTAACAATTCACTTAAGACGAGACAAACGACAAATATGTAAAAACAGGCATTTAACAAATTAAAAAATTGTCTTTAAGAACAGGTTGAACTTTTCAAACAAAATTACGATAAATCATTCGAGCCGATCGCGAACGCATATAACATAGCTATAGGAGCAGTGCTCAGCCAAATGAAAAAACCAATATTTTTTCTTAGTAGAACACTCAGTAAAACAGAGGAAAATTACTCCACCAATAAGAAAGAATTAATTGGGCACTGCGAAAATTGAGGAATTATATTTATGGTACAACAGACCTTACTATTTATACAAATCACCAGTCTTTAACACACGCCATACCCGAAAAAAACCCAACCCAAAACTCAAACGTTGGAATGCCATCATTGAAGACTTTTTAGCAAAACTGGTATATAAACCAGGGCACCAAAACGTAGTAGCTGACGCTTCGTCGAGACAATGTTTAAATACATCATCAACTGATGCAGCTCATTCAGCCATAAGCTCTTATACGGAAATTATTAAACAAGTAAAACAACCTTTAAACGCATATGCCGTTCAAATTGAACTGATAACAAATAAAAGAATAAATGAAACACGAACCCATACAATATTTTTAAACAGAGTTAGACACACGATAAACTTTACAAATAAACAAAATTTGATCATAGAATTAAAAAAGATATTACAGCCAAACAGAACGATTGAAAAACATACCACCAGAGAAAATAATTATGCCCTGAGCCCCATTATAAAAGACACCTTCAACACCACAACTTTTGTATATACACAAACAAAACTAATCGACGTCCGCGAAGAAGATAATTCTTCCGAAAAAACCGACTTCAAAACAGATTTCATTTGTCTGTCTATTAAAGTTCAAGTGTACGGCCACATAAATTGGATAACATTAACCATTGGGACACCCTTATATCTCCAAACTTTATACTAGTTCAACTGTTCAATAGTTTGGCAATATACATCAAATTACAGCAACTATAAGGTCACCCTTTAATTTTCAAATTCAAATTATATACTTTCTGTTTTAGTAGATTTAGCAATCAGGCTCTGTGTAAATTTCAACCGTCTGTCTATAACGGTTCAACAGTTTGCCCATAAACATCAGATTATATCAACTATTCAATTTTTAATACAACATATTTATACATACTTCTTATTATACTAAATAAAGTAGTAGACATTCTGTCTAAAATTAACGGTTCAAAAGATATGCCCATTTACATCAATTATAGGGGCACTTTTTAATTTTTAGATTTATTTTTGTATAACTTTTTTGTTATTGGGAGCTATAGTAATACGCAGTCATTTTAAATTTTACAGAAGTGCCCTTTACAATTCATAATACACATAAAAAATATGTATGTTGTATTGGGACACCCTTTAATTTTTCAGATTATGAACTGTTTTTAAAACGGGACCAATCTGTAAGCATGGTCTACATATTACCAAAAATTATCAAAATCGGATCAGAATTGAATGAGTTCTGGAGGCACAAATATAAAAAAGCAACATTCAGCCGAATTGTATAACCTCCTCTTTTTTTGAAAGCGGTTAAAAAAACAAGCCGAAATAAAACAACAATGCAAGGCGTTTAACAAAAAGTGTACACCCTGTTTATATGGCAAATATGAAAGAAACCCCACAAGAGAACCATTAGGAGAATCCGACATACCAACAGAACCCGGAAAGTACATACACATGGATATTTACTTTAATGATAACAAAACATTTCTAGTCGCTATCGATAAATTCTCAAGATATATTACTCTCAGAGAAATATATTCAATAGAACATGTCTGAAAAAATGGAAGAAAATATCACAAAAAATTATCCGAGCTGCTCACGATTAATGACTGATAATGAAAAATGTTTAAATGCGCCAGCAGTAAATATGATCTGCGAAAAATATGAAATAAGAAAGATAGAAACTCCAGTCTGTAGATCAATCTCTAACGGACAAGTTGAACGCGCTCACAACACAATCTCCGAGTTACCAAGAATATTTAATATACAAAATAAAACAACAATAACCGATGAAATACATTAAACAATAGGAGAATTAATTAACACTATACACACAGTCACAGGATAAAAACCAGTTGACATTTTTAATTATAATAAAAAAGACATATATGAGAAACTAAAAACTGCATCAGAAAAAATTCTCGAAAGGCTGAACCAAGGTACAAAGCACAGAACATTTTGACCAAATGAACAAACATTAGTTAAAATCAAAGGAGTAAGAAGAAAGAAAGACGCCAGAGATATTAAATACATTGTAAAAGAAGGCCTTGAGGAGACTGTCTTAACTACAAGGGGGAAGATTGTACATAAGGACAACATTCAAAATTACACTATTAATTATGATGATCATCTACCTGATATTACTCACATCGGTCACACCCGAAATCAGGGGAGACATAGAAATTAAAAATCTAAATGAACAAAAATATTTTATAACCAGAAGAGACTGTCTTAACTACAAGGGGGAAGATTGTACATAAGGACAACATTCAAAATTACACTATTAATTATAATGATCATCTACCTGATATTACTCACATCGGTCACACCCGAAATCAGGGGAGACATAGAAATTAAAAATCTAAATGAACAAAAATATTTTATAACCAGAACAGATGACGTACTCATTTTCAACGAATTTTCATTTTTATTTCACGTAACCAACATAACAAAAATATTATCACCATACAAACAAATTCTTACAGAAGATTACAAGCTCACACCTCTAGAAATGATTTGGATAAGGAAAATTGAAAAATTGGCAAACCAACTAAACGAACATAAACACCACACAAGTTCCTTAAACTTTTTAGGGTCAGCATTAAAATTTGTTAAGGGAAACCCAGGCCATGACGATTTCATTAAAATGGAGACAGCAATAAATATTTTAATAAACAACAAAGAAAAACAACGCCTAATTAATTCAAAGTACGAGAAATTAATGGAGTTATTACAGGGAAACACGGTAGAGAATCACTTCTTCATAGAGCAAGTGCATGACCAACTTCTATTGCTTGTCAGAACAATAAACGCTGCAAGGAATAATGAATATTTAACCGAATCTTTATGTTTAGACGACGCAAAGGAAATAATAGATACGAATTAATCTCAGTACCTCTAATAAATTTTTAGAATATGCTGACATACGCACGCCAATAAGCTTCAAACATGAAAAAATCCAAACGGAAGAACAAATTGCCAAATGTGACAGGAATTATGTAAGAGTAAACCATTGCAAAAATTATTTAGAGCTGAACATTTGTCAGACAAACAACAAGACGGATACATGCATACTCCCACTACTGACCAATAGGAACAGTAAATGCACAGTAATACAAGAATACAGACGAACTTCTAGAAATCAAAAATCATACGGTTAACAATATTACCACTAAAATTACCACTAATGGTATAATTTTAGTCATATAAACAGACCAAATCACAATAGAGAATAAAACGTACAAAAACATTCATGACAGAATAATCGAAGCAATACGCACAATGCATGACGAATATTTTGAGATAGAAAAAATTCTAAATTCAAATAAATACAACGCTTTTAACAATATTGATTCTTTAAAGAAATACCATTCGAACAACATCCCATAAGATCAGGTTTTTATACATTCATACCATTGTTCTGCACGAAAATCCTCCTTTAAACCAAAATATGCTTTCTTATTGTTTTCAAATGTGCTGAACACGAATTTGAAGTCAAATTCTGTCTATCACGCACAGTTTCTTGAGAAATTCTAGTTTTTTATCCAAAAATGTGAGTTTTTGTAAATTTGACGAATTCAAAAGCCCGATGATTTTGAGCTCAGTAAAGTATATTTGAACAAAAAAAAAATTGCTGGGAAAATTACAAGTGGTTGAAGAAATATGGCTAAAAGTTTTTCTTCTGTATGTATAATTGTTATACATATAAAATATTCAATAAGATTTTAACTGTAGTAACATAAATAATTTAATTATCTAGTTACCTGTTGAAAACAGTAAGCCTTGAATATTTTGTTGAATAAAATAATTCAGTCTCTGTCTAGATATTAAATTGTGTATACATATAATAAATAAAATATAAAACTTAAAAACATAAAAACATAACATATTTTTGGCGACGAGAATTTTGGAACTCAATAAAACTGCACGTGTACAAGTATATTAAAATATATATTGTAGTGAATAATAAGTAAGATGGCGTTCATAGGGTCCATAGAACAATTTGCTTTTGGCGATGACTTCGAAGAATATTTGGAGCGTATAGAGCAATTGTTTAAGATAAACAAAGTTGAAGAGAGCAACCAGGTAGCTCTATTTTTGACGTTAGTTGGACCGGAGACCTACAAGCGTATAAAAAGTATTATTTTACCCGAAAAAGCCACAGATAAAGTTTTTAGGAATTGATAAAAAAGATTACGCCACATTTCAAACCTGAGAAGAATATTATTGCAGAACGATTTAAATTTTATAATTGTTCACAAAAAGCAAATGAATCAATTGGTGAATTCATCGTGAATTTAAAACTGTTGGCATCTCAATGTAATTTTGGTACATTTTTACAAGAGGCATTGCGGGATCGCTTGGTTTGTGGGGTACGTAGTAGTCAACTTCAAACAAAATTATTGTCATCTGCAAATCTTTCCTGGGAGGAAACTTGTAAGCTGGCGCAATCGTTCGAGTCGGTAGACAGAGAACAAAAAGAAATGCAACCATCGTCGTCGTACGAGGTAAACAGAGTTAGTTATCAACGTCAAAGGAAAACTTATGATAAATGTAAAAAGTGTGCCTCAAGGCATGTTGTTGGTAAATGTCCCGCAACAGAGTGGAATTGTTTTAGTTGTGGGAAAAAAGATCATTCGTCGAAAGCCTGCTTTTTAAAATCATCTCATAAAGCCAAACCAAGTATTTACCAACAAAGTCGTCAAATCAATGAGATGGATTATAAATTGGGATCAATTAAATGGGTTAATCAGGAGAACGAGCCATTATTAAAAAACGTTTTGGTAAGCGGAAAAAGTATTATGATGGAGATTGACACTGGAGCCGTGGTATCTGTTATATCAAATACAGATTATAAATATTATTTTCAAAATTGTAAATTAGATATTGGTAGCTATGCTCCTTTGCAGGTCTTAACAGGGTCTAAAGTGGAACTCCTTGGTGAGATACCAGTATTAGTAAATGGTAAAAATTTTAAACTTTTGGTCGTAGAATCAAGTATTCGTTTTAAGCCATTATTGGGAAGAAATTGGTTAGATGCCATATTCCGATCTTGGAGGCATTTTTTCACTTGTTCCGAGGGTAAGTCATGTAAAATTTTTTCTGTACAAAAAGACTGCCATGCTAGTATTAAGGAGGAGATAAAACTTAAATTTCCGTCATTATTTTCAAAAAGTTCGGAAGCTATTAAGCAATTTTCTGCTAACATTTCGGTGTTACCAGGCTCACAACCAAAATTTTTTAAGCCATATTCGGTCCCTATAAGTTTAAAGACTAAAGTTGAAACGGAACTCAAAAATATGTGGGATGAAGGTGTCATTCAGCCAGTTCGAAATAGTAATTGGGTGGCCGGGTGTAGTGAAGAAGACTGCAAGGAAAAATTATTTAAGGTCTTAAATAGGTTGCGGGAATTTAATGTTCGTATTAATATAGATAAATATAAATTTTTAAAAGATAATATAGAATATCTGGGGCATATTGTGACTTGGGAGGGTATTCGTCCCTCTAAAAATAAAATAGATGCTATAATGTTAGCACCAGAGCCAGTTAACGTTGATCAACTCCAAAGTTTTTTGGGGCTGTTAAATTACTATTCAAAATTTTTACCGAATAGCTCTATAATTCTAGCACCTCTGCATAAATTACTTACTAAAGAAACCCAGTGGCACTGGGATGAGGAGTGCTCTTTAGTCTTTTCAAATTGTAAGAAAATACTATGTGAAAACAACCTGTTGTGTCATTTTGACCCATCTAAGGAGATTGTTGTCGCTTGTGATGCATCTCCGTATGGAGTAGGTGCTATTCTTAGTATTGTAGTGGACGGTCAGGAACGACCATGTTTTATGGCTTCCTCTACGTTAAGTAAAGCTGAGAAAAATTATTCTCAGATACACAGAGAAGCCTTGGCGGTAGTATTCGCTATAAAAAAATTCCATAAATATGTTTATGGTTATACCTTTACGGTATATACAGATCATCAACCTTTGGAAAGGCTCTTAGGAGATCAAAAGGCTCTAGCCAATATCGTCTCTATTCGTTTCCATAGGTGGATTTTATTTCTATCGAACTATAATTGCAAAATTAAATATCGTCCTGGTCAAAAACAGAAGAACGTAGATGCTTTGTCTCGGTTGCCAGTAGAAGGTACTACCAACATAAATAATTCTAATGTTAATTTTTTCAATTTTGATACAAGTTATATACCAATCTCATTCGAGGAAATTGTAACATTATCTGAAAAAGATCAAGTTATAAAAAAAGTAATGAATTTTGTAGAGAAGTGTTGTTGGCCGAAAACGGCGAAATTAGATAATTTATTATCCCCGTATAATAATGTTAAGAATTCTTTATAAGTTAAAAACAAATGTTTGTTCTATGCGGATTTTGAGGCAAAAAATTTTAATTTTACTACATGAAACACATGTAGGCATTGTCAGAATGAAGCTTTTGGCGCGTAGTTGTGTTTGGTGGCCGTCAATTAATTCAAATATTACAAAATTTGTAGCAAACTGCTCGGTATGCCAGAAAACTCAAAATAAGGTCAAGGACTGTCCAAATTTTACGTGGCCGCCCACGTCATATCCTTTTGAAAGAGTTCACGTTGATCTATTTCAATTTCAAAATAAAGATTTTTTATACTCGTCGATGATTTTTCAAAGTGGCTTGAAGTTCACATGTTAAATAAAACAACAACAATAATGGTAATTGAAAAATTAAAACTTATATTTTCAATTTTTGGCTTTTCAAATATTTTGGTGAGTGACAATGGGCCGCAGTTCAAAAGCGAAGAATTTAAATTGTTTTTAAAATGCAACGGTATTCGGCAAATGTTTAGCCCACCATATCATCCTCCAAGTAATGGTTTGGCAGAAAGAGGGGTGCAGACAGTCAAACGTAGTTTGAAAGCATATTTTTTATCGGAGCAAGTGAAAAAATTGTCAATAGAAAACGTAACCTTAAATTTCCTTTTCAAATATCGTAATACTCCCTCAACAGTAACTGGTATTTGTCCAAGCGAATTAGTATTAGCATATAAACCAATAACTCTATTATCATATGTAAATACTTCACAGGACGAAAACATAAAATCACTGATTATAAAGCAGGACATAAATAGTGATGCGAAGTGGGTAGAGGGTTGTATTTGCAAAAAAATATCGAAAACTTTATATTTAATAGAAGTTCACAAAAGGCATAGGGTAGCGCACCGTAATTAACTAAAACCTTTCAGAAGAGATTTGACAGTTTTTGGAACACTTAACAACAAAAAAGATCAGGAAAGTGATGAGGAAGAGTTTTTCGATGCGGAGGATTTGGATAGGAATGAGGAGGATAGAATATACAAAGAATCTCCACCTATAAAAGCACGTTTACGTTTACTTTTAATTTTAAGTTGCTATTTGTATAATTTATAGTTGTTACTCTACAATTGTTTTTTTTTAAAGGGAAAAGAAATGTTATACATATAAAATATTGAATAAGATTTTTACTGTAGTAATATAAATAATTTAATTACCTAGTTACCTGTTGAAAACAGTAAGCCTTGAATATTTTGTTGAATAAAATAATTCAGTCTCTATCTAGATATTAAATTGTGTATACATATAATAAATAAAATATAAAACTTAAAAACATAACAATAATCTTACAATTTTTTTTTTATTTTTTTTATGGTGGTATCCTTTTCATTCAAATCCCTACCTGCCCCCCTTTCACCCTCAATACCCCAACTCCCCCCCTCGCACTCAGCCGCTCTCTTGTCACTATATTCTTCTAGGATTTGATCAGTACTCTCGAGGCTTTCGCTCCAAGTTTCTCCTCTTTTCTCTCAAAATCAGAGGGTGATAGAATTTTTCTGAATTCAGATTCGGACTCAGCACACCTTAAAACATGAGAAACAGGCAAAATTCTTCAAGGGAGGGGAGAAAAGTTTTTTTTTGCAGAACAGTGTAATTGGTTTAGTCATTACAGGACTGAAAATATATAAATACATATTACAGTACAGACGCCGACAGGCATAGGAAGTATTTAAAGTTTATTACCAACAAGTAGGAAAATTACTTAGAGATCGGGACGCTCTCGTTTAAGCAGGCGAGAGTTAACGGCACTCGTGTAAAACACATTTTCATAAAACATTCCTTTTGGTTTAGTATAAAATGAGATAAATAAAATAAACATACTCTTTATATAACAACTAAGAAAACCTTAAACCCTAGATTAAGAATTGATGTAAACAAAATCATTAAGCCCAAAAATAAAAATAAGATAAACATAAAACCAAGGTGAAATGCTTTCATATGATAACGACTCTTAGGAAAAGTAATTAAATTGTTATTTGTAAGAAAAACAACTAACTCTAGCTTAAGTACAATAATTGTAAACAAGAGGATTAGGGGAAAGACTCAAGATAAAGAAAACACAAACATTTTGTTTGTTTTATGATTGAGGAAAATCTAGTATTTAAGCAAATGAAATGTAAATCGTAAGATAGTTAAAAATAAGTAACATAGACGTGAAGACGTCGCACAGTGGTCAATTTCGCGAGATAGCGGTCAAACCTCTATAACTTTTGACTGGATTGTCATTTTTTTACGCAATTTGTTTTGTTCAATAGGAGGGACTTTAAGCTTCAATATGCGTTAAAAATGCATTTTAATTTTTTGTTGAGTTTCCATGTAAAAGTTGAATATTTTGACATTTTAAATATGTATTTTTTTATTATTTCTTATTTTCTTCAATCGTATTTTACAACCAACACTTAGTTATTATTCCTAAACTTAATTTTGGTCAGAAAATGCCAACATTTTCCCACTGACATTTATTTAGTCTCAATATTCACTGGGGCCAAAGGTTGGTTTTTTTGGAAGAAAGTTAATTTTTGTGAGGATTAAACTGAAAACTGAAATTCCCAACAATATTAATACCATTTGGATATATTATATACAGAACACAACATCGACAAAATTTTAAGTAAACTTTTACTATTGATTTAAAGTGCACATATATATTATTTAAATGTATTAATAAAAATTTACACCAAAAATAGAAACAAATTATAATCTTTAAACTAGTATTAATTAGACAATATTAGTAAAAATTTCTACCAAATAGCTTTGATTTTCATTTTGCAGTAGTTGTTTAGCTTCTTCATCTAACTCTAATGAGGTTGATTTCCATTTTTGTCGAATACTGGACATATATGGGTCTGGAAATTTGTCTTGTATTGTGCTCGCGAAAGAATCTGTAGCCTTTGTTCTAAATTCCAAATCGTATCCCAATTTAAGAATATGCTCCATAAAACGAATACTAGCATGAAGAGGTGACATTCCAAATTCATATGCTTCATTAAAACTATCGTCTTGTGTTGGTGGTTGGCACAATTGACTTGATGTTTTTTGGCATATGGTGCAGCTTAACGAAGACTTTGTTTTGTTTAGAGCTTGTGCAACTTTTCCATCGATCATTGTTAGTGACATTTTAAAGTTAACTTCGATGCATTGGTCATTAAATTCAAATATCACTGGTTGATGTTCTTTAATTTCATCTCTTATTTTGCCAGCTTCTTCAGTTATGACATCTTTAGTTTCTTTTTTGTAAGCAAACTTTATTGGTCTACAAAATTTTGTTGACGAGGGAATTTCATTCTTCCATACATCTATCTCTGCAGCTCTACTAGTTAACGGCTCTGAACCAATACAAGTTTTTATTAAACGTAATGGAACATAAGAAATCATGAATAAATTGGCATCTGATGAATTTTCTGCATTACATTCTTTGTATTGTTTCTGGCCAGAGGACCCATCACATCCCCATTTAGAAATTAAAGTCATGCTGCAATTTTTAAACTTCTTTAAATAGTCAGCATCAAATGTCTTGAATAATCGTTCTGCAGTGTGCTCAAGAAGATCCTGCAAATTTATTTCTGCTGAACTTGAAGTTACACTAATAGCAGTTGGTGAAGGTAAGCAATCTTTTTTGGCAGAAACTATATCTCGATATGATGGAAAAATTCCACAATTTTTTTCATTGGTTCGCTTCCGCAATTCTTTATATTGGTTTTTAGTCATTTTCAAATCCAAAAATAGTGCAAATGTTTCTTCTGGAGTAAATTTATTTTCTTCAGTTGGTGTCGGCCTACTTTCTAAAATCCTTTTTGTGCGTCTGGGGCTTGCTTCCACTATTTTTTTAATTATAGCAATTTTACTCTTTTTAGTTTTCGATGGTTGAATTTGTTGCAGAAATAAAACCTTTATGATGATACAAGAAACTTCTTCATTGATATGTTTAAGCTTGCATCTTCGTGATCTTTCACTACAATTATCAATTGGCTTTGCTGGTCTACCACCTTTTCCAGTTTCCGTGGTAGTTACTGATGGCTTTTTAAAAATAAGTTTATTTCTTAGCCATTCTTGGTTGCGTGAGTAAAACAATTTCTTGTTTCTGGAACATTGATTGTACTGTTTTCTTAAAGTATTTAAAATGTTTTTTATTGTTAAGTTATGAATTTTAATTTCTTGTTTGTCGCATATTTTGAAGAATGGATTATTCATTATATGTAAAATAATGTCGTTTTCATCTTTCCGTTCAAAATATATATCAGATAGAACACTATAACTGAATTTAGCCATGGTTAAACAATAATGAAGAAAAAAAAAAATGAATGCATAGATTAATATACTATTGCTCGAAGTTTCACATGATCTTTTTTCCTCTTTGAAACATAATATAACAGGTACACGTAGTTGTACCAGTTATTTCCATTGGTTTTAAATTTATTTGCAATTTTCATCTATTTAAGTTATGTAATATTAGAGGGGAATAAAATCATTTTTTACCTTTTCCACATGAATTGCCAGATACCACATAATTTGAGAGTTCTATTGTCATTTTTGTCAAAATTTTGATACACCCTTCTATGTAGACTAGGTCCAAAAATGGGCCGACTTCTCCTAATTTTAACAGAATTATTTGTTGGGTCAATAAGAACTCTTGTACAAGATTTCATCAAAATATATGCATAATAGCCACTTTCACATACAAATAACTTCTCAAAAAATATGACGGCAAAGACTATAAATATATTAAGTTGTTTCACTGCTGTACATTCTACATCCAGTGCATATTTTGTCGATGGACGTACTGCTACTGCCACTTTAAGAGTAAAATCACAAAGAGAGATAACAGCAAACTTGTTACTCTCATCTCACATTAATTCATTTGTATATACGTGCATACGAGTGTGTATATATTTACATTATAAAATATCCAACGTAAACCAATGTTACCGATTGTGTATTTGTATGGTAACAATATGTGTTTTGTTGTTGTATAAAAGAAATAACATCGATTTACACCGAATATTAAATTCATTTATTATCAATATGAAAATTTATTTTTCGGAACCTTTTCGATTTTAATTTACTTAACTTTTTTAGTTACTGAATGTTTGCTGTGTTCTTTTATACTGCCTTTTGTTCCTGTCTTTTTCTCTTACTGATTCAATAGAGTTCTTATTTAATCAATTTGGCTTTCAAGTTTTCTATACAAAATTTGGGTAAAATCCACTAATGAGCTAAAATATCAGTAGTAAAATTGCTATATGAATATACTTTCTACGCAGTAATAGATTTCAATTTATACTTTTAAATAAAAAATGTTTTATGAGGATATCATAAAATTTTTATATTTGAAGCAATCAAGCACAAATAAAGTAAATTCAATTCATTTATTATCTAAATTTAATTACTAGATACATATAAATTAAATACCCTAATTATTAACATTAATTAATTTGTTTCAATAACATTTATTGTATTAACTTTTATCACTATTCTAAGAAGAATACTAGTTTAGCGTCTCAGTTGTAGTGAACATAGTGCTTGAATCTTATATATAAAAATGGTGTAAAAAATGTATAGTAATTCATAAAATAAGAACAGCTGTGCCGATTTCTGTAACATTTTTTGTCAGTTGTTCGTATTTTCAATGAGAAGGTTTTTACGAAAGAAAATGTTTGAAAATCCCTCTAGAAGAAAAGTCGGAAAATTGGAAAAATCCAAAAATTGGTGATTTTAATAATTTGTTCGGGATAATTAGCACAATATTTTTTAAAGATAATAATTTTAATTAAAAATTCCCGTAATTTAATTTTAATGATTAACTTGCAAGTGCCCATATAAAAGGCATAAATAAATTATCGTGGTGTCTTGTGATATTTTATTTGTTGTCTTTATTTTATTTTTCATCATCTTTTAAATGTATAAAAGAGCCGAAAAAAAGTCAGCCTTATACAGTATATAAAGAAAAATAAAATCAGGTGGCAAATTACGACACTCGATATCGATCGAAATTTCAATAGAATTTAAATGTTAATTTCGATCGATATCGAATGCCGTAATTTGCCCCCAGTGTTGATAATTGTTGTTTTTGCTGAAACTTTGAACAACAAATTTTTGTTTATTTAAAATGTTTGTGAGAAGTTTCCTGAAGAGCTAAGTAAACGGTAGCGAAATGGCCATCAAGACGTGTTTTTACCTTCAATAATCAAAATGAGCATTGCTCATGGGAAGTCTAAATTTTAAATCGCCAGTAATTTATTTTGTTTGACAATTTTAATTTATAAATTTAGCTATCAAATTCATATTGAGGTTTATATATTGTTACGTTTATTTAAATTATAAACGTTTAATTTATGAGTTCTTTATTTGCAAAATAAATAAACACACAGCTTTTAGAGTTTTAATTAAATTACACTTTATTTCATCAATTATTTGACGATTTAACTATTCGCGATTAATAATACACGCTGGCAACTTTAATTGTTGTACCACAAGATCATAACTAGATGACGCTCACAATACGAATGCATCAGCACGTATTGGCGTTGCTTTTATATACCCTATTTTTAGGCGTTCTTGAATGTTCGAGAATTTCTACCGCCATCTATTGCGTAGTTGAAAATGCTGCGTTGCCACTTTTATCTCAGACACATTAGTGAGCATTATTATTTACTTCTAGAACCTCTAATCATTATTTAAAAATGTTGTGTATTTTTATTTAGTTTTTATACAATGCAGGTGTGTGTTTGTTTGTGTATTGCGTTTGTTTAGTCATCGCTTTGTGTTAGTTGTTTTTGTTTTGCAATAAAGATGTTTTATAGAAACTTCTAGCTTTGAAAACTAACACAATAGGTCATTTCGTTTCACTTTCTTGGCGTCCATTATTTTAACATCTTTTTATGATTTTAATAAAGCATCTTTGTAACAATATATTAAACCTATATGCAGGTTAAATAAACTTAACAAAAAATTTAATAATAAATATACATAAATAAGTGCCTTATTTTATTACCATTGTTTGAAATTTCTTAAAAAGCATTTAAGTATCCACAAGAATAAATGCTAAAAAAATTTTATGAAGCACATTCTTCTTTATATGTAGATATGAAAGTATGCACGTACGCTTCTATATTGTTACAAAGATGCTTTATTTAAATCATAAAGAAATAATTGAGGCCAAGAAAGTTAAACGAAATGGCCTATTGTGTTTGTTTTCAAAGCTAGAAGTTTCTATAAAACATCTGTATTACAAAACAAAAACAACTAACACAAAGCGATGACTAAACAAACACAATACACAAACATACACACACCTGCATTGTATAACAACTAAATAAAAATACACAACATGTATTTTTAAATAATGATTGAAGGTTCTAGAAGTAAATAATAATGCTCACTTATGTGTCTGAGATAAAAGTGGCAACGCAGCATTTTCAACTACGCAATAGATGGCGGTAGAAATTCTCGAACATTCAAGAACGCCTAATAATAGGGTATATAAAAGCAACGCCAATACGTGCTGATTCATTCGTATTGTGAGCGTCATCTAGTTAAGATCTTGTGGTACAACAATTAAAGTTGCCAGCGTGTGTTATTAATCGCGAATAGTTAAATCGTCAAATAATTAATTAAATAAAGTGTAATTTAATTAAAACTCTAAAAGTTGTGTGTTTATTTATTTTGCAAATAAAGAACTCATAAATTAAACGTTTATAACTTTAATAAACGTAACAACTGGTGTCAGAAGTGAAATTGCAAAATAATAAATAAATAGTTGAAATGAAATTTGACGAGCTAAAAGTTGAGCAGCTAAAAATGGAGCTGAGCAAGTTAGATCTGCCGACAGCGGGCAATAAAGCGGAATTGCAAAAGCGGTTAATAGATGAATTTAAGCAGCGTGGTATCGATATTGGCACATACGAATTTGGAGAAAAGACGAAAAGGAAGAGATTGAAGTATGTGCCCCAGCAACAAATAGCGTTGTAGACTTAAATTCAATGTTTGCCGCTATAATGAAGAAAATTGAAGAAAACAACCAGAAGCAGGAAAACTACAACCAGAAGCAGGAAAACCACAACCAGAAGCAGGAAAACCAAATGAAGAAAATAGTTGAAAACAACCAGAAGCAGGAAAACCAGATGAAGATGTTAGAAGAAAAAAACCAGAAGCTTCAAGAAACATTTCAAGAAAGCTTTAGAGCAATGCAAGAAAGCTCTGACGTCAACGGAAAAAGGCTATTAGCGAAGGTAAATGAGAAATTTGAAGAAATATCAGAAGTCTTCGACAAACGGGTGAACATCGTAGAACAAAAATTGTGCGGCCTAGACAGAAAAGTAGACGAAGAGTTACATAAATTAAAAATGCAAATGGGCGAACTTCAAATTCGAGAGGGACCGGTGAAAGTTATCTCTGAGCATGCCAGCAGGATTAACACCCCGAGCTTTGACGGCAGCGCACCTTTTAAAGTTTTTAAGTTCCAGTTCGAAACAGTGGCCAGCAGAAATAGATGGGACAATGAAGAAAAAGCTATAGAGCTAATTCTGGCCTTAAAGGGAACAGCAGCACAGATACTTGAATGGTTGCCAGCTGGTTGCAGAAATAATTATGAGGAGATAATGGCAGCTTTACAACGCAAGTATGGTGACGAGCACAAAAGAGAACTCTACAGAATGGAGGTACGAGGCAGGGTGCAGAAGGCAAATGAGACGCTGCAAGACTTCGCCATGGAAATTGAACGTTTGGTGCAGCTGACTTACCCAGGCGAAGATCACCCGTTTCTGGATCAGTTTAAGATTGAAGCATTTGTAAATGGCATACGGGATCCAGATATTAAATATGCTGTTTGTGCTACGCAAAAATCATCTTTTGCAGAAACCATCTCATATGCGCTAGCCCAGGAGACCGCAAAAGCCATCTCGAAGTCACATGTGTTCAGGGTGCGATGTCCTGATATTTGCACGTATAACCACAAAGACAATAGAAGCGAGATAAAAGAGTTAATCAAACAGATAATGAAGAAGGTAAAATGTAATTCTCGCGCTAAATGCTTTAAATGCGGTAAGGCCGGCCATTTTCAGCGCAACTGTAGATCCACAAGGAGAAGATCAAGATCGGCTTCGCCAGCTATAGAGAATAAACGGGCGAAAAAGAACAAAAACAATGACGTTGGCATTTTGCGTAGAAAAGGCGGAAAACACAATAACGCTGATGACGTTTCAAGACGACCATGCAATGTTGAGAGCAAGCACTGCACAAATATCAAGAAAAAGGAAAGCATCATTAATGTGCGGCTCACCCAAATTGGGTTAAGCGAGGACTGGTCGAAGGCCCAGAAAGATGACCCAATTCTGGCAAAAATTATATTAGCTAAGCAGAAAAACAGGAGACCGAATCATAATGAAATATCGGCAGAGAGCCAACTAGCCAAGTCGTACTGGGCTCAGTGGAATAGCCTGAAAGTGAAAGATGGCTGCTTTTATCTATCAAGGGAAAGTACAGATGGCAAAACTACAACGGACTTAATTGTCGTGCCAATGTCTAAGAGAAATGAGATACTAAAGCAGTTCCATAACGGTCCCAGCGGCAGCCATATGGGTATAACAAAAACTCTGGAAAAGATAAAGCAGAGGTTTTACTGGGTGGGTTGCCAACAGTACGTAGCCGATTGGATAGCTAATTGCGAAGAGTGTATAAAAGCCAAGGGTCCTGTAAGAAAAAGTCGTGGCAAACTTCAACAGTACAACGCAGGTGCACCCTTTGAGCGGATAGCTATTGATATCATAGATCCATTTCCTGTCAGTGATGCCGGAAACCGATATGTACTAGTGGTAATGGATTATTTTAGCAAATGGCCCGAAGTATATGCCATTCCAAACCAAGAATCTAAAACAGTGGTAGACGCCCTTGTGAACAATTGGGTGTGTCGATACGGTGTTCCACTAGAACTGCATTCAGACCAGGGACGAAACTTTGAATCAGCTATATTCAAAGAGATGTGTGACGTTTACGGTATTAAAAAGACGAGAACTACACCGCTGCATCCGCAGTCTGATGGAATGGTAGAAAGATTCAATCGCACCCTAGAAGAGTATCTCAGAAAAGTGGTTAGTTCACACCAAAAGGATTGGGATGAGCATATACCCAAATTTCTACTGGCGTACCGGTCAGCTGTGCACGATTCAACCTCACGTAGTCCAGCAAAAATCTTGTTTGGGACAGAACTAAAACTGCCAGCAGATTTAGAATTTGGTGTTAAGCCTGGACCAGCGCACGAAGACAATGGAAACGTTCTACAGGCACAAGAAGAACTGTATGAGCTTCATGAGTTTGTCCGTAACCGCATTAAAATGACCAGCGATAAAATGAAAGCCAGATATGATCGAGCAGCAAATACGGAGGGATTTACTGAAGGACAAATGGTTCTACTACTTAACCCGCAACGCAAGAAAGGATTATCCCCTAAACTGCAAACCCACTGGGAGGGACCGTACAAGGTGATAAAGAAACTGAATGACGTGGTTTACCGGATACAGAGATATCATAATCCGAGGTCCAAAATGAAGGTGGTTCACCTGGAGCGGTTGGCTAAATATGGCAGAAGTAATGTTGAGCCTATTCGGGACGAAAAGGCTTAAGTGGGCGGCAGTGTTACAAAGATGCTTTATTTAAATCATAAAGAAATAATTGAGGCCAAGAAAGTTAAACGAAATGGCCTATTGTGTTTGTTTTCAAAGCTAGAAGTTTCTATAAAACATCTGTATTACAAAACAAAAACAACTAACACAAAGCGATGACTAAACAAACACAATACACAAACATACACACACCTGCATTGTATAACAACTAAATAAAAATACACAACATGTATTTTTAAATAATGATTGAAGGTTCTAGAAGTAAATAATAATGCTCACTTATGTGTCTGAGATAAAAGTGGCAACGCAGCATTTTCAACTACGCAATAGATGGCGGTAGAAATTCTCGAACATTCAAGAACGCCTAAAAATAGGGTATATAAAAGCAACGCCAATACGTGCTGATTCATTCGTATTGTGAGCGTCATCTAGTTAAGATCTTGTGGTACAACAATTAAAGTTGCCAGCGTGTGTTATTAATCGCGAATAGTTAAATCGTCAAATAATTAATTAAATAAAGTGTAATTTAATTAAAACTCTAAAAGTTGTGTGTTTATTTATTTTGCAAATAAAGAACTCATAAATTAAACGTTTATAACTTTAATAAACGTAACAATATGACAAAAACACACTATCAATACTTTCCTTTAACAAAACATTTCTTATGAACATCCACACACATTTTTAAACGCATGTGTGTATGAATCTGTGTTGTTTACAAAACTAATATTGTGCTCTCTTGAGTTTTGGTTGCGCTCACAGAAATTTCTTCCCTCTTATCTCCTACCCCCGCTACCAAGAAACTGCTCATAATTTTTGATTTTCTAAATGTTCAAACTGCAACATCTTTATAAATTTATTGCCCTTGCCTTGGGTTAGAAAAATTGCTGTAGCTCAAAAAGTGCAGTCCCGATGCATGGACATGTATATATAGGAATGTAGGAGAGAGTTAGGACTATAAAATAGTAAATTTGTCTTTTGACTCAGCTTGACTTGTATAGAGCACAACTCCTGTGAGTCAAGTAGAAAATTTCCGAGAAATTTGACCTATTTTTAAAAAAAATATTTAAATTATTCTGAAAACAGTAGAGCTTCAATATAACAACACAAAATTTATTTCGTCCAAAAATCTTGAAAAACAAAAAAGTTATGATCATTTAAACTTTAAAAATTAACTAAAAATATCATAAATAGTTGAAATAGAATTCTAATTTTTTGCTCCCGAGGTTTACTACTGTCGACTTTCATATGAGTCTAATAACTTTAAAATCGGAGAACAAAAACCAAAAGGGGTTTTGGCCGCTATCTCAAAATATTGACCACAGTGCGTCGCATTGTTTATAATTAAAATATTAAGACGCATCGCGTCAAATAAAATATATTTCTTTAATTTCCTTAAAAGTGGAAAATCTAATTGGGGTCATTCTTCAGTTGACGCTCTAGCCAATTTTCAAAATGAAATAAATACATTGCTGTATTAATTTCAAACTTATGAGGTTAAGCTGTGAAGCCTTTATTGTCAACATTCTTTTTAACTTTTTTTAGGGGCAGGCATTTTCTTTTCGAAATGAATGATACTGAATCAAATTTATGAAGAATATTTTGTGGTGTGTCTCTAAGAGTGCGCTTTTCTGTAACTACTGAGATCTGTGCTTTAAAGAAAATATAGAGAAAACAGTCAGGTTTGTCTGTCTGTCCGTGTTCGCATCACGTAAAAACTGCTGGATGCATTTGAACAAAACTCTGTGAGGAGTTTCTTCAGAACCTTGAATCCAACATAGAATACTTTTTTTTTTCGTACAAATAGGTCATTTCGTGACAAAACAGAGATAAACTTGTGAAATTTTATCGGTATAATAGTACTAAAACAGTTGTCAAAATTCGAAATGAAACGCAGACGAAGTCGCGGGTACTGCTAGTATGGAAATACAATGCTTTCCCACATCTATGTTAACTTTATGTATTATCTAATATTCAATATAAGACGCAAATTTTAAGAAACTACCACCGTCTCACTCATTCTTAATTTTCAGTTTGGTGAACAACTTTCTACCTCTGTCAATATAAGAATAGATAAAATCAACTAGGTTGAAAAAATATAGGAATAAAATCTAAGAAAACTAAATTAAGAAATTTATAAGAATAGAATCATCAGAAAATCATCAAATATTTATTTTTGAAGGAATCAAGCACGATTAAGTAAATTAACATAAAAAAGTTTCCGAATGATAAATTTTCATACTGATGTATTTGCATAGGCACATTGCTTATTTGTAAAAATCATCATTAAATCTTTCAAATACATGTAAATGGTTTCCAAAGGGAACCCTTATGTTGCAAACATTTAGCATTACTGAATGTTTTCTGTGTTTTTTTCTAAAACATTTTTGAGTTTTTATTGTCTTTTTGCTTTGTTGATTCAATTCGTCGGTACTTCTTCTTCATAGTACGATTACTTGTAACTAAATAGGTTATGCCTGAAGTGCTACTTCTCTTAAAAAATGGCTTTTAATATAAGACTCTTAGGTTTTCTTTAAAAAATTTGGGTGAAATCCACTGATGAGCTATATGAGCAGTAGCGAGTTTCCCCGCAGTTATACATTTCATTTTGTAGTTTTAAATTGTAAATATTTCATGAGAATATTATCAGATATTTATTTTTGAAGGAATCAAGTACAATTTATATAAACTAATATAAAAAAGTTTCCTAATAATGTATTATTTTTGTATTAAAGTAACAACATTTTAAAGGAATTTAACTAAACCTGTTGGTGTTATATTACTAAGATCCTACTCTTTGCAGTCTTGGCACTGGACGATTACAATTTCTATTTTTCCCTGCAGTACATATTTGCTACCGATTTCGCTAAATGCGAACAAATTGTGTAGTCTGTTTTGTTTTCAATCGTTCACGTCTAGTGAAATCGGCAGTTAATGTTTTTAACCTTAAACAATTTTTTTTCTGTACAATGGCTTTAATTTCTTCTGGACCAATATCATAATCCATTTCTTAAATTACAACTTAAAGGGCTTTACCGCTCTTTAATTGCTAAATATAAAAACTTTCAGCCACTACTTTGCGATAGTTACTCTGACGTTACAGTCAGCCTGACCGGTGGTGCTACTAAAATAGCAAATTGCTACTTTTTCAAATGCATGCCCCTTTTAGTGTTCCTTTTTTAAAAAGAGCTAAATCTGCCACTTTTAGATATATGGTCTTTGACCCTTTGTTGTTTTATTTATTTATTTATTCACTTATTAGGCATGTAATTAAACTTATAATCTAATATTGTTTTTTGGCAATGTCATCATAGGCCTTCAGCTCGAAATTTACATATTCACATTTATCATAATTTATACTTAATTAATAATTTTTAGATGAATACAGTACATTTATTAAATTTCGTTATAAAGATTAGTCATCTTTAGAAACTTAATTATTTTATACATATTAGAAGATGAAGGGTTGGACAAAAGTTGTAAGGGATCTGAGCTTTGGAATAATGTGATTCTAGAAACCTGTGTTTTAGGACATTCACAAAGTAAATGGTTGGGTTTGGAAGGGTAGGTAATGTTGCAATTGCAGAAAGGTTTAAAATTTGGTTGGGATATTGGTCCGTTTGAAACTTTTGTATGCCCTAAACGGAGTCTTATACATTTGACTAAGTCAAGTCTGCAACCAGCTGTTTGGTTGTTTACTGTTAACTTATAAATCGAGTTGCGAAAGATATTGATTTTTCTATACCAAGAAGAGGTTTGGCTAAATATGTGGCTTTTGTTTTGAGTAAGGAAAGAATTAACAATTGATTTATCTACATATATCCCTGGTATTGTAGTTTTTGGTTAAAAGAAGGGGTCGTTTAGCGGCTTCTTTAGCGGCTTGTCTTCGAGGTCGTTTCCTTTTATTTGACAGTGACCGGGTACCCATACCAAAATAATATTTGGAAATTTACTGGTTAGGATATTTCTAATATTAGAAATGAAAACATTACTATTAGAGATGTTAGTAATTGCTTGTAATGATGAGAGGGAGTCTGAACACACAGCAGTTTTATCATTTCTTCCTTTGATAAGGATAAAGCCTCGTGGATTGCAAGGAGTTCAGCAGAGTATATAGTGCTGTATGTGGGTAGGATTCCAACTCTTAAAACGTGTTCATCAGTGGTGATGCTAAAGGATGTGCAGTTATCAGTTTTTGAGCCATCCGTGTAAATAAAATTGTAATCCTTTAAGGTTTCCATAGTCATGGCAAACATTTTTTTGAATTCTTCTACACCCGAATTAGATTTTTGAAGCTCGTGAAGTGATGTATTAACTGAACTATTTTGGAAGTACCATGGTGGAAGTTGTTTTAATCTGCCACTAAAATCAGGCGTATCAAAAGGGATTTCTGTTCCTTTGCAGTTTTCTATTATTCTGTAAATTACTGAGGTTACTTTGGGTATTCTTTTACTTTTTGTTTGCTTTTTGAATATTTGTCTAAGAAGAGTGTTCTTACTGTAAAGTATATTTTTAAAAAGTTTGGTTGTTAATATATGTTTTTGTGCATATATTGGCGTTACATTTGCCTCAAAGAGCATATTGTTAATAGAGGTTGAGCTTAAGCTCCTAAGGAACATCTTAGGGCTGAGTTTAATATAGAGTCCAACTTTCTAAGCTGGGACTTTGGTGCGTTTCCAAAGAAGGGTAAACCGTAATTGATTTTAGATGTTATAAGTGCTTTGGTTACTGATAAAAGAATGGAGGTACTACAGTTTAATCTGGTGCTAGAGAAACATTTAATAATATTTAATCTGTAAGCTAAGGCCGAGGAAAGAAATTCTATATGGTCGTTCCATCTGTATCGCTTATTTATAACTATGCCTAATATTCTTATTGGATCTACTTTAGACAGGGAAATATTTGTTGACTGAATAGAACAATTACAATTTTTTAGTCTGCATATGTGAATGTATTTACATTTAGTTCTTGACAGGGTAGCTCATGAGAAATCGCACCAGTTGATTATATCATTAAAAATATGATCAATATTTAAAATTTGGTTTTTATTTCAAATTGTACGTGGTATTAATCCGCATGCTAACTCTTTACTTGAGTAAAACGAACGCCATGTTATTAGACCACACCAATTGTCAAATCAGACACAAAGTATTAAATGATACCTGTGTCTCTCGATAGATAAGCCGTAGCTTTTGCAGAGAAGCGTCCAGAGCCCCATTCATACTGCCAAAAAATATAATTCCTATTTGGGAACAATATTTATTTGTATAAAAAGATGGACACGTTATTCTGGCATCTATACATGCGTTAAGATTTCCAAATCTACCGCCTGTGCATCACATTAGTGGTCGATTTGCGCTAGTTAACATCTCTTATTTTAAGATAGTAACAACAAATCCATAAATTCAAATATAACTAAGATAGTAATAAAAGATGATAAATCCATAAACTCAAATATAACTATTCTAAGCTAGAGATAAGACAAACATCATAAATACAACTATTGTAACGATAAGAAACACATTCGTTCTTTTCTAACTTAATACAAATAACTCAAAACATGTTTTACTGATAAAAAAAAGGTACTAGTAACCTAAACAAAGAACAACATATTTTGAGTTAGGACAAAGAAACATTAAACATAATTATTAATATAAATAGATGCTAAGAAAAATAGGATAGATAGTCTTAAGAATATATTTAATAAACAAACGCACATTTTTTGGTGCAGAAAAAAGAAAATATATTTTTTTTAATCATTTCCTATAATTGGAAATTAACTCGCTCGTATCCAACACAAATAAACTAAAAAAAAAGTTATACGAGACTGGAGAAGCTGAGCTTAATTGTGTGATATAATTTTCTCCTGACCATTAACAAAAACACCAAATATGTATTGCTGACAGATGCTAATAAAGCTAACAACAGGAAAGCAAATGTTTCAGCAGTAAGAAAGCTGAAAATTCAGTAATTGCAACTTCTAACTCATTTAGGAGGCATTGTTCTCAACAATGTTACCCTGGTTCTCAATTTTTAATTTTTGTTGCGCAAACTTATTTCTCATCAATATATGTATTTGATTTTTAATTGTAACTTATTTATACCGAAAAAAATTGGAAATCTTGTAAAAATGTATTACTTTAAATTTTTTTCTGTTTGACTTTTTAAACTCTCATTCAATCTAAAAAAAAACTTCATAAACAATATTTATTATTTATGATTTTTTTCATCAATCAAATTAACTATTTACCCTTGTTGTAATAAACCAATAAACATTTTATTGGCATTAATGAAACAAAATACTACATAACGATAAAAATTATTAAAACCAAGTACAAAAACAAATTGTGTACGGTTTTTCTAAAAATTTATATCATATAAACCTGTTGGAAATATTAAGAATTTTATGTTTACTATAAAAATGTTAGACGAGCTTAAGGAAATCAATAACATTCATTTAATTTTCATATAACGAAGTCGTGAAAAAATATGAAGTCATTGAACAACAAAAAAACTTTTCACTGTTTTTTATGTATATTTTTCAAATTAGTAATATGTAATCTTATTTTTTTCCCAACCAGAAAATGATGTCAAGTATCAGAATTATAATAATTTCTTATTATATTGCAGAAATTGCCAGTCTTCTCAAAAAGTTTAAAAATTTATTTACGCTTCAGTTGCTACTCGATTTCTGTAAAAATTTCCTACTTTGAATTATTTTATTTTTCTTAAGTTGTGCGTGTGCATGATTTCATGTGTGTCACGTATTTAAAACATTTGATTTGGAACAACAAACACCCAATTTAATCGTTCAGTTTAAACACAAAATATTTTTACTTTATTTGGGGATTTATTTAACAACATGTAAGCATTTGATTTTTGAAGCTCGTAAGCACAATAGTCTATTTCTTTATGACGGAATATTATTAGATTTAATTTGTTGAAAGCTGTTAGGAAGAGGATTACAGATAGTGGGGATCCCTGTGGGATACCATTATACAGTGGATATAATGCTGAGTAGCAGGATCGTATTTGAACTGTTATCTTCCTTTTGGTCATAAAGTTTACTACATAATTTATAATTTTTTGCCCGACTTTCCACTCCTTTAATTGTTCGACTACTGAGTAAATGCCTATTCTATCAAATGCTTGCTCAAAATTCAATGAAATTAGAGTTGCATGCTTTCGTGACGAGAGGCACTTTGCAACTTGATAGTCTACATAAAGTAGACTATCTATTGTCGAGCTCCCCTTTCTAAATCCGAACTGTCGGTTATCTAATAGTTTGTTCTCCGTGACAAACCACCATAACCTATTGGCTATAATTTTATCTAAAAGTTTAGATAAACATGGGTTGAGGGATATGGGCTATTTCCAGGTTTGCTGTTTTTAAATTGTTGAGGAATAAAATTATTAAAAATATTAAAAAAAAAATATTAAAATATTATTAAATATTAAAAATATTATTATAGAGTTTAAGGATTCTAGTTTTTATATTTTGTGGTAACATTTTTAACATCTAGTAAGAGATTCGGTCTATGCCCGGTGTTCTTAAAAGTTCTTAAAAGATCGGTCCAAAATAATCTTTGATTAAAACCAAAAACTTCAAATTAAGTTCACTTTTATTCAACTTATGTATGTAACTAAGATCTATTGATAATCGACTGAATGATACTTCTGCACTAAAAAGACTGATAATAAAGTTATGAGAAAAGTGTAAAGAGCATCGTACAATACGGTTATTAAACACAGCCCGCCTCGTAACCGAAGGGGACGAATGATTAAAATATTTAAAAAGTGTAAATAATTCGTAAATATGATAATTCAAAAAAATATTGAAATTTTTATTGATATAATAAAATGTTAGGCAATTCTTAACTATGTTTTGATGTGTGATGCTTCATGATGCTTGTTTTTATCGTCTACCGGCAGTGGGCAAAGTTTAACTAAAGGACGCTTCAAAATTGATGCTGCCGTCTTTATCGTGGCGACTCGTATGAGACCATCAGGACCGGGATGAACTTCAAGTATGCGACCTAAAGGCCATCTGAAACAATAACGAGAGAACCCTTCTTCAAAGAGTTTTCCTGTTGCCTCCATTTTGACATAGACTTAAAACGTCGCAAATATTCGTTTGTCCAGCGCTTCCAAAAACTTTCTACCATTTGCTGGATAAATTGTAGGCGTGATAATCGTGAAACTGGCAAATCTGACGTTGAAGGCTCTGGTACACAATTTTAGGGACCTCCAATTAAAAAATGAGCTGGGGTTAAAGCGTTTTCATCCGTAGGATCATCCGAAAGAGGGCACAAAGGCCTGGAATTGAGGACAGCCTCGATTTGTGCCAAAAGTGTTGACAGTTCCTCAAAAGTCAAGCTTGTATCACCAATAATTCTTCGAAGATGAAATTTTACAGATTTTACCGCCGCTTCCCATTTTCCACCAAAATGAGGGGCGGAGGGCGGATTAAGTTTCCACTCAGTTCCATCATTTGCTAAAATGGATAAAATCTCTGAGAACTGTTGAGACGATTGACTGAAAAGGAGCTTAAGTTCTGCATCAGCGCCTATAAAGTTTGTTCCACAGTCGCTAGTCAGTGTAGAACATATACCGCGTCGAGCTATGAACCTCTTAAAAGCCGCAAGGAACCCACTAACTGTGTAATCTGAAGCAACCTCGAGGTGGACGGCTGAAGTAGATAAACAAACGAAGAGAACAATATATCCTTTATATTGTTTTGCTCCGCGGCCGCGCCAAGTTTTAATAGATAATGGGCCAGCATAGTCGACGCCGGAATGAAGGAAAGGCCGTGCAGGCATTGCTCGGTTACGTGAAAGTTGACCCATAAGCTGTTTTGCAGTTTCACCTCTCATTATTGCACAGCGCACGCATTTACGATTGAAAGATTTGATAGATGAGCGTCCACCAAGTAACCAATAAAATTGCCATAGATATACACACATTACTTGTGTGCCACCATGAGCTTCCGCTATAAGAAGATTAGTTATGACAGACTTTGATGGCAAAAGAATTGGATGCTTTGCATCTGGATCAATAAGAGCGTTTTTTAGCCGCCCGCCAACACGAAGTAAACCACAATTGTCAACAAATGGCGTGAACTTGCTAAGAGGATGGGTGCTTGGCAAATCCTGACCCCCAATAAGAAGCTTGATTTCGGCCTGAAAATAAAAATTTTGTGTTAGCTTTATCCAAAACTTACGTTCACTGTCTAGTTCTTTTGGACTAATTTGCCGATAAACTATTGATTTGAGGCCTTTTTTTTGAGCAAAATCTATGACAGATGGCTGTCACTCTTAACAAACGAGATAATTTCGAAAACTTCGTTATAAGATCCCATATTGGTATTTCTTGATGGCGATGTACTATATTTATGACACGATAAGAGGCTCTTTCTTCAAGATTTGTGTCGCTAGTGTATAAAGCTGGAGCAGGCCATCGTAACGAATGTTGTAATAGCCATTCTGGACCCTTCCACCATAGAGTGTGATTCAAAAGCTGCTGAGCTGATAGTCCTCTCGATGCACAATCAGACGGGTTGGTTTTGCCTGGAACATTATGCCAGTTTGCCAGGGGTAGAGTGTCTTACATTTTTTGCACACGATTGGATACATAATCTTTCCAGCGCGAAGGATAACCTTTTATCCATGTTAGCGCAACTAAAGAATCTGTCCATAAGTGCGTTGAAATTTGTTGCTGATTCATTGAAAGTGAGCAATCCTTTTTGTGGGATAGTAGTTCGCTAAATTGGAGCTACCTTCGTTTTTGATTCGATTAAGTGTACTGATATACAATCGAGCTCTGAAATTACTCGTAAATAGATGACAGCTGCCATTGCATTCTCAGACGCATCTGAAAAGCCATGGATTTCCAAACCAAGAATTCTTGAAGATAAACCAATCCACCGCGGAATGGAAACACTTTTGATATTTTCCAAATCGTTGATAAACTTAATCGAACGCTCTGCTAAATCTTCATTTATCTGGGACTGGGACGGTGTGTCCCAGTGAACTTTCGAGAGCCAAATTTCTTGCATTAATATCTTTGCTTGAATTGTTACTGGAGAAATCCAGCCAAGCGGATCAAAAAGTTTACAGATACTAGATAGTATAGAACGTTTTGTAGGCTTACTTATAGACTTTTTTGAAAATGGTGACGAGAAAACAAAGCAGTCTTTTTCTGGTTGCCAATAAATACCCAGAGCAGAAACATATGGATTTTCTTGCAACTGAATACAATTTTGAAACGTGCAACGATCAGGTGAGATACTTGAAAGAATTTTTGGATTATTGTTAAGTTGGATGACGATTTCTTGGGCCATTTCTATGGTGTCTGCTCCCCCAAAAGTATCATCTACGTAAGTACTACTATGCAAAATTTCTGCTGCTAAGGAGTATTTTGCTCCTTCATCTATTGCCAGTTGTCTTAACACTCGATTTGCCAGAAAGGGCGCAGAGCCAAGGTCATAAGTTACTGTTGTAAGGTAGTAAGCTCTCAATTTTTCTGATAAGTTAGACGCCCAAAGAATTTGCTGAAAAGGCCAGTCCCTTGGGTCGACTTTCACTTGCCTAAACATTTTTTCGATATCGGCAGAAAAGACGAATTGATGCTGGCGCCATCTTGTGATAACATCTGAAATTCTAGTTGCAGTTTAGGCCCAGTGTGCAAAATGTAATTAAGCGAAAGACCACTACTAGTTTTGTATGAACCATTAAATGAAACGCGCAATTTTGTTGTAGTGCTTGATTGCCTTATGATTCCATGATGGGGAATAAAGTATCCAAAATTTGAGCTATTAATTTCATGCGTTGGAACCATATGACCTAATGTTTGATATTGTTCAAGAAAATCTAAATACTTTTGAAAAAATTCTGGATTCGATTGAAATTTTTGAAACATTTTAACAGCCATTCGTTCTGCGGCACTACGAGAGTTCCCGAGCTTCACGGGGGATATTTTAAATGGTAATCTTACTATATATTTACCATCTGAATCTCTTTTGTAAGTAGCTTTAAAATGTTCCTCACATTCTTTGTCTTCAGCAGATAAAATAGAGCTTGTATAAGTTCCTTCTTCTTGAGCCCAGAATCTCTGCAACAAATCATCAAGATCGTGGTCTATGCGGCACTGGAAAGAGTGTACCCTTTGAGGTGGACTTTCATTGGATGTATAGGGAGTTACGCTGCCTGATAAGATCCATTCCAAAGATGTAAGTTGAGCAATTAGAAGGTTTTTGCCACTACTCTTTATTTGCCCATGCAAAAGATAACAGTATAGATCAGCTCCAATTATAAGATCGATTTTGCTTGATATCATAAATTTAGGGTTAGCAAGTTGGATGTCTTTAAGAAAAGTTGCATTATTAAGATGAATATTTAACGATGGTAACTGAGTGGTTAACTTTGATAGCACATAAGCGGACACGTTACACTCAAAATTTGAATTAAAATGAGGGCATAGCTTGAAGTGAACTAAACCTTTAGTGACTCCCGACTTATGTGCCCCAATACCTATCAAGTTTAAATTTCCCTTATGTCATTCTAAATGTAGTTTTTGTACCAATTCTTCACTAATGAGCGTTATTTCTGAACCTTGATCAAGTAACGCGAGTTAAATTCTTTAGATGAATTTTTTAGAAAAAATAAATAAATCCAAAGCTTCTGCTTTGAGACCCTTTTGTACTTTATTTATTTAAGTTTGAGTTTAGACTGTTGTTACAATTTTACTCTAGGTTTAAAATTAACTATTAAACTTAAAAGTGCTTATTCTACTGATTAATTTGTTTTTGTTTTATTTAATAAAAAATGCTTATTGCTAATTATTTGTATTTGCTTAAACTAAGGAAGTGTAATTAGGTTATTTACTTGAATTAAAAATGCTTATTGCTAATTATTTGTATTTGCTTAAACTAAGTAAGTGTAATTAGGTTATTTACTTGAATTAAAAATGCTTATTGCTAATTATTTGTATTTTCTTAAAGGAAGTGTAATTAGGTTATTGACAGAAATTCAGTTCTTTTACCGGAAGTGCTGAATTTGCAAAGTGTGTCAGTTGCACAACTTTGGTTTGGCAATTGACCTCTTTGCTACTTTTCCCAGTCTATGTTTATTTTATGTGCAACAACAAAATCTCCTTGAGGTGATACTATACGTACTAGAGCTGTAGCTAGCAGAATTTGAGAAGGGCAGTTCACGTCTCCCGAAGATACTGACAGCTGATAAATTATTTTTGCCAGCAGATTGAATGGGAGCAGTTGAAGATTCAGATCGAAATTGATAACTGTGAATGGATGAATGATGACGTCCGTTGCATTGTCTACAACGTTTTAAACTTAGGCATTGAGATACCTTATGATGACCAAGGCAATTAAAGCAAAGATTTTTTGATGTTAGAACAGCGTGTTTCTGTTCGAGGGTCTTGTTGTGGTAATCGCTACAACTTGAAATGTAATGATTTGAGCAGCAAAGAGAACAAGAGATATTATTTTGTTGGGTTGGTATTTTATTTGAAACCTCAACAGAACACTTTTTATTTGCTGTCGTCACAAGAGAGCTGGCTATTGATTTCTTTTTTACTCTTAGTAGATTTGTTCTTGATTCAACACTTTCTAGTGCTTGGATACGGCCACTGAGAAAAACTTCTAACTCGGCAAATCCAAACGTCGTACAATCATATAAACAATTATATGATCCCATTGCTGCACTGGTGAGCCCAAGGCGTCAAGTGCACCGAGGAACTCTTTTACTACTGCTAAAATATTTTTTAACTCAGATGGGGACTTTCGCTGAAGACGTGGTAGTTCGAATATAGCAACTAGGTGAGAGTTGATAAGCATTCGTGTGTTTTCGTATTGTGTGCACAAAAGATTCCAGGCGGGTGCAAAATTTTCTGATGAGACTGGTAGATTTGTTATACATTTCAACGCTTCTCCGCTGAGACTGCTCTTTAGATAATACAACTTTTCAACTGCTGATAATTCGCTATTTGATTGAATCATGGAGGTGAACAAATCGTGAAAAGGTCTCCAATCATGATAATTTCCAGAAAATTTTGGTATGGTTATTTTTGGTAAAGAGCGCAAATGAGAAGAATGATTTTGCGAATGATCCATGATTGTAGTATCCACTACGGTATTACTACGTATTTCTTCTAAGCAAGTAAGCATTATTGACCGTGCATTTACGTATGCTTCTTCACATTTAGAGTAGGTGTCATCATAAAATAAAATATTTGTTTTTCTTTACCTCTTCAGACATTCTCGTACGCATCAGCTAATCGTGCAAATTTTTAAATTTAGTCCAGTTGGCATCTAATGTTGATAGTCGAGTTTTGACTTGAGCCTTGGTACAATCCTCTTTAGAAAGTACTTTAAAATTTGTAAAGGCTGATTCTATGTACGAGAAAGTCAACTCCAAACTGAGGAGTACTGATTCCTGGCTTTCGCTCATTTTATTAATTTTTTGGAAATTATTATATACACCTTTTCAGTTGTTGTTCAAATTCTTTATTTTTTTTAATGATGATGTACAAGCAGCGAAAACTAGTTATTTTTTCGATGTAAGAGTATATGCTGCGAATGTTAACTATACTCAGAATGATGTTTAAATAATTACAGCATGCAGCGAACGTAAGCAGCACAGAAGATTGAGCATCGAACAAAAGCAGCATAATTAAAAATACCGTAATCAGCAAGAATTTTTATTGAACAAAATGTTCAAAGCAATATTGATTTTTTTATTATAATATAATTTAGCAAGAATATGTACATATGTATATTTTGCAAATATGTACGTAGGTGACACCAAATGTTCAAAGAGATTAACAAACGGCTCCTTTTGCTCATTTCTTCTTTGGAATATTACACAGCAATGCACTTCGTAAGGTGAACGATGAACTGACACATCTCCATAGGATAAAACACATCCATAAGTTAAAATTAAATTTTTTATTATTTTTTAATTTTTATAGAAATATACTAAGGACCGATCCGGCTCGAAGGACCAAAAAATGTTCTTAAAAGTTCTTAAAAGATCGGTCCAAAATAATCTTTGATTAAAACCAAAAGCTTTAAATTAAGTTCACTTTTATTCAACTTATGTATGTAACTAAGATCTATTGATAATCGACTGAATGATACTTCTGCACTAAAAAGACTGATAATAAAGTTATGAGAAAAGTTTAAAGAGCATCGTACAATACGGTTATTAAACACAGTGGTATAAAGAAATTTTCGAACCCCCGGTGTTTTTCCTTTAAGGTTACTCAGAGTTGAATTAAGTTCAAGTAGAGATATATCACTTTCCATTTTATGCGCGTTAACGCTTGTATCCGATAACTGGGGAAAGCATGTTACTGTTTGCTTATTTGACTGAAAATTTGTGGAAAATTTTAAATCCGAAGAGTTTTCTGGCCAAAATTTTCCAAATTCGTTTCCTATTTCAGAACTTTCGTTTATCATTACGTTTGGGCTATGTACAGAAGCGACGCAGTGGATGTTCTGCTTAACCTTAAAGCCTGTAAAGTTATTAATGTTTGACCAAATTTGATCCACAGGGGTATTAGGGTTGATAGTACAAGTAAAAGAAGTAATGCAGCGTACTTTTGTTAACTTATCTGTCTTTTTAAATAAGGCATTTGGTCTTTTGTAATTTAGCAGGTTAGTCTGGGTCATATTTCTCTTAAATATATGCCATAAATAAATATAAATATTTGCAGATATTTGCCGTTTCCTTATTAATATTTGTAGAAATTGGTTTTTGTTCGGTAATTTTACAACATAGGCTCTGAAATCTTGACCAGTTAGCTTTCTTTGAATTGAATCTTGGTTTACAGGTTATACCATAGGCTATTGGGAGAGGAAAAAGCGAAATAATAATTGGAAAGTGATCACTGCTACAAAGACTGGTTTCTGTCTTCCACTCGGATTCGGATGCTAAGTCCGCAGAACAAAAGGATAAATCAATATGAGAGAATGAACCGCGTGTATTAAGATGTGTAGGAGATTTGTTATTTAACAAAACAAAGTCGGAATTATCAAGAAAATTAGCTAGTAAGTTTCCTTTGCGGCTGTTATACTGAGAGCCCCAGTTTTTATGGGGACTATTGAAATCTCCTGTAATTATTGTTGGAGAATTACAGTTAAAAACATTTTCTAAGTTTCCGATCAAAATATTTTTATCTGGTGGTATATATGAGCTAAAAATATTTAGCTTTACTTTTGAAATTATTTCTAGGCAGACTGTGTCAAAGTCGTTATTAGTATTGACTTGGCGTTGTTGCAAGGACTTGTGAGCAAGGATCGCAACACCACCATATCGAGTGGTAGAAGTATTAATAGTGTATAAGTTATAGTTGATAGGTATTGGGATATTTATTAAGGAGTGGATGTGAGTTTCTTGTAGGGATATTAGTTTTGGCTTATAAGTTTTTATAAGCAGTTGGAGTTCATGGTAATTATTTAAATATCCATTCATATTCCATTGTATTATTTTGAGAGACATTAGATAAAATAAGAATGGTTTATTTGTTTTTTTTTAAATTCTTAACATTTTTACAGAAGTTGTAGAATACAAGTAGTGATAGAGGGGAATGTAGCTATATGTAAACAGGTTGTATTCTTTGAAATTTTTAAGAGAAAAATAATTAAAGTGTAAAATAAATATTTGGAAGTTATAATAAAAAATAATAGTTAACCCGTATTGCCATTGAATATGGAAGAGAAAAGAAAAATTATGAGAGCAAAAGTATGAAAAGTAAGGAGATCTTAAATAATTGAAAGATGAGTTTGTTGTAACGACATATAAAAAAATTGAGTTTATTATCAAAAATATCGGTGCAAAGAGCAAAATTAGATTATTTGGTAAAACGTATGGAAGTGAAAATCTTATTTTAAATGTTAAGTTTATAAATTTGTTTTTAAAGACATTCATTATTTTTAGTTTAGGAGCTGAAAAAATATTAAAAAAGCAAAATTGTTAAAATAAATATAAATTGTATAATTGAGAGTGATTATATGCAAGAGAATTCTGATAGAGCGGTTTATTTCTATTGTTGTAATATAATTGGGAGTATAAGCGAGCTGATGTTTATTTCTATAATTACTTTTATGGTATAACAACTTTACTACTGAGAGAATGAGGTAAAATTTTACTTTGAATTTTGTTTGTTTTGGCAAAAGTATATTATGGGGATTGAGTAATTCTTAAAACTGTAAACTTTCAACACCATTAATAAAGATTATATAAATATATATTTAAGTTTTAATTTTTTACTTATTCCTCTTGGATTTGCGAGTGGCGGCCTTAATTTTGTCCTTTAGTCTTTTTGAAGCATTTTTCGGTAGGATTATCGGGCTTTTGTCATTATGCACTTGTGAGGACGAGCTAAGTTGGTCGGTTTCCATTTCAGAGAGCGAATTATCAATATCGCTTACAAGGTCAGAATAATCTTTGGAAAGCCGTGGTTTATTGGCATCTAAAGGTGCTGGCATGATTGAAGTTGATGGTACGCTATTGCTTGTTGATTTTGCTACCGTAGAGAAGAGAGTATTTTCGTGTGAATGACGCTGTCTATATAAAGAAGCTGCTTTTTTTTACCAACTTTTTCTAAAGTTGCGATGGTTTGTATTTCCTTTTCTATCAAAAAAATTGGGCACTTTTTATCATAACTCGCGTGTTTTAAATCTGGTATGTTAGATATTTTGCAGTTAATACAGGAGGCTGGTTGATTGCATTTGTCATTTTGTTTAGCATTAGTGTTAAAAGCATTTGAACAATTGGCACACACTTTTTCAGTTTTGCAGACCTTAGCGATATGTCCATACTGGCGGCAATTTTTGCATTTTAGCGGTAACGGGATTTAAGGTCGAACTTTAACTTTTCATATCCAATTGATAAGTCTCTTGGCAAGGTAGTAGAAGAAAAAGTTATGATAATCAAACCGGTTTCTTTAAGAGAACCGTCCACATATTTTAAAATTTTGCTTAAGTTGACTACATTTTGACTTTTTAGTTCGAAGAGTATTTCAGACTCCTCTATTCCTTGAAGTCCATTCGAATATATAACTCCTTTAGCATGATTTAGGCTAGGGTGTTCTTTTAGCACCACTTTAGCAGGTGTTAAAGATGAAAGCTGTATAAGTTTGTTAGTTTGAGTAAATGTTTTGGTTTGAATTAAAATTGTGCCATTAAGTAGTTTTTTACATTTGATAACTTCCCCTGGAGTTAATGTTGACGTCGTTAACGCCGAAAAAGTTGAAACAGATTGAACTTTTACGGCGTTTCAACGCGTTGAGATTAACTGCTCTCATACAATTTCATACGATTCAACTTTTTTTTTTGACATTTGACGCCGTCAACGACGTCGACATTAACTCCAGGGTTCGCCTTCAGCAACGTTATCTATTACTTTCTTTATAAGGAAAGGGGAGACGTTGGCAAGTGTGTCAGAGCTCGACTCTTTCCATAATTAAGAATTTTTCTCCGGCTGAAATAACCTTCATTTGTCTTGAGCTATCGAATGTTATTCCTAGTGGTGGTGAAGTTCCACCACGATCCGGCGGTCGATTCATGTTCGAGTGTAAGAAAATTACGTAATTTTTTCTTTTATTTTATATTAAGTTTAAAATATTTTATTAATTGTTCAAAGTCACAGATTAACTTATTTTTTTATATTGGTATGTTTGTTTTATTTACACAAGCTCGTGTACTTTTAAGTTGCAACGAGGTGAGAAGTAATTATGTACGTCTGTTCACAAAGAGAGTAGTTTAATTACTGACCCTTTCTTGTTATATAGCTTTTTTTGTTTTATTTTTAATTTAGATGGTTGTTTTTTTTTTCTGTTGCAAGAAGAACATTGGAGCAATAGTTAGTTTTGCAGTACTTTTTTGCTTGTGCACATTTCGAAGAAAAAAAAAATGCCTCCAATTTAGACAAATACGAACCATTCAAGAAAATTTATCTCCTATAAATAAAATTATTTAAAATTTTTTGTGTTTATTAGAGATGAGCAAAAACGTCTTGTTAGCTTCTATTCATATGATATAAACACAATCAAAGGCTACCGACCATCGACTACCGACTACAAAAGTAGCTGGCTACAAAAATAGCCAAGTCGCCAGCTACATAATTTTTTTAACGACTACCGACCACTAACTACAAAATAAACATCTGTTTTGACATATCTATTAAAGTTAACCAAAACAAAACAAACTTGATTTTTTTACGTGAATTTGTGTGAAAAAAAAATTCAAATGTCTCAAGAAAATTTAATTAACTTTATAAGTACTATTGCTAAAATAGTGGAAGCAACGGCTTCAGTGTATGAAGTGCCCATGTCCATATTTGCATGTAAATTAGAGCTGTGTCGTTCGCGAACGAACGAGTTAAATTGACCGAATCAATCAAGTGATCGAAATGATCCGGTCATTTAAATTCGGTCTTTTCGTTCAATAGTGTACGCGTTAATTTAAACGGATGGCTTAATTGAACGAAATGAGCCAGATATTTAATCGGCTCCTTTCGTTCAAATTGACCGATTGAACCAACGAATCAGTCTTTGATAATTGACCGAAAAAGACCGGTCACTGAAACGAACGACCGGGCACATGTCTAATGTAATTTGAACCAAACATTTACATTAAACAATATAATAAATACATATAAATAGTAAAAATGACTGTTATATACTTACCAATTTCAATAAGAAACCCAAAAAATAAATATAAATGAAACAAATTAGAAATTGATGAAAAAAGAACTAAATGAAAAATTTGACAAATGTAAACAAATGAACAGATGATTATTATTTTTCAATGGTGCCACTATAAAAGTTTTTCGCATTTTTAATAGCGATATTTAATGTATTGCGTTTTTAAAACCACCATTTCATGCATTTATTGTATTGGCAGCACTAATCTGTTTTTTGTAGCCAAGAAAAATAGAAATTAGCCTAAAGGCCCAACTATAATGTGCATAAGCTAGCTTTAGCTTATGTCAAAAATTCAACGAAAAGCCTGTCAAATGCTTAGGTAACTTATCAAAGAAATTTATGTGGCTACAATGTACATATATAAATTTAGTAACTTATTTGCCACAGTTGCACATTTATGTTTTTTCGTACTTTTGATAAAAATAATTTCTATATAAATCAACAAAATTTTAAAACTAAAAGGCTTTAAAGAAAATATTTTATATATTTAATAACATTCCCAAACACATTTACATATTTTGGTTTATGTTCTAAGAAAATGTAAAAAGAAAATATTACAAATTATTTTCTGTTTTGTGTTTGTGGCCAACCGTACTAAAAAATGCAACGATGTTCATCGCTTAATCGTATACGTATGTGTGTATAAATACAAATTTAATTTATATATATTATAATTGTAATAAATTCGCCATAAAGAAAAATTTTGTTTTTTCTACATTTTTTATTGAATTAAAAACTAAAAAATTTAACAATTTAGGTCTTAATTAGAAAATTTATTTATTAATGTATAAACCAAAGCACAATCATCTGTTTCCGTACGGAAAGTGCGATCAGTTTCGTACTTTGCATAAAGAAATGAAATTTAACGAAACTTGACGAAAAGTTATCTTATTCACATTATAGTTTACCACATATAATTTAATGTATTTGCACAGTTGTATAAGTTGGCATAAGCTAGTTTATGCACATTATAGTTGGGCCTTAAGTTAGCTACGGACTAGAAAAGTAGCCGTGTAGTCGGTAGTCGTGTAGCTGATAAAAGAATTATTCTCATAAGCACGCATGTATTCTATATTTGACATCTTGTAGTCGATGGTCGCTGGACATGATTGTGTTTATAGCAATAGTGTTTACTATTGAATTGTACTCTTCGTTTATTTCTTACAATATACTACTGTACTCATTCAACACCATTTATTCATTTGTCAAGCATTGGAGCCAAGGTATATTTATTTTACTACGTAGTGTTGTCCGCTCAGCTGGTTTTTAGTTGGAAATGTCAAAAGTTGTTTGTATTTTACTTTTGTCTTCGAATTTCAAAAAACACTAACAACAAGCATTTGCAAAACAAAGCAAACAGATGTATTTAAAGCAAACAAGCAATTGTATTTAGAGCAATTATTTTTTATTTCTCTTTATGCATTTGATATTTCCAACGCACAAAACAACAATAAAAAGCCATGTTGTTTTTGCCAATGTTGTATTTGTTGTAAATCCGCTACTACCTAGTAAAATAAATGTGCCTTGTTTGGAATTGTTTATTGTTATCATGAATCAAGAAAACAAAAGTGCGCATTGCGCAGGTCCGTTAGTTTGTTGGATAGCGTTCTCTTTCTCATGTGTGATGTAGGCATAGAATATTTATTGTAAACAAACTTCATTTGTGTATGGAAAGTGCAAAAGAATTATAGTAAAAACTGTGAAAATGTATTAAAAATTAAAAAAAAAAAATAAAATAAAAAAGATTTTGAATAATACATTTTCATATTAAAAATAAAAAAAGAGTTAACCGAATTAGGGTATGATGGTCTTGAAAACCTCAAGACCTTTGCCACAAACTTAAAAATGATATCCCGGATATTGAAGTGGCACAAAACGAAGAAGGTCCATCGTATTCGTGGGTTGATCTCGTATCTGAAGGCGGACTAATAAAGCCGACACTTGAAACACATTGAAAACTGAACCAAATATTTCAAAAAAATAATAAAAACGGTTTTCTCTTTAAACAAGATTTTGTAAAAGAACTCCAGAACTCAGTCATTTCTGATCCGATTTTGAAAATTTTTGGTAACATGATAGATTATGCTTACAGATTGGTCCCGTTTTAAATACAGGTCCTAATCTTTAAAATTAAAGGGTGTCCCCATACAACATATATATTATTTAGGTGTATTATGAACTGTAAAGCGCGATTCTGTAAAATTTAAAATGACCGCATTACTATGGCTTCCAAAAACAAGAAATTATGTAAAAATAAATGTAATTTTACTTATATGAGCCTATCTTTTGAACCGTTATAGACAAACGCTTGCAAATTGGACAGAATATCGATTGCTATGGTCGTTATAGTAACAACTATTAATATTACAAATTATAAATTAAAGGGTGCGCCAATAGTTCATTAAATTTGATGTATATGGCCAAACTTTTGAACAGTTCTAGACAGATGCTTGAAATTTACAACGAACCTGTATTGCTAAGTCCACTATAACAACAAGTATAAAATTTGGCTTTGGAAGTTAAAGGGTGTTCCAATAGTTAATATAATTTTGTATATGTGACCAAACTTTTGAACCGTTATAGACAGAACGCTGAAACTTAAAAGGGACCTGTATTGCTAAATCCGCTATATCAACGAGTTTATAATTTGAATTTAGAAATTAAAGCGTGTCCCATAATTGATGAAGATTTATTTATATGAGCCCATCTGTTGAACCGTTATAGACAAACGCTTGCAAATTGGACAGAATGTCGACTGCTATGGCCGTTATAGTAACAAGTATTAATATTAAGAATTATAAATTAAACAGTGCACCAATAGTTCATTTAATTTGACGTATATTGAAATATTTTTTAACAGTTATAGACAGACGCTTAAAATTTACAACGAACCTGTATTGGAGGGTCCGCTATAACAATAAGTATAAAATATGGATTTGGAATTAAAGGGTGTACCAATAGTTCATGTAATTTCAAGTGTGTGGCCGAACTTTTGAACCGTTATAGACAGAACCCTGAAAATTAAAAGGGAGCTGTATTTCTAGATCCGCTATATCAACGAGTTTATTATTTGTATTTAGAAATTAAAGGGTGTCACATAATTACTGTGGATTTACTTATATAGGCCTATCTTTTAAACCGTTATAGACAAACGCTTGTAAATTTGACGCAATGTCGACTGATATGGCCGTTATAGTAACAGCTGATAATATTTAAAATTATAAATTAAAGGGTGCACCAATAGTTCATTTAATTTGGTATATGGCCATACTTTTAAGTATGTATTTTATTAGTAAGTACAAAAATAAATCTAAAAATTAAAGGGTGCCCCCATAATTGATGTAAATTTACTTATATGGGCCTTTCTTTTGAAATGTTATATACAAACGCTTGCAAATTGGACAGAATGGCGATTGCTATGGCCGTTATAGTAACAAGTATTAATATTACAAATTATAAATTAAAGGGTGCGCCAATAGTTCATTAAATTTTATGTATATGGCCATGCCTTCGAACAGTTGTAGACAGACGCAAGAAATTTACAACAAACCTGTATTACTAAGTTCGCTATAACAACAAGTATAAAATTTGGATTTGGAAGTTAAAGGGTGTTTCAATAATTAATGTAATTTTTGTATGTGAGCAAACTTTTGAAGCGTTATAGACAGAACGCTGAAACTTAAAAGGGTCCTGTATTGCTAAATCCGCTATATCAGCGAGTTTCTTTATCTTTTCAACCGTTATAGACAAACGCTTGCAAATTGGACAGAATGTCGATTGCTATGGCCGTTATAGTAACAAGTATTAATATTACAAATTATAAATTAAAGGGTGCGCCAATAGTTCATTTAATTTGATGTATATTGCCATACTTTTTAACAGTTATAGACAGGCGCTCGGAATTCACAACGAACCTATATTGGCAAGTCCGCTATAACAACAGATATAAAATATGGATTTAGAAGTTAAAGGATGTTCCAATAGTTAATATAATTTAGTGTATGTAATTTCAAGTGTGTGGCCGTACTTTTGAACCGTTATAGACAAACGCTTGCAAATTGAACAGAATGTCGATTGCTATGGCCATTATAGTAACAAGTATTAATATTAAGAATTATAAATTAAAGTTAAATTAAAGTTTTGGTAATATGACAGATTATGCTTACAGATTGGTCCCGTTTTAAAAACAGCTCAAAATCTTAAAAATAAAGGGTCTCCCCTACACACCATACATATTTTTTACATGTATTATGAATTGTAAAGGACACTTCTGTAAAATTTAAAATGACTGCGTATTACTGTAGCTCCCAAAAACATAAAATTATACAAAAATATATCTAAAACTTAAAGGGTGCCGCAATAATTGATGTAAATTTACTTATATGAGCCTATCTTTTGAAACGTTATAGACAAACACTTGCAAATTGGACAGAATGTCGGCTGCTGTGGCCGTTATAGTAACAAGTATTAATATTAAAAATTATAAATTAAAGGGTGCGCCAATAGTTCAATAAATTAGATGTCTATGGCTATTCTTTTGAATAGTTGTAGACAGACGCTTGAAATTTACAACGAACCTGTATTGCTAAATCCGCTATAACAACAAGTATAAAATTTGAATTTGAAAGTTAAAGGGTGTTTCAATAATTAATGTAATCTTGTGTAAGTAACCATACTTTTGAACCGTTACAGACAGGACGCCGAAACTTAAAAGGGACCTGTATTGCTAAATCCGCTATATCAACGAGTTTAGAATTAGAAATTAAAGGGTGTCCCATAATTATTGAAGATTTACTTATATGAGCCTATTTTGTGACCGTTATAGACATCATTTAGTGCGATGTATGTATATTGCCATACTTTTTAACAGTTTAATGTGATGTATGTATATTGCCATACAGTTATAGACAGACGCTTGGAATTTACAACGAACCTGTATTTGTAAGTCCACTATAACAACAAATATAAAATATATATGGATTTAAAAGTTAAAGGGTGTTCCAATAGTTGTTGTAATTTCAAGTGTGTGGCCGTACTTTTAAACCGTTTTAGACAGAACGTTGGAGGCTTATTCTGAATTGCGACGCGAAAATTAGTGCGATGCACAAATGAAATGCGATGCGAAAGAAAATTGGCATTCTGTTAGACTTTCGCAATAGCATTCGCAATTTATTTCAAATCGTAGCAACACTGATCAAATCAACCTCAGTGTCAACAAACGTCAAATTAAAAATAAATAAATTGTTTGTGTTTGGCTGTGAAAATTGTTTATACAATTTATTTAGGAAATTCTGTAAGAAAAAAATAATAAAAGCGGATTCTGTGGCACTGTGGTTCGAAGATAAATAAGGCTGTGAGCAAAATGAAAGGATACAGATACGATTTCTTAGAAGCAGTTGTTGCCCCGAAGAAAATTGCGTCCGGTAATCCATTTACCGAATCCGTCAAGTTTAACAATTTCACCACTTGAGCCACCGGCAATGTCGGTTTTATTTGGTCTAAGCTTCTGTTTGGTGTGTACTTATAATTTGGCCCAAACTTGTTAAAGTTGAAGTCAAATATTTTTGAACTGGTTTGTATATTTAATACTTTTTTTCATCCTGCAGCTTTTCTAATAGGTGGTCCATTGATATTTAAATCTTCAGTTTACGTTTGCCACAAAGTATTTGCCGACTGCCGTGCATTTGGTGTTTACAAAAGGCCTTTTGGTGGTCTTATTGCTTCCTTCCCTGAATTAAATAATAAATATATAATGAATAAATAAATAAAATATTATCTTTCATGATTGCTTACATGATTGCTTTTTGCGAATGCTTCTTTGTTGTAGAATTAATTTTGCGTATTTGACATTTGTTGTCGCAAAGAACTTTGCGAATATCGCAATGCAGAATACCGGTTGTTCGCATTTATATATTTTCGCATGGCATTGACTTTCGCATCGCAATTCAGAATAAGCCCCCTGAAACTTAAAAGGGACCTGTATTTCAAAGTCTGCTATATTATCGAGTTTATAATTTGAATTTATAAATTGAAGGGTGTCCCATAATTACTGTAGATTTACTTATATAGGCCTATCTTTTGAACCGTTATACACCAACGCTGGTAAATTTGACGCAATGTTGATTGCTATGGCCGTTATAGTAATAGCTGATAATATTTAAAATTATAAATTGAAGGGTGCACTAATACTTCATTTAATTTGGTATATGGCCATACTTTTAACCAGTTGTAGACAGATGATTGAAATTTACAAAGAACCTGTATTGCTAACTCCTCTATAACAAATATAAAATTTTGATTTGGAAATAAACGGGTGTCCCAATAGTTGACATAATATGGTATATGTGGCCGGACTTTTGAAGCGTTATAGACAGAAAGCTGAAATTTACAAGGGACATGTTTTGCTAAGTCTGCAATAACAGGAAGCTTATAATTTGAATTTAGATATTAAAGGGTGTTCCCAAAAATAATGTAATTTTTTCTATATTGCCGTATTTTTTGAACCGTTGTATACAAACATCTTAATTTTAGAGAGAATCTTCACTTCATTATTTGGTATAATAAGAAGTATATAAATGTTATATTATAAATTAAATAGTTCATATGATCTGATGTATATGGGCAAACTGTTGAACCGTTATAGACAGACGGTTGAAATTTAAACAAAGCTTGATTGCTAAATCTACTAAAACAGAAAGTATATAATTTGAATTTGCAAATTAAAGAGTGACCCTTAGTTGCTGCAATTTGATGTACCAAACTATTGAACAGTTGAAAAAGTATAAAGTTTAGAGATATAAGTGTGTCCCAATAGTTAATGTAACCTAATTTATGTGGCCATACACTTGAGCTGTTATAGGCAGACAGATAAAATCTGTTTTGAAGTCGGTTTTTTTTTCGCAAGAGTTGTCATTCTATTGTGACGTAGATGCGCAGTAGAAAAATTTTTTGAACGACTGAATGCGCAATCTTGTTTTCTTGATTCATGTATTGTTATGCCGATGCAAATTTGACTAATTAAAACAATTTATTCTGTCATACACTATTGTCATAGCATGACAACATTGCAGAATATACAGCATTTTACGTTTAAAACTACTCTCATTCTCATGTATGACTACGCCTGCCATACGAGGCTGCTCTATATATTTCTGGCCTAATAGTGAAAATGCGAATATTTATAATCAAAAATGGTTTTATTGTTTTTCAAAGTATTCTCCAGCATGATTTATACACTTTTGCATGCGCTCAAACCAGTTGTCGAAGCACTTTTTCCACTCCGATTGACACACCTCTAAAACATGACCACGCATTTTTTTCTTGATGTGCGGAAACAAGAAGAAGGCATTAGGTGCCATTCAGGGCTGTACGGCTGTACGACGTTTTGGCCGTTCAAAAACTCTCTGATTTGAGCCGATGTGTGAGAGCTCGCATTGTCATGGTGAACAATGATTCGTCTTCTCTTGTTGGTTTTTCGAATTTTTCCGATGACTTCAAGCAAACAAATTGTAGTGTACCCCTCAGAAGTGACCGTCCTATGTTACTCAAGCGAAACAGTCGCCACATGACCAGTTTTGCCGAAGAAGCAGGCGACCATTTCATTCGAAGTGCTTTTTCCACGAACAACTTTTGTTAGATTTTGCTCGTCTTTGAAGACCCACACGGTCGATTGTTGTTTCATTTCGGGCTCATACGCATAGATCCATGATTCGTCACCTGTGACGATCTTATAAACGTTTTTTGAAGCACCGCAATCGTATTTTTGCAACATTTCTTTGCACCAATCGACACGAGCCTTTTTTGAGCGACTTTCAAATTGTGCGGGATCCAACGAGAACAAACCTTTTTTACGGCTGGTGGAAGAAATGTCCAAGGATGTCTCTATCTCTCGGTATGTCGCATGTCGATCTTGCATTATGAGTTCACGCACGGCATCAATGATCTCTGGCACAACAGCCGTTTTTGGACGACCTTCACGGAATTCGTCTTTGAGCGAGCTTCGGCCACGATTAAATTCATTATACAAATTTTTCACAGTGCTATAGGATGGTGCTTCATCGCCATATAAAGATTTATGTTCATCAATGCACTTTTGTCGTGATAATCCACGTCGAAAGTTGTGAAAAATGATGGCACGAAAATGTTCACGAGTTAATTTCATTTTTTTCTATATTTATTTTTTCAAGTCACTGTAAACAATACAAATAATGGTCGTAGGTCAAAACGTTTTGAGTACGATTATGCTTAAAAATGACAAGCTTTCTAATGGAAATGTCAGATTGCACTTGGCAGCACTCAGTGTTGCCAGGCCAGAAATATAAATAGCCCTCGTATTTTCCGATTTATCAGCATTTTGCCGAGTTTTCGCCCCAAATTATCAAAATGCCGATTTTTGATAAACACTGTAACAAGACTCCTTTGTTTGTTTTAGTATACTTTATTAATTTTGTGCAACACTAGAATACTTCTAATATTAGAAAGAGACAACTGTTTATAAGTCAGCACTTCTACTAAGAAGAAAAAGAGTTAGGCTTTTTTGGCATATTGGAAAAACAGTTCTTAACTGTATGTGAGCTATTAGAAAAAAAAAAGTTCTCGCTGGCACCGAGTATACAGAGGCGACACGAGAATATAGTCATCTCGTTTTTTCTATGCATCTCTTTCTTGACATCCTACCGACTACTACAAAACAAAATTGAAGTCGATAGGATGGCAAGAAAGAGATGCATAGAAATAAAGAGATGACTATATTCTCGTGTCGCCTCTGTATGCTTAGTGTCGCTGGCGTGAATGAAGCAACCGATCTATGTAACACTAAAGGTACGGTCACATATGACAAATATTTGAATAAAATTTGTTTGCTCTTGTTTGGCTTAAATTTTTTCAAAACAATACAAAATTTGTTTTGCGGTCACACTACGCACATTTATTTGCCTATTTTTATTTGTCAAACAGCTATGAAATAATGTGAAATAAAATACTGACAAACATGTTTTATGTGCGGTCACATTTAAAATAATATTTTCCTTAAAAATATATTTGATCACACTGTAAAAAAACGTAAATTTATTTGCTCACAAACTGCTGCGCATGGGATGTCTTTATTGCCATTCAATTTCTTCGGCATTATTTCGAAGTAATTGCAAAGAAAATGTTTAAAATATTATTAAATGCTAATTATAAATGATGAAAAATAGTTGCTACTCTTAAATATTTAATTGCAGTATAATATACATACATAAGTTCAAAGCAAACAATTAATAACCATTTGTAGATGGACCAAAAATATACAACTGTAGAAAAATTTTTTTCATCTAGGCAGACTCTAGGCGCATCTTTTTAAAAGTCTCAAATTAAGTTTTTATTCTCTTCCTATAATATACTTTTCCTATACCTTGCACGAGAATTTAAATCCCAGGTTTTAATATAAAAATAAAATATCCACCGTTGATAGCCATAGACTATAAAAGTTGGTCAAATAATGATGGCTAATATTATATCTATGTACCCGCATGTATTATGAATACAGATTCCATTAAAATAACTACTACACATAATGGCAATGTGAGATGAAAGTTTATAATGAATAACTCCCATGTATGAAAGTTGCAAATGAACAAAGCCAAGCAACAATATAAAATTTTTCATATTCTATTCTATAAAGAAGCTACAAAAGGTGTCCTAAAGAAGGAGCACAATAAGAGGATGAAGCTAAATAGGAATTAGATCCCACTTCTTAACAATAAATTTTAATAATCATTAATTACATTTGTTTGGTTAAAATTTCTAAAAACTTTTTATTTATTTAATACATTTTTCAAACTACAGCTGTTTATTTGTTTACTTGATATACATAAGTGTAGACAAATTATATGTTGAAGTAAAAAGTCGCTTAAATTAAAAAGCAAATTTCGCAAAGAATCAAACTGCAAATATGCATGATTTTAATTGGGATACAAAGTTCTACAATTTTTAGGAAATTTTAATGTTTCAGATTTCGGAAAATAGAGGAAAAACTCTTGTACATATATAGTTTTTAAAAATTGTTACATTATAACATACCGTCAAACGAATATATTTATAATGAAAAAAAAAAAAAAACAGTTTACATTAACTGCAAAAATAATCTTTCAGCTTAGTACTTATAGAACATATATCTTTTGATTGCAAATCAAAAGATATGAAAGAACACTTTAGTTGCTTAAAATGGATATTCACTAATGACTCTTAGCTCTATTCAGACGCTTCGAGTGGGGCTGAAGAATTATTTTGGTTTTGTTCTGCACATAGCCGACTTTTTTCGTATCTTTAAGCCGTTAAAATGCATGGGCACTATGCAAATCTTAATTAAAGTTTAATTTATGTTGGTTAAAGTCTTGTTTAATATAAATTAATTGATATTGATTCTTGAAGTGAAAGCATGTTGCATGTTGTCATATATAACTTCATTTAAAAGTTATCTATAAGCATTTTAAAACAAAATGCATCTCAACCTTATCATGGGCTTATGTTCAGATACATAATAGTATATAATTTATAACTTTAAAATTCTATAATTCCCGAATTATAGCTTCCGGCAATATTACTTGCCCTCAGCATAAGTAAAGATATATTTGCTCCAGTCTAGTTTAATATAAAATTCCAAAATCAAAACAAAAGTTACTTACGTTGTAGGAATGATTATTTCAAGAACAAAATGTTGAGTAAATAATTTAGCGCCAACGCATATTTTTCAAGTTATATAATTTCTTGCACCTTTACTTTAAATCAATACTTAACTAAAAATTTATAAAAGAACATTTAATAATCTCCAATAATATATTTTTTATATACAATTTCGAAACTTTGCACCATTCTGAAGCGAAAATGTCGAAATATACCAAATTATATGTAAAGTACTTTTTAATTTACTATTTCTTCCAAAAATTGCACTTTATTATTTTTATCTACAATTTTGTTTTTAATTGCTTACTGTATTTTGTTTTTTTTTTTTTTAATACACATATAAGTTTGATAATTGATCAGCGAGTTTTTCCGAAACTTAATAATTTAGTTTAAATACTGGGCGACATTGTTGATACAGCTGCTATTTGTCTCTGTTTGTTCTTAAAAAACTTTGTAAGAACAAATATTTATTTTCCTTAAAATGAGTCAAATATTTGTCGTTGAGTGGTCACACTATGTTCACATTAGAAGCTTTTTTGTTTACTGGCAAATAATTTTGTTTGCCCGAAATCATCTGTTGTGTTATTTGCTTCTAATAAATATTTTGTGGTCAGACTATGGCAAATAAATATTTGCCGATTTCAGTCAAATGTTTGACTAATGTGACCGTACCTTAAGTCATTGTGTATGGTTGTACGTATATGTGAAAATTACAAATATAGAACTATTTCTTCCGATTGATAAAAGTGGATGATGCTATACCAAAAGTTCAGTTTGATAGGTTTCGGTGCTGCCTTTATGACAGTCGGAAATTATTTTGTTGCAAAAATTAAAAAAAAGGTATTTCAAATTTATTTCTTATGAAATATATTTGACACTCACTTGCATTATATGCTTGTCTTTAATTACAGAAAGACTTCATCAATTTTAGAACATTCAAAAATTACCAGAAATAAAAACACAAAATACTGCACCCAAGTTTGAATACTAGATTTGTATGTGGCCTTAAGAATGTTCATCAAATTGATACAGCGAAAACAATTATAAAAAATAAACGAAACAAATCGCATTTATTTATCCTCTTTTAATATATTTGTACTTGAAATTGTAAATTGTATAAACAGAGTATTTTAAGGTGAGTCAACTAAAATACACAACCTAGACAGCCATATGGAAAGGCTTCTAAGAACTGTACTAAGTATTTTTATTAAAATCGATGAACTTTATTTAACAAAATTTATGAACAGAGAGCATTTTTTAAAATTGGATGCGATGAATTTGGACCCATTGGTTATGGAGTTAATATAAGAATCAAAACAAAAACGAAACAAACAAAATGGTAAATAACTGTATCAACTTTTATTTAGAACTTCAAATATTAAAACACTTTGATTTTTAACATAAATCTTTAAAAATGCTAAATTATGTGCCACTTTTTGTTAATAAAAATATGTTTTATTCTATTCCGAATGTGTTTTTTAACTTGCCGATTTTTTAAAATAATTAAAGTGCCGATAAAACCGATTTCTTTTTGAGCAAAAGTGCCGATCTCTTGTCGAAACTTTCTGGCACCACTGTATATGAATAAAATAAATGAAAATAAAATTGCGTTTTAAAAAAACAAAATTTCTTCTCATAATAAATTCTAACGCAATTGACAAGTGTTACACCGAGTACTGCACAACATTTTCGTTGCATTCGCAACACTATTGGCGAGCGGGAAGATAAAAAACTAAATGTAACTAACAGTGTTGCCAGAACTTTAATGTGTAAAATCTGCGGAATCCAACAATATTTCGCGAAAAAATCTGCAAAATCAGCACCTTATTTAAAAAATCTTCAATAAATATTCAAATGCATTTTCTCTTTATTTTAAAAATGACAATTTAGTTCTGTAAAATATATTTTAATATTTATGAAAATAATAAAAAAAAACAAAAACAATACAATTCAGTTTATTACTTTAAAGGAACGGTATATTCTTACAGGATAAATAAATTACATACTTACATATCGATGGTTTAGTATAAAAAATTCCTAACTCAATTTTTTGTTAGTTAACAGGAAAAGGAAAAAAACCTAATAAAATCCTAAAAACTTTTGTTGTATCATTTGTACTATTTGACAAATAATTGTATACATCTCTAGCTAGCGTCTGCAGTAAGAAGTTTGAGGGTATGCAGCATACCACAAAAATAAGATCAGTGAGTATCATGTGCATTTTATAATAAATAAATCTAAAAATTTACTTCTTAAAATTTTTGCAACGAATTGATTTTTCCCTCTGGTGGCAGCAGCTCCATCTGCTGCAAGTAAAACCATGTTCTCTTTATAGTCAACGTCATTGTCAATAAAATATTTAACAATAGTGTGTGTAAGCTAAGATCGTCACATTGGTCTTCTTTTACCACGCCAACAAACAGATTTGAATCTAAGCAGACCCATAGGCATAGCCAGCAGGGTATATTTGGATACAATAAAACATAATTTTATTAAAAAAAAAAAAACATAATTTATATAATTGATATTATTTATAATTTTTAAAGATTTATAAGATTTATGTTAAAAAACAAAATGTTTTAATATTTGATTTGTAAGTTCTAAATAAAAATTTATACAGTTTTTTATTTATTTTGCTTATTTCGTTTTTGTTATGTTCTGATTATTAACTCTTTATCCAATGAACCCAAATACGACTCATAAAATTTCCAAAATTCCGTTAAATAAAGTTTATCGATTTTTTTGAGTACAGTTCTTAGAAGCCTTTCTATTTGGCTGTTTATGTTGTGTAAATCAGAGAATGACAATAAATACTTATAAAGAAGATATTTACTCATATTTTTGAGTATTGAGTATACTCATACTTGTAATACAGCAAATACTTACATCTACTTATTTGCTATCAAAGAAGTATGAGTACACTCAATACCCATAGCACACATTATTTATACACATCGAACTTAAAAATATAAATGAAATGAAAGTATGAATACAACTAGTTATGAGTGTATAATGTGTTGGGTATCTGCCATACCCATATTTATAACTACATAATACTCATAACTATGGCAAAATACTTATAATACTCATAAAGTAGTTGAAATACTTATAAGTAAAATAAGTACTTATAGGAACTATGTATATAAAAATGTGTAGAATGTTCAACATTATGATTATAACTGAACATTAGCAAAAGATGGATAAAAAAGGTAGAAGAAATTAAATAGAAAATCTAATTTAGTTTTTTTTTTATAAAGATGAAACGATTAAATTTAAATTAAATGTTATATATTTATTCAATTGTCAGTTAAATATTTATATATTTTCCATCATTACTATCTGTTTTTTATTTTAATTTTACTAAAAAAATTTATAATTCTCGTTAAAACAATACGTTTAAACGACATAAATTCTAAGAAATACTTAATGAATAATTAATTATTAAAACTATCTATAAGTGCGAAAAGTACCTTTGTTGATTTGGTGTTTTTTATTTTTTATGGCATTTACTTAAGATGTTTATAGCAAATAAAAAAATTTATTAACCCTTTTTTTTATTTTAAAAAAATTGCAATACTATAAAAGTTTTAAATGAACAAATTTTGCTCATATTTTTTTTAAATATTAATGAACAGGTAGTGAGTTTTTTTCTTAGAAGTGCAAGTTATATTTCCAAAATGTACTAAATAATTGACAATTTTTTTATTACTGCGCTTAGCTTTACCTGAATTTGGTATGGCGAACCAGTATAAAAAACACAAGATAAACTGACAATCTCATATATGCATATATGCCGAGTTGCATACTAGATCCGTGAAAGTAGCTTTATAAAATAAAAAATTAAATAATAAAATTTTAAAAATAATATATTTTAGAACGAAACCATAAAGTAATTCTTAATACTTTAATCATTTAACCTTCATTAAGTTATTTAAATTCACAATAAGGAGAACAACGACGAAATTTAAAGAAAAAATAATACCAGTTATTAAAAGTAGCGCAGCATCCAAACGATTTTTTTCCTTAGTTGGAAATATAATAACCGAAAAAAGAAGCCGGATGGAACCTAAAACAATTGACAATATTATATTTTTAAATTCTCTGTAAAAAAGAAATTTTTGGTAAAATTTTTGTAATGCTACAAGCCATATGCATATATGTATGTACTTAGTTAGGCTTAATTCTTTTGATTTTATACACACCTTTTTTATATATTATTATAATCATAGTTTAATTTTTTCTACTGTTGTTAATTAATTAATTAAAATTATTAATAAATAAATTTAAAGCTGATTTTTTCTTGTCTTTAGTTTTAGAAAAAAAGTTATTTCAACTTATACATACATAATTTTTATTTTATCTTTTATGATATAAAATATATATGTACATATATGTGTATATTTCAAAGTCAACTTATGACTTGTTTACTTATTGATACAGTTTAGGGGCCAAAATTAACAGTTATTTATAAATATTTTAAGAAAATACGCATATATGAGAAATTGAGGTTTCTTGACAATAAAATTTTGTAAATATAACTTTCATTGATACTATTTGGAAAAAAAATAATATATTTATTCTTCAATAATCAAAGTTATATAAGAAAAATAATTGTCAATAGCCTTATAACGCCGATTTTTCTGCATGGATTAGAGGTTTACTCAGGTACCCTGAGATATGTGATGAGAAGAATAAAATTTGCATTCAATGGAGTTATTAGGTAGCTATACTCGCTCAGAATATTAGCTCGTGTTTCTCCATAGGATTTTCTTTTACCGAATTTATAAAGTTAGTAGATCCAATAGAAATAAACAACTGTCATTATTAAGGTTGACTAAAATATTTGTGTTAGAGTATCTCGTAGATACAATATTTTGCGTAACTCTTTTAAGTCATTTAATGTTTTTCCTGATTCTTTTGTAAGGTAAAACTAAGTAAAGAGTTTTTACTTTGTAATTTTTTTATATTTAATCTTTTTTGTTACCATGATTTACTTTTTCTTGATACGATGGTGAAAAATTAATAATTTTCACTTTTTTAGTTGCTTAGACTCATTTGCTTTGGAATTTCTTGTGCGGTTTTATTGTCTTTTATTAGTTTATTTATTAATAATGTAAAAATAAATACAATTGTTGTGCACAAATATAAATATGGGACAATTTATGCGCTTTTTTTTTAAATTCTTAAAGATTATATTCAGGTATATCCTGACATTCGCATGTTTTTGAAGACGCATGTGATTTCAAAAACGCCAACTTTGGTTTTACATGATCTGAAACTCACTCGTTTTGCTTGCGATTTGCTCTTTTTCAAACTTATGTTCGAAAAGAAAAACATATGATTTTACGGTGCAAAATATAAATAAACAAAAGAAAACTACAACAATATGCCTGCAATCCCATATATATTTATTAATTTAAAAAAAATAACGCAAGCCAAGAAATATTGTAGCGACAAATGGATTTTCTATTAGTGATATTGCATCAAGCATCTCTGATGTAAAAGGTTACTCACGTTGTAAGTAATCAGTACTTACAAAATATTTTTGTTTATTTTGTTAATTATAACATGCACGTTTGGAACTCATATCGTCCAAAAAGTAATTAAAATAAATTTTTTAAGGTCCCTTAACACTTAAATCGCACATTTAATAAGCACTAAATATTTTATAAGAATTGAAACTTAAAACAACCACATATTTTTTGACTACCCACTATACGTTTAAGTAAAATTCGTAACTTCACTTCAGTATGTGCTTGCGATTTGAAGTCGCCAAATTTCTTGCGATTGTGAACTACAGAACACCTAACATGCGATTTCAACACGTATCGCTAGTTTTGAGCGATTGTCAGAACATGCCTGATTATTTTTATTATATACATATATTTTATTTAAAATTTTATTATATGTGACCCGGTCTACGAAAAGGGACCTTCGGTGTGAAAATATAATTTTTCACTTTTTTGGCGATTCGGATAGACTAATGTGTGCTCTTTCTAATGGCGCAAAGCAGAAGTTTCCAACTCGTAAAGAAGATTGTCAGGAATTTTCCAAAAAAATAGCAGAAATGAGTGAAAATGAAAAAAAATTGGACATTGAATTATAACATAATAAACATCATTTCATACTTTTATTTGAAGGGAACCCAGCCATTTTACATAAAAATCGAAATATAAAATAAATCTATAATTTTTTTTTACGCTTAATTTTTTTTCCGATGCCAAATTTTTTTTGGTAGTAGAGCCGCAGAATCTTCCTCGTCATTACCATCTGCCTTTCGTTCCTTCGCAGAATCTTTCTTGTTATTACCTTTTGCTTTTTGTTTCTTCGACATCGAATTCTTGTTTTGCAAGGGAGCCGCAGAATTATCTTCTCCATCAACTTTGGATTTTTGTTTCTTTGGCTTTTCTTCCGGTTTTGGGGCTAAAATATCTACTTTTCTTGGATCTGCGACTAAACTGCGGAGATTTTGGTAAATATACCATTGGCGTTCCAACGTTAAACCAACTAGATGTATAGTTTTTGGCATTTCACTTTACTTAGTATCACTAGATCTAGTTTGTTTTAGGAAAGCTCGAGACAGTTCATTCTACTATCAATAATCCGATCTCGTGGTATAAGTGTATTGCATTTCTTAACACAACAATCGGTAGAGAAATATTTTGTTATCAGCTTTTCTTCTTCTAAATCCACAATAGATAAGTCCAATTTAACGAATCTTTCCTCTGTATTATCTCCTGCCTGATGTAAATCATGATCGCTGTCGAAATCGTTATCAATGTCGGTTTTATCACTATCTTGTTCGTCTTCACCAATATATTGTCTAAGAACGAAACTAACCTCTTCATCTACACTCATTTTTAATTTATTTCGGAATCAAAAGACGCATAAAATGATTCAGTAAACGTAATTGAAAGAGGAACGATGTATAACAGCTAATTTGTCAACATTAATAACGTTCACAAAAATCACCTCTTCACTGTTGGTCGTTAACTAAAAAAGAACTCGGTAAAACCACGAAATTACGCCATCTAATACGATATTTTTCGAGACAGAAACAACACTGAATATCTTTAAACACGGTAGGATGAGTAGGGATACAGAGAGAAGGGAACAACTGAAGCGAAACTTATCACATGACTTGTTTATCTTTAACAGCTGTTTTCTCGAAAACTTGTGTTTACACCGAAGGTCCCTTTTCGTAGACCGGGTCACATATTTGTTTATACTTGTAAGAAAAGAATGGTAATAGAAAATGTAGAAATTCGTAACCTATTTCTCAATAAATGTTTATTTATTATTTAAAACATAAATGTAAAAAAAACTGATTTTCAAATAGATTACGTTGCAATTATCTTCTTCTTACCCAATGTATTAATTAGATTAATTTAAAAATAAATTTTACTCGCTTTTATATTACAAATCTGTCGTCAATAGATTAAAGTACTTTTTTAAATTAATATTTATAACATTAACAGTTAATATGTAATCGCCACGAAAATATCATATTAACTTAAAAAAATATATGTTTTTATTGAAAATAAAATTGGTTCATACCATTATAAAACAATATATGCCATATTCCTATGAAGAAATACTTATAAGTATACTAAGAGTATTTACATACTTATACTTATTCCTACTCAATACTTATAAGTATGAGTATAGAAAATACCCAATCCAACTTATAATTATAGTTATTTGTGCTTCGTGCAATAAAGTATGAGTATGTGTCTACTCATTAGCTGTCAATACTTGTACATATTTAAGTTGAAATCAGGGCTGCCGTTTTTGGTTATTTCTGACCAAAAGTGGTTATTTTTTTCTTTAATGTGGAGATGTGAATATTTTTCTCATTTTGGTTATTTTTTCTCCAAAATAATAATACACATGTACATATTTTTTATGTTATGCTTTTTAAGCTTTTATATTCTTCACTAAAATAAATCGCTAGTGCAGCCACCTGTTATGAATTCGCCTTAATTGCTACTCACTTGGTAAAAGAGTTTTATTTTTGTTATTATTTTTATTAACTGAATTCAAATCACATAAGTTACATTATAATGCTCTGAACACATTCGCCACAGCAAGATACACGAACACACGACAGCAAATGCCGCTAGCAACATTTGTCGCCTTGTATTCAGCTACATAATTATTTTGAAGGCAGCAGCTACATAATAAAAATACGAATTAACTGTATTTCAGTGATGTTATTTAAGCGATTTTTAAAGAAGCAGCTCCGATTTATAATTAAAAAATGTTTTAACTACTTTGTAAGAGGCTATTTAAAGAGTAGAATAATTCGTTTGGATTGTCTTTAAGACTGAAAATATATAGAAGTAATTCTAAAAAGCAATAATAAGTACAGCAGTGTGTGTTACGTAGTTTCTTGTCCACTAAAATAAAGAATACTAAAAGCAACAGTATTTACAGATATCCATACGACAATTGAAATTAATATAAGTACTTCAACCAGCAAGTACTAAGAACAGAAGTAAATTTTTAACTAAATGTTGTCCACACAGAAAAGGAGTTTTAGTTTTATGTACATCTTAATACATTTCTCAGAAATTTTTACAATTATTCTTCGTACACTTTCGCCATGACAATTGCAGTATTTTTAATTCGTCGGTGGGGCATTTCTAGTTTTTTTTAAATTCAAATTTCGAAAAATATGTTTTAAGCAATTATTGAAAAGTATATAAAAGGTGCTAAAATTTTTCTATATACAAAACTAAAAGGTGCTGACAACTGTTTAAGTACAATTATACTGGTAAAATTGTGTGATTTTACATTGGTTTCTCTATTTTTCTACGAAAAAAAAATCCGCGTTTGAACTAAGGTTCTAAGGGATCTCCTCACAAAATTTTACTTAAATCTATCCAGCAGCACTTACGTGCTAAGATAGAATTCAATAAATAGGTATTTTGTATTCCAAATAAATTATTGTCCTTAAATATTTCATGTACTGAAATTTTCTTTTACAGTTTTATTATAGACTTACACTTAAATCTTTAAATAAATAATTTTTACTTTATATTTTTATTGTTCTTTTCGGTTTTCATAATAAGAGATTTTTAGCACTTAATATTTTACATGTCTTATAGTACTGACATCACTAAACTGTTTATTGTCACCAAGGCGAATTGAATACTAGGTAATCGCATGAGTACAAAAACAAAAAACGCATGTATTTTGTTTGTGTAAATTTACTTGTACTTGTCAGTTAACAACTGACGAAAAATATAAAAAAACAAAAAATACAAACAAATTTATTAAAAAGTGTTTGTATATATGGAACAAATCTAGTTTACGGACGCAACTTTAAATTAAAAAAAGGTTGCCTACGGGGTGTAGAACTTAATTTTAAGCAAAAAATGTTAAGTGATAAATTTGAGGCTGACCCTTAGTTTTCGAGTTACGGGCCTCCAAAGTTTGTATGTACAATATGGGTATTTTTTGGTGAAATAAGACAATATGGGTTTCATTGGAAAGGTAATTTCAATATCTTTTCAATTTAAAAGAAAAATCGTAAAAAAAAATTTGTATATGAAAGTTTCTTGGACAGCTCTTAGTTTTAGCATCGCTTACTAAAGATTTTCTGCGTAGCCGGCCTTCGACCGGGCGCAAAACTTTTCTCCTCTATGGTATGAACAACACCGGCTTCGCTTGCTAAAGATTTTTTTATCTCTTCGTATGGTATTGTCACTAAACTTAATTTATTTAATATATATATTTTTTGGTCGTTATCTGTTTTTATTGTATTTTTTTACTATTTTCCTTTTCAATTGAAAAGATATTGTCTTATTTCACCAAAAAATACTCGATATATTCCATATTGTACATACGAACTTTGGAGGCCCGTAACTCGGTAACTAAGGGTCAACCCCAAATTTGTCGCTTTACATTTTTTGCTTAAAATTAAATTTTACACCCCGTAGAATTTTTTTCTTTAATTTTGAAGCTGCGTCCGTAAACTAGATTTAAGGCGTATATATTTGTACACTGTGGTGTCCAATGAAATTAAAAATATGGAGGTAAGTTGTGTATTATCACTGGCATGTTAGACATCTACGCGCCGCTGCAGAAAAATTGATTCCACAAATGCTACTCCATTTCACTTTTCTTTTAGTGTCCTTTGGCATATCGAACAAAGTTCCACACCCGCGTTCGTACTTTTTCTTGCCAACCTCACAATAACACATTTTTGAAAATGTATATTTTGTTTAAAATGTTTTTAATTTACAAATGTTTTATAAAGAAACGTTTTCTTTTTTAGTTAAGTTTTATGTTTTTTTTATATTCCTACAGCACTTTTTGGCACACACACTTTTCACTTTTTAAACAACTTTTTTTGCACATTCAATTTTTTTCAAATTAATTATTCAATTTTATTTTCAAGTTCTTTATTTTTTAGTTTTTTTAAATGGCGCGTCACGAAAATGTAAATAAATTTTGACGTTAGCTCGGAGAAATGTGTAAAGCGAATTCGATCACCTGCGCTACTAGTTTTACCTAGTATTCAATTTGCCTTGATTGTCACCAATAAAAATAGAAATTAGTTTAATTTGACTGCAGCGGCGAATTCAGCTCAGACATCAACCTGCCGCCTTGTTGCCTTGCTGTCAATAAATTAATCATTCTCATATAAACACATGTATTCTAATTCTGACATTTTGCAGTCGGTAGCTGCTGTCTCGAATGTGTTCAGAGCATAAATATGTATCCATTTTAAATGTTATTTAATAAAAATACTACATATTGAAATTTGGTTATTTTTTTCTCATTTGGTAACTTCTAAAGCAAAGTTTGGTTGTAAAAATTTTTTGGTTGTGGCAGCACTGGTTGAAATTAGTATGAATATGTTGTATATGGTAAGTTGTTGCAGCTGTAACGATACTCATTCATACATGTTTGGCCTCAAATACTTGAAGAGTACTTAAAATGATACTTTTGTCATTCTCTGGTGTAAATCATTTGACTCACTCAAGAATATATTTTAAGAGGATAAATATATTTGATTTGGTTGGTTTAAATTTTTATCATTGTTTTCGTTGTATTGATTTGATCAACATAAGCAGCAAATGAAAAGTGAATGTTCAACCCCTCATGCAAATCCAAAAACTACTGCTTCACACGCCGGCCATATGGTTTGACTTTGGTGCAGTAATAATTTGGTTTTAGTTTTTGAATATTATTAAAATTGATGAACTCTTTCTGGACTATTTGATACGTAATTGTATATATCTCTAAGTAGAGTTTTAAATTCGGAAGGTACTTAAAGACAAGCATATAATGCACGTAATGAAAGTGAGTGCCAAACACATTTCCTAACAAATAAATTTGGAATATCATTTTTAAAATTTTTGCAACTAAATTATTAGAGCCTGTCATAACGGCATCACCGAATCCTATCAAATTGGACTTGTAGTTTTTTTATGTAAAACTTGTAGAAACCTTTGTCATAGCATTAATCTTTTTCAACGTTTTACTTTTATCAATCGGACGAAATAGTCTTATATTTTAAATTTTACACATACTTATACGTACAGCCAAACACAATAACCTGGTGTTGCATAAATCGGTTGATCATTCACGGCAGCGGGACCTTTTTAGTTTTTAATAGCTCACATACAGTTAAGAACTGTTTTTTCTAACGAAATAGAAGTGCTTACTTGTCGTTGTCTCTTTCTAATGTTACAAGTATTCTAGTCAAGGCAGATTTATTTTACTAGATAGTGTCGTCCGCCCAGCTGGTTTGTTGTTGGAAATGTCAAAAGTTTTTGTATTTTCCTTTGTTTGTTTACGAATTTCAAAAACACTAACAACAAGCGTTTGCGAGACAAAGCAAGCATGTGTAATGAGAGCAATTATCTTTTATTTCTCTTTGTGTTTTTGACATTTCCAACCAGCGTTGCCGCTTTGGTCCAATCGGACCAAACTTGGTAGTTTTTCAATTTTAAAAAACGGTTTGGTAGTTTGGTTGGTTTGTTGCATTTTTTCAAATTTTTAGTAGGATTTCCTCCTGTAGCATTTTTTAGTAATAGTAAATTTTTCACCTTAAAAATTCAGAACATATAATTAAAAAAAAATGTAACTTTGAATTAAATAAACAATGACTTTGAATAGTGCTACCACTGTTTTCAAAAACTGTCTTAGGTGAAATAAAAAACATCTCTGCTTTTTGCATAGAGATGATTAAGGCTATAACCATGGCTTAAGAAATCCCAACAATATTATGAAATTGAAATTAACAATATTTTTGAGTGAAGGTTTATTTTCAAGTGTATGTATTAAAAAAATTAACAGACAAATTGGAAAAGTAAGTAAACTTTTTTAATTGTAAATACTTTCCTTTTAATTACATAAAAAAGTATTTGCTAATATTGCATGTATTTTTTTCAAAATTAAATGAAAAAAATAAAATTTCAGAAGACGACATACCATCAACCAGGTAAAACCACTCTTTAAATTTTTGTTTTAAAACATTTTTAAATAATATAATACTTTTAAGGAACATTGTAAAGAAACAATCAAAAGAAAATTTAGAACCGAATGGTTGAGCGAGTTTGATTGGCTTCAGGAAAGGGATGGGTGTTCATTCTAAAAAGATAAACTTCCATCTCAACAATTACGGAAAAAAACCAATTTTTAAATTTTTGGCAGGCTGTGAACGATTTTGGTAGGATTTTTGAAAATTATTGGTAGGAAGTCAATTTCTTGTGTGCCAACGCTGTTTCCAACGCACAAAACAATAAAAAGGCATGTTGTTTTTGTAAATGTTGTATTTGTTGTATTACCGCTACTACCTAGTAAAATAAATCTGCCTTGTATTCTAGTGTTGCTCAAAAAATAAATAAAGTTATAAATTATTGTAAAACAAACAGAGCTACCTTGTTTCAGTATTTATCAAAAAATCGGCATATTTACAGCCAAAATCGGCGAATCGGCACTTTGATAAATTTTTAGGCGAAAAAACGGCAAAACACCGATAAATCGGCAAATATGGCAGACCTGGCTGCCAGGTTTAAATTCACTAACAGGTAGCTAGATTTTATAAATTATATGGCAACTTCTATTACCAAAACAATAATCTTATTTGGAATAGCTATTTTAAATTATTTTATTTGGAACATCGTTCCTTTAAAAAAAGTTTGATTTATGTATATGTTTTGACAATAAGTACAAAAAAGAAAACATAACAGAAGGACTGTCAATTTTTGTGATTTAAAAAAATGTAAGTTAAAACAATTTCCTTACTTGTGTACTATTTTTATTATATTATTATTTTTATGTTTTTTTAAGTATGTGTTCGTAAATATGTATGTACAATTATAAAATGTATAAAGCAATAAAATATAATAGTAGGTCTGTTGACTTTGTGCATATTTTAATAAATTTATAAATAAAAATAAAGGGAAGTTGTTACAGACACTGCAATTTCTCCTCCAAATAACATTAACATTTTGCTTAATCATAATTTTAGAAAGGAATAAAATTTAAACTTTATATGGATGTGAAAAGAGCTAAATTAAAAAAAAAAATTTTGATATGGAGCACAAAATAATAATTTTTATTTGCTTAGGAGCTTGATATATCATGACTTATCATATCCAAACGTACTAAAACGTTCTTATTTGTAAAAAATATGCGCAGAAATTTAATTTTTATAAAAAAGATTGATCGGTTATATTTTGAGAAATACTCGTACTAATGTTAGTGTTTTTCTCCTTACTGACTTTTTTACACATACCTTAAAACAATCCTGAAGTGACGATATTATTAATATAATGGCCACACTTTGGTTTTTTCTGGCAACTATAGTTATGTGAATAAAAAAGTTTGTGTCTGGCAGCCTACATTAAGAAAATGAGTTATCACTCAGTTTGCTTCTCAATATAAAGAGAGAGACAGAAAGCAATTCTCTCTTCATATTGAGTTAAAATATTTGCTATAAACATAATCATGTCCACCGACCATCGACTACAAGATGTCAAAAATAGAATACATGCTTTGTTATGAGAATAACGGTCTTATGCAAAAAAAGTTAACGCTGCTTTAAACTCATTGTTAAGCAAAATTCCTTAAAGTTTCATCCAAAAACAATTATTAGCTTAACAAACGTGTGGTAACTTCTACGTTAACTTTAAAATTTTAAAGTAGGTAACCCCTTACTTTAAAGTGATGTTTTTGATATTTATTTTTTGGTTACATATTGTGAAGAAAAATTTTGCGGAAATAAGTTTTTAATAAAACGAAAAAAAATGTGTTGATTAAAAAACAAAATTAAAAAAATGGACACTTTAAATTTAGTGAGCAGAATTGGTAAAATTAATTTTGATTTTATGGAAAAACTAGTTTTAATATTGTAATATTTTATTTAGAACGCATAATTCAAATATCGGGATATAATCGGCCATGTCTGCTACATCCATCCAAGCCTTTTTTTTTGGAATGATTTGTATTAACATCCGTGTTTTTTGTTCTTTTATTAATTCCTAAAAATAAATACTAGTTTATAGAGAGAAAAATATACTAAAATTGTCTTCCTCAACTGAATTTTCCGATATTTTACTTTTGCACTCTTCTTTTTTATTCATAATATTTTATAAGTTTTAAAATTATCAAAAATTTCCTTAAAATCACTTAAAAGAATAACAAAATATCACAAAATTACTGAAAATCACATAAAAAATAACATAAATTAACAAAATCCTATAGTGATGTGCATATAATCAACAAAAGTAAACAAAGCTCGTGACAAAGCTCGTTATTCAAATAATTGGTATCAATCCTAACAAAAAAGTGTTGTATTAAATGTTTTACATTATTGTTAATGCATTGAATTTTTGTTTTTCATGTATTAAAAACATTAATTTATTCCTTCATTAAAAAAAAAGTTATTTTATTTTACAATAATATAAAACTTTTTCAATAGATTTGACTACCCGAACGAATTAAAATTCGTGTTTATGTATCATTACCCAGTTAGCATTTGGAAGATTGTTTTTACAAAAATCACCAAAGTGAGTCTTTTAAGACTACCCAAGATGACTTAAAACTGATTCATCAGTTATGCGTTTAAAAAGAGACTCGAATATAACTCCGACAAACGCATAGAAAGTGACTTTCTAAAAAAACAAAAAGTACAAAAAGCAAATGCTTGAAATTCGACTGTTTTTAGAATTATTTTGGAGACATATTTAACGCAGCCTAACGATGAAAAAATGATTCAAATACATATTTTATTTTTATTTTTTAATTTTCGTAAAAATACATACATACATATGTCACTTCGTAAAAATATAGAGACACAAATGTAAAATAAATGTTTTAAAATTTTTTTAAATTCATTTTTTTAAATTTGAATTTTAAGAAAATTAGGAATTACATGCTAACGAATGTAACACTACGCCTTGACGAGCAATTGATTTGTTCGCACATGAACAAAACGTCAGCAGAATAGGTTACAAACATTTGTTCATGTTTGTCTGCGTGGAGAAAACTGCTTCGTTTTCTCGCTGTTTGAAGCCGACATGACATCGACAACGATGGTCTACAATAGCCATTTTAATGTGCGGACATGAAATTGTTTAATGTTTGAACAAATCAATGGCTCGCCAATACGGCGTGTTATAAAAAATAAGCAAACCGTTGTTTGCAATTTTTCATTTTGAGAAAATATATTAGAAATATTCGTATAATATGGTTCGAAAAAGACTCGCATACGGCTAGTAATATGATTAAAAGTTGACTCGAAAAAGTATCGTATTTGATTACAAGTACGATTGAAAATAGTATCGAAAATGAGTCTAAAACGAGAGTCATAAGGGACTCGTTCAGAAGAGTCGCGGCTAGGGTACCATTTTCTACCGACAAAACAATCATTTTCGACTCTAAAACGAGCGCATAATCGATTATTTTAATCGTGTCGAGGAGTCAAAAAAGACTCGAATATGATCAATAATGCTAACTGGGTAACTATAAAAAGTGAATGGTGTTGCCAGTATTAACGTTTAAAATGTATTGCAGCATACATTAGTTAAAGTAGTGTTTTAGGATACCATTTTTTACCATACGTTTGTTAGGCTTAGTGTGTCAGTTAACTAGTGTGAACTTTAAAGTTGACATTAGTCTTTTTTTTTTGCATAAGGCTGTAAATCTTTTAGCAGCTACACGACTACCGACTACACGGCTACTTTAGTAGCCCGTAGCCAACTTAGGCTAATTTCTATTTTTCTTGGCTACAAAAAACAGATTAGTGGTGCCAATACAATAAATGCATGAAATGGTGTTTTTAAAAACGCAATACATTAAATATCGCTATTAAAAACGCGAAAAACTTTTATAGTGGCACCATTGAAAAATAATAATCATCTGTTAATTTGTTTACATTTTTCATCAGTTTATTACTTTATCTCGAAGGGGGAACATCTGCGTGCGAGCAGATTTTTTTTAAAAAATGTGAAGTTATAATTGAAGTCGCAACGCGCACAGTTTTTATTCAACAAGATTTTCCTGGAGAGACTAGTTATATCAAAATACTTGTGGGATACCCTGGCGCTGTAGTTATATACCCCCGCCATTATTAAATTAAGATTTAAAAAAATACATTTTCCATTTACTATTTATTTGGCGCATTTCGCATTTACTTTTTATTTATGAAATTTTCCATTTAGTTCTTTTTTCATAAATTTCTAATTTGTTTCATTTATATTTATTTTTTGGGTTTTTTATTGAAATTGATAAGTATATAATAGTAATTTTTACTTACTGTTTATATACATTTATTACATTGTTTAATGTAAATGTTTAGTTCAATTTGCATGCAAATATGGACTTGGACACTTCATACACTGAAGTCTTTGTTTCCACTATTTTAGCAATAGTATTTATAAAGTTAATTAAATTTTCTTGAGACATTTAACAATTTTTTTTACACAAATTCACTTAAAAAAATCAAGTTTGTTTTGTTTTGGTTAACTTAAATACATATGTCAAAACAGATGTTTATTTTTTGTAGTTAGTGGTCGATGGTCGTTAAAAGAATTAAGTAGCTGGCAACTTGGCTATTTTTGTAGCCAGCTACTTTTGTAGTCGGTAGTCGATTGTCGGTAGCCTTTGATTGTGTTTATAGCAATTATGCTATTAACAGAATCATGTCCACCGACCATCGACTACAAGATGTCAAAAATAGAATACATGCTTGCTTATGAGAATAATTCTTTTAGCCGCTACACGACTACCGACTACACGGCTACTTTTGTAGCCCGTAGCCAACTTAGGCTAATTTCTATTTTTCTTGGCTACAAAAAATAGATTAGTGCTGCCAATACAATAAATGCATAAAATGGTGGCTTTAAAAACGCAATACATTAAATATCGCTATTAAAAACGCGAAAAACTTTTATAGTGGCACCATTGAAAAATAATAATCATCTGTTCATTTGTTTACATTTTTCATTTACTTTTTATTTGGCGCATTTTTCATTTACTTTTTATTTGTCAAATTTTCCATTTAGTTCTTTTTTCATCAATTTCTAATTTGTTTCATTTATAAATATTTTTTTGGTCTTTTTATTGAAATTGGTAAGTATGTAATAGTCATTTTTACTGTTTATTATGTTGTTTAATGTAAATGTTTTGTTCAATTTACATGCAAATATGGACGTGGACACTTCATACACTGAAGTTGTTGTTTTCACTATTTTAGCAGTAGTACTTATAAAGTTAATTAAATTTTCTTGAGACATTTGAATTTTTTTTCACACAAATTCACTCAAGAAAATCAAGTTTATTTTGTTTTGGTTAACTTTAATACATAGTCAAAACAGATGTTTATTTTTTGTAGTTATTGGTCGGTAGTCGTTAAAAGAATTAAGTAGCTGGCGACTTGGCCATTTTTGTAGCCAGCTACTTTTGTAGTCGGTAGCCTTGATTGTGATTATAGCATTGGTTTGTTACATTTGGTTTGTTATCTTCTCGCCCGCGACCTCTTTAGTTTTTAATAGTTCACATACAGTTAAGAACTGTTTTTTCCAACGATATAGAAGTGCTGACTTATTGTTGTCTCTTTCTACTGTTTCAAGTATTCTAGTGTTGCTCAAATAATAAATAAAGTTATAAATTATAGTAAAAAAAACAAAGTTACCTTGTTCCAGTGTTTATCAAGAATTCGGCATTTTTAGAGCCAAAATCGGCGAATCGGCACTTTGAAAAATTTGAGGCGAAAAATCGGCAAAATACCGATAAATTGGCAAATATGGTAGGCCTGGCTGCCAGGTTTAATTTCACCAAAAGGTAGCTAGATTTTATAAGTTATATGACAACTTCTATTACCAAAACAAAAATGAATATCAGCTCTTCTTCTTTTTATTTTGAGAGAGGATTTTCAAGTTAACAAACTAACTTAAAAAGCCAACGAACAACACATATGTATCAAATTAGAGGCAATATATGTGCCTTTCATCTAAAAGTGGTCCAACCCAGGAACAACTCTTAGTTTTCGAGATATAAGCCCATATGTAGTATGAGTGCAAGTTGAAAATTTTTTTTTAATACTTGGTCCAAGAAAATATGCTCAACGAATAACACATACGTATATACCAAGTTAGAGGCAATATATGTAGCTTTTATCTTAAAACTCTTAGTAGTATGAGTTAAAGTTGAAAATTTATTTTTTTAATACTTGTTTCAAGAAAATATGCTCAACGAATAAAATATATATACTAAATTAGAGGCACTATATGTGGGTTTCATTCACAATTGGTGCTAACAAGGAACAACTCTTACTTTTCAAAATATAAAAGCATATGTTGTATGAGTGAAAGTAGAAAATTTCTGTTTCATAATGCTACGACTAAAACATATATACCAAATTAGAGGGAATATATGTGGCTTTCATCCACAATTGGTCCCATCCAGGAACAACTCTTAGTTTTCCAGATATAAGCCCTTATGTAGTATGAGCGATAGCCCAAGTAGTAGTTGTAGTTATAACGTATTTTTAGTTTTTTTTTACAAAAGGTTTTGTTTGTTCATAAAATTTCGATTTTTATTTAATTTCTTAATTTTACTTTTGAATAATTTTTTATATTTTTTTAATTGTATAAAGCTTTTCATTTCCGGTTTGTTAAATTAGTTTGTTAACTTTAAAATCCGCTCTTATGAAAAATAAAAGAAGAATAGCAGATATTCATTGTTGAGTGTGTACTTATGTAGATGTTGCCATATAATTTATAAAATCTAAGTACAATTTGTTGAATTCAAACTTGGTAGCACTCAATTTATTGTAAAGCACTAATTTTTTTATGCTAGTGAGCGACAAAGGAAGCCATTTTTAATTTCCCTCTCTTTGATTTGAGTGAAACAAGTTTAGTTTGTTATCTTCACGGAGATACACTATTGTCTTTTCAACCTGTGCCTGCAGAACTCAGTCATTTCTGAACCGATTTTGAAAATTTTTGGTAAAATGATAGATTATGCTTACAGATTGGTCGTGTTTTAAAAACAGTTCATAATCTTAAAAATTAGCATACATAGTTTTACATGTATTATGAACTGTAATGGACACTTCTGCAAAATTTAAAATACTACGTATTACTGTAGTTCCCAATAACAAAAAGTTATACAAAAATAAATCTAAAAATTAAAGGGTGCCCCCATAATTCATGTAATTTACTTATATGGGCCTATCTTTTGAATCGTTGGAGACAAACGCTTGCAAATTGGGCAGAATGTCGATTGCTATGGTCGTTTTAGTAGCAAGTATTAATATTAGAAATTATAAATTAAAGGGTGCGCCAATAGGTCATTTAATTTGATGTATATGGCCATACTCTTTAACAGTTGTAGACAGACGCTTGAAATTTACAATGAACCTGTATTGCTAAGTCCGCAATAGCAAAAAGTATAAAATTTGGATTTGGAAGTTAAAGGGTGTACCAATAGTTGATGTAATTACAAATATGTGGTCGAAATTTTGATCCGTTTTAGACAGAATGCCCATTCTTAAAAGAGAACTGTACTTTTAAGCCCGCTGTATCAACGAGTTTATAATTTGAATTTATTAATTATGACGGTTGCAATTTAGACAAGTAATAATATTTAAAATTATAAATTAAAGGGTGCCTCAATAGGTCATTTAATTATGTATATGGCCATAATTTTAAACAGTTGTAGACAGACGATTGAAATTTATAAAGAACCAAATTACTAACTCCGCTATAACAACAAGTATAAAATTTGTATTTTGAAATAAACGGGTGTCCCTATAGTAGATGCAATTTGGTGTATGTAGTCGAACTTTTAAACCATTTTATACAGACAGCTGAAATTTATAAGGGACCCATTTTGCTAAGTCCGCTGTAACAAAAAGCTTAGAATTTGAATTTAGAAATTAAAGGGTGCTCCCAAACTTAATGTAATTTGTTCTATATGGCCGTATATTTTGACCCGTTTTATAAAAACACCTGAATTTTTGACAGAATGTCCACTACTTTGTATGTAGTCGAACTTTTAAACCATTTTATACAGACAGCTGAAATTTATAAGGGACCTATTTTGCTAAGTCCGCTGTAACAAAAAGCTTAGAATTTGAATTTAGAAATTAAAGGGTGTTCCCAAACTTAATGTAATTTGTTCTATATGGCCGTATATTTTGACCCGTTTTATAAAAACACCTGAATTTTTGACAGAATGTCCACTACTTTGTTTGATATAATAAGAAGTATAAAAATTTTAAATTATAAATTAAAGGGTTTTACAATAGTTGATATAATCTGATGTATATTGCCAAACCGTTAAACCGTTATAGACAAAGGGTTGAAATTTACACAGAACCTGATTGCTAAATCTACTACAATAATTTAATTTTGGAAAATAAAGGGTAATCCTATAGTCGTTGTAATTTGTTGTATATTGCCAAACTATCGAACAGTTGAACACGTATAAAGTTTGAAGATATAAGAGTTTCCCAATAGTTATTGTAATCTTATTTATGATGCCATACTATTGAAATGTTATAGGCAGACAGATGAAATCTGTTTTGAAGTTGGTTTTTTTTTTGCAAGAATTTTTTTTCCTTAGTAATCAGTCAATATTCGCTTTTGAATTCATTGATTTTCGCCGGTAGTCTAACTGTCAAAATCCATATATGTATAAAAAATTTAAGGCAATTTTTTCTATATGTAGTTTGACATTCGGGCGTACGGCAAAAACTAACGAATTCGCCATTGCTACAACCTTGTAATTTATTCGCCATGATATTGTACACTTTTATATGGCTTACGCTCATCTTTAGTGCTTATTCTTAAAAGCATAAACAAATATAACACAAATTTGAAACGTCTTCTCAGATATATATGATCTTCTTTTCTCCACCAAAAAATTGTATTGAAAAAAAGTTTATTAAAAAGGAATATATAAATAACTCAAAAATAGAAAACATATTTACTTAATATTTTGTACGTTAAGTATATACAAAGACATTCTTCATTTTGAGCTAGTTTAAAAGTTAAACTACATATCAAATAACTGACACTATAAGAAAGTGAAACAATTGGTGAAAGCTATGAGCACACATTTTAAATTTCTAATACCGAAAAATTTTGGCATTAAGTAGGAAGTTTACGAAGCGGATTTGAAGAGAATTTATTTTCAAATTTGTATAACTTTTGCCACGTAGTGGTAAAGTGAACTAGCACTAATGAAAAACAATTTATCAAATATGTAAGTTGAAAATTAATACTTACGAGTCTATGTTTTCAGCTTTGAATTTATTGGAGGTTGGGCTAGTAGATTGGACACCAAGTATAGATCTTGTTAAAAAATACAGATGTATAGTTTTAAAGATATATTAATAAGTAGCAGTGCCCAGGACTTCGTCTGCGAGTACTTTCTTATTCTCTTAAAATTTAAATTTAGAAAGAGCGTTTTTAAATATTTATTCCAGAGTTCTGAAGACAGTGTAAAATAAAATGTGCTGGCAACTCTTTTAATACGATTTTACCGGTAAAATTGGGTGCTTTCACACTTGTATCTCTATTTTCTTTTCGAAATGACCTAGTTTTACGCAAAAAAAGTATTCTATGTTGGAACTAAGGTTCAACGGGACCTCCTCACAAAACTTTGTTCATATCCACCCAGTATTTTTAGGTGGTGCGAATACAGATAGACAGACAAAAATACCAAAAATAGGTGTTTTGTATTCCATATCGGCTACATCTACATCAACATTAAAAAAAAATATTTAATATACAGAAATGAACCCGTTATTATATTTACAGATAAAATTGTGTTAATACGAACATAAGTATATAAAGAAAAACAAAAGAACCAAGAAATTCTGACTATGCATACTAAAAAGAAATGTTATATGTATGTACATATACCTTTATGATCATTTTTTATAAAATATGCATGTATGTAAATATTGTTATGAATTAAAGCTTTTGTTTATAAATACTATAAATAAATGAAACGTTAACGCGTTGAAACAAATTGAACATTACTTGTAAACTGAAAATAAAGGGCTTATGGTAGTTATTAGGTTTTTAAAGTAGTTTCCGCTAAATCCCGTTTTTGGCAACACTATAAAAAAATCTCTTTGGTGCCACTTTTTTGTGCCACTTTTTGGAAATTTCCAACGGTCACACTGGCTACAGTTGATTCTAGCAGACCACGAGCTAGATGAATATCGAGTTACAGCAGCAACTATGAAAAATAATCTTTTGCCCAGTTTTGGATAAATTCCATATATTTAATTTTAGGTTTGGAACTAATTGTTTTTTATGATATACTAAGGATATAACAATAAACAAATGATTTTTTTCAGTATTTATGAATAATCTACTTACAGTTGTGATGTTTATTCTCTTCTATATTCCAATTGGCATTTTTGTCTCGAACGTTTAGATTGCATGAAACTTCTTGCTGCTCGAAACCCCATTTAGGTAATTGTTTACCACTCGTTGTTAAAACGCAGTTTTGTAAGTAGTGAATCAACTTAAATTTCGTTGTAACAGTTTTTACAGTGTCGTTCTTTTTTCCACCAACGATTAATATCGTCCAGATGTCATTAGCGTCGCCTATACCATTCTAACAAATTAGAACATTTACTTTACATTTGTTAATCAACGAAAGGGGAACTTTACCTCGCCATAACCTGTGACTTGTAAATGCTTTTTAGACATGGGAGCCGGCTCGTTATGTGAATGGAGATTGCGATGAGTAGCTGCATGTTCTAAACGTAATAGATCCCCGTGCTTCAACATCTGGGTATCATCGTTTGATTCTTTGTTATATGGCTTTATAATCCATTTGTTGTTCTCATCTTTGTGAGTATATGTTGTAATCTAAATATAGTTAAGACGGATTTCATAAAGAATTAATGAAGTGTGTACAGGAAACTATTTTGCAAATATCCTTTTTTATACCTGTTGTTGTCTGGCTCCAAATCCTTTTGGAAACAGATGGAAATGGGAATGTAGATAACCTCCGCCAGTCTTATGGTTTTTAATCGTAACTATAGATCCATATGCTACATCACGGGGCATGCTCGCATTGTGTAAAGAGTTTCCAATAAGACGAGATTGAAAAGCTGAACTGTAGAAACCATCTCCATTACCACTCTGATTAAGTACTCGTAGGTGTATATAGAAAAATACCATGTATAAGAATAAAGGCCATATTATAAGTGTCACAGCTCGGCAAAATAACTGCTTAATAGTCTCAAACTTTAAAAAATAAATGAAATATTAAAAAAATCTTTATCGTAAACATGATAGTCTTTTTGACTGTGGAATAACTTACGGTAGTTTTTTGTAAATCTCCAAGAATGAGCCAGAGGTCATTTACCGTGTGGAAACCTACAAGTAAAACAACAAATAGACCTACAAACTTGACACTTATTGTACATGATAACATTGTGCCTGTAGTTAAAAGCCATAACCACCATTTTTTCGTATATGAGAGATCTTTTTGAGTTGCCTTTGACACTTTTACCATTCCCCAAACTGATCCGGTCATAAAGAAAAGTAAAATTGGATCAAGAAGTATATATTGATTTAACGTTAGAAGTCCTACATCTGAAACAGCATAATAAATTTATATATATATATATATATATATATATATATATATATATATATATATATATATATATATATATATATATATATATATATATATATATATATATAATATAATACGTAAGAATATAATAAAATAATAATAATAAAATACGTAAGAAATTGTGAAAACTTACCGAAAATTAAAAAACCAGCAGCTATACAAGCAGCTTCTATTGATTTTGTCATATCGTGCACGGTGTCAAAAGCTAGTGGTATCACCATTGCACCAAGGGTAGTACAGAACTTGAAGAAAAAATTTAAAGAACCAGTGTACCATGTATGTATGTAGTAAATAAATTTAGATAATAAATGAATTTAATTTACTTTAATCGTGCTTGTATCCTTCAAAAATAAATGTTTGATGATAATCTCGAATAATACATTTTCATATTGATGTATTTGTATATGCATATTGCTTATTTGTAAAATTGTTTACTATTTTTGTTTTTTCATTAACTCTTCCAAAAACATATGAATGGTTTCTAAAGGGAACCCTTATGTAGCAAAATAAAATAAAAAATAAAAATAGTTATAGTGAGTATTTACTGTGTTTTTTGTGTAAAACGTTTTCGAGTTTTTACTGTCTTTTTGCATTGTTGATTCAATGAAGTTCTCATTTACAAAATTTGGATAAAATCCACTGCTGAGCTGTATAAATAGTAGTGAAATTGCCATATGGATATGCTTTCCCCACAGTAATATATTTCATTTTGTAATTTTTAACAATAAATATTTCATAAGAATATCATGAAATATTTATATTTGAAGAAATCAAGCACGATTTAAGTAAATTAACACAAAAAAAACTTTAATTAAATTGCTTCCCTATAGAATAACTTGAGTAGAAAATTCTTTAAATGTTACAAATGTCCAACAGTTTAGGCACACATTTTTTTAAAGGTGATGTACACTGCAGTGTATATAGTTTTAATCAAAAGTTAACGAAGTCTTTGCAATAAGTTAAGTTTAAGTTGAAGTTTTGCAATTAACTTAAAGGGGAAAGACTTAATACGAGCAACGCTTAAAATTGCTGGAATTGATAAAGCTAAGTAGATCTATCTATTAATAATCCCAAGAATTGCTAAAACTATGTACGTTGAACTTATTTATTAATTATTGTATAGTATATCTGGATTTTAAAATTAGTGTTTGTTTTCTTAGTATTTCTGCCGATTCTCTTCAGCTTCAAAATGCCGATTTTAGTATAGGATACAGTAATTTCTAAGCTGCCGAAAAATAAAAGGTCTATCTCTTTTTTTAATCTGTTTGACTCTTACTTTATTCAATAAATTTACACTGCTTATATACTAAATTTATGGCTATTCAGCATAATTTCATTCACGATATTCATGAACCGTTTGTTATGGAGTGAATTTGTTTAGAATTTTTGGAACATGTGGTCTCTACAGTGTATAAAAATATAATCATAATATAATATCATTTTTATAACCTTCAAGGATTTTCAGGATACGCACGTCTGACGGGTACTATTGATGCACTCAGTATTATTTTTAACTAAAACACATTTGTATTGCATGAAAAGATTTCAATTAGTTTGAAATTTTAAATTCTATAATTTTTTAGTTAGTTTTTTTTAGTTATTTGTAAACAATTAATGCTTTTGTTATTAAAGACACGTCTTACTTTTACGGGTCATTATGCTAAAACTGAAATGTGACTGAAGAGTTTCACAATAATTAAAGTAACGGTACATTAAACAGAAGAGAAATGTGAGAAGCAAATATAGAAAACAATCAGCACAACTGATGCATGCTAGTCTATTTCACATTAAGCAAACAGAAGTAAAATATTGATACCAAAACCCACCCGCACAATCCATGCATCACGGTCTGAAAGGATTATACATATAAATGAAATGGTCCACGTATGCGTGAGAACGGCTGGAGGGATTTGGCTGATTGTTTTTTATTTGATTCCAAATTTTCAGGAGATTGTATAAAAAATTTTAATTGTTCGGAAAAATCAGAAAATTAATTTATTCATTTTCAACTTGCTTTTTTTGTTGTAAACACAAATGAGTTGTTCACGACTTGGCATGTTCGTTCGAACTGGTGTGCCGAAGCTATGTGGTTGTAAGTTGTACATTCCCTGTCGGACAATGAGTAGCTGACTACAAAAAAAAAAAACAATTTTAAGTTAACTTTTATGGGCTAAGATTAAGTCATCTACTATACAATGCAAAATTTTCATTAACTGTAGTGTATATTTTGGACAGTGAACTTTTGGTGTTTGCTTAGTCGTTGTTAGCGTTTATTTTCGACAGTGAATTTTTTGTGTTTGGTTAGCGTTTGTTTTTGGTTTTTCACATTTTGATTTTTTTGAAAGTTGATTCGTAGAAAATATTTTTGTGTAATACAAACTTTGTATTAAAGTAATTTGTCGATCTTCTTTTCAATGTTGTGTACCTTCTTGAAGACAGTTGCATTAATTTTTTGTTTCAAAGACTAATATAATATATTTTGTAAAATTATTATATATATGTTTTTTTTAATTAATTTTTTTTTAATTTATTTTTATTGAAGTAATTTGTCGATATTTTTGTTTTCAATGTTTTGTAGCTGAAAACAGTTTCTTAGTGTTTTAATTAAAAGAATCTTATATTTTTAACCGACTTTAAAAAACGAAGGAGGTTATACAATTCGGCTGAATGTTGCTTTTTTATATTTGTGCCTCCAGAATTCAGTCATTTCTGATCCGATTTTGAAAATTTTTGGTAATATGATAGATTATGCTTACAGATTGGTCCCGTTTTATAAACATTTCACATTATTAAAAATTAAAGGGTGTTCCTATACAAAATAAATATTTTTTACGTCTATGAATTGTAAAGGGCACTTCAGTAAAATTTAAAATGACTGCGTATTACTATAGCTCCCAAAAACAAAAAATTAAATTAATTATACAAAAATAAATCTAAAAATTAAAGGGTGCCCCCATAATTGATGTAAATTTACTTATATGGGACTATCTTTTGAACCGTTATAGACAAATGCTTTCAAATTGCACAGAATGTCTATTGCTTTAGCCGTTATAGTAACAAGTATTAATATTACAAATTATAAATTAAAGGGTGCGCCAATAGATTATTAAATTTGATGTACAGTAATTTTGAGCTACCTGCACAACCAATTAATGCACGATATATTGTGCAGGTTAGAAAAGACTAAAGAACAATTTTGTAGTACTTTTAATTCAGTTCATTTTTATTAATCCAAAAACATATTTATCAAAAGAATTAACTTACATACATACATGCTTATTTTTATAAATAACAAAACGATAATATTAGTTCATTTTACTTAAAAAGAAATAATTGTTTTATGTAAAACTAAAAAATCATTATTGCTTCCTTTAAGTAACAAAAAAAAAAAAAAAAACAAAGAGTCAAATTATCTTGAAGAGCATTTAAGTTTCTATTATTACATACACATTTTTATGTACAATATTTATGAGAAAAAATCAGTTATTGCTTTTTGTTTAACAGTCTTTATGGAGTCTTTTATAATCTGTGTTTCTACTTGGGCAAGGGGTATATCAATACCAATTCAGAGATGGGATCATCATCATCTTCTTCATCTTCCACAACATTTTTTAATTCAGTTTTGGAGTTGCTAGTAGTAATTACATCAATAATTTCAACTTCGGTGAAATGGCATAACAGTCCACATCGTCATCACAGTGTATGAAGTCCATGCTGTCTGGAATAATATTGGAAAGGTCAACACCTTCTGTATCTTTTAAGTTATTTTCTGGCAGTGCAGCAATAAACCCAGCCTATAAAAATAAAAAAATTTAATGATCGAAATTATTAACACTTGTCATACAAATTTACTTTTCGGAAACAATTTGAAATACATGACGGTGTCACCAACCACCAGGGCCTTTTAATAAAGTGAAGTGCATCCAGAGGTGATAAAGATTTTAAAAATCCTTTTCCGACATATCCCTTTCTAATTTCGAAATTTGTTTATGAACAATTATTTGTCCATAATATGCTTTAAGTGTTAATATTATGCCCTGGACCAATGGCTGGATCAAGGCAGTTGTATTCGGTGGTAAAAAATGTACAACTATATTCTCCAGGTTTTATGACAACTGGCATTGTCCACAGATAAAACTATTTTTCGATTCATTTTTTTTTTCATTTCCATGTCCAAGGACTTGCCATATACTTGCTGTTGTAGTAGATTTACCAATCAGGTTGTGTGTAAATCAGGTTCTGTCTATAACAGTTCAACAGTTTGACTATATACATAAGATTATATCAACTATTGTAAAACTCTATCATTTATTATTTATACTTCTTATTATACGACACAAAGTAGTGGGCATTCTGTCTAAAATTCAGGTCTTTGTTTATAATGGGTAAAAAAATACGGCCATATAAAACAAATTACAATAATTTTGTGAACACCATTCAATTTTTAAATTAAAATTCTAAGCTTCTTGTTGTAGCAAACTTAGCAAAAGAGGTCCCTTGTAAGATTCAGCTGTATGTCTACAACTGTTTCAAAGTTTCAGCCACATACACCAAATTACATCATCGTTTATTTCCAAAACCAAATTTTATACTTGTTGTTGTAGCGGAGTTAGTAATACAGGTTCTTTGTAAATTTCAATCGTCTGTCTACAACTGTTTAAAATTATGTCTATATACATAATTAAATGAACTATTGGGACACTCTTTAATTCATAATTTTAAATATTAATATTTGTTACTATAACGACCATATCAATTGTCATTATGTCAAATTTGCAAGCGTTTGTCTATAACGGTTAAAAAAAGCCCATATAAGAAAATCTACAACAATTATGGGACACCCTTTAATTTCTTAATTCAAATTATAAACTCGTTGATATAGCGGGCTTAATAATATATGTCCTCATGGGACACCCTTTAACTTCCAAATCCAAATTTAACACTAGTTGTTATAGCGGACATAGAAATTTAGGTTCGTTGTAAATTTCAAGTGTTTGTCTACAACTGGCAAAAAGTATGGCCATATACATCAAATTAAAGAAACTTTTGGTGCACTCTTTAGTTTATAATTTTAAATATTAATACTCGTTACTATAACGTCCGTAACATTCTATATATTGCAAGTGTTTGTCTATATCGGTTTAAAAGATAGGCCCATATAAGTAAATCTACATCAATTATGGGACACCCTTTATTTTCTTAATTTCAAATTATAAATTCGTGTATAAAGCGGACTTAGCAATACAGGTCCCTTTTAAGTTTCAGCGTTCTGTCTATAACGGTTCAAAAGTTTAGTCACGTGCTTAAAATTACATCAACTATTGGGACACCCTTTGACTTCCAAATCCAAATTTAAACTTGTAATTATAGCGTACTTAGCAATACAAGTTCGTTGTAAAGCTCAAGCGTCTGTCTACAACTGTTCAAAAGTATGGCAATATACATAAAATTAAATGAACTATTGGCGCACCCTTTAATGTATAATTTTTAATATTAATACTTGTTGCTATAATGTCCATAGCAAACGGCATTCTGCCCAATTTGCAAGCGTTTGTTATGACGGAGTAAATCTACTCCATTATGGGGGCACCCTATAATTTTTAGATTTATTTTTGTATAACATTTTGTTGCTGGGAGCTATAGTAATACGCAGGCATTTTAAATCTTACAGAATCGCCCTTTAGAGTTCATAATACACGTAAAAATTGTTTATGTTGTATGGGGACACCCTTTAATTTTTAAGATTATGAAGTTTTTTAAACGGGACCAATCTATTACCAAAATGTTCGAAATCGTTTCAGACATGACTGAGTTCTGCAGGCACAAATATAAAAAGAGCAACATTCAGCCGAATTGTATAACCTCCTTCTTTTTTTGAAGTCGGTTAAAAGTACGATTTTGTCTTACACAGAAATCCTGACAGTGAAAATAAAATCATTTAAGCGAAGTTCACACCTAAATAATTAAATAATAATAATGTACAGTTTTAATAAAATGTGACCTCAAACTATCAAAAGTTGTGACATTGAATAACCTTCAAATAACAGGGTATTCAAAATCAAAGATATTTTTTTGATATATATTTATGTATAAATACTTTTTTTTGCGGTTAAAGTGCATTTTAACGACAAATATGTAAACATCAGAAATAACAAAATAACAAATAACTATTTTCAATATAAATTAAACCGTCATTACAATAACACAACGTAAGTTTAACGAAGAAAAACAAAATAAAATTGCGCAAAGAAATCAATCAAGCCAAGAGTTCCCCTAATAAGCATAAGAGAGATATATTAAAAGTTAAGATAATGACTTTAAAATTGGCAGAGAGTTTACGAGAAGCTAGAAGTTTGCCAGCCTTTAATAGAAGCAGCGAATATACGCTCTGAAACTGCCTGAGGGATGTCGCAACAGTATTAGTGTTGACGCCAGCCCAGTACCAAGACACTATTAAAGACGTTTTGGGCAATAGATTGCAAGGTAAGGCATTGAAAGCAGTAGAAACTTTGGTTAACCCCACTTGGGAAGATATAGTAGACAAATTCAAAGCAGAATTCGGAGTTAAACGCAGTTTCTTTAACTTAAGAAGCGATGCTCTAAATGCATCTATATTAGAGCAAAAATATTGAAGAGCTACAATACAAATTAAAATAAATATCAGCCCAATTCAGAATCTGGTGCAAATGGTCTGCATCGTAGCATTTTGCCATTTGCACAAGATTGTGAATTGGGCTATTAATTTTAATGAACACTAAATATAGTTTAGAACCTGACATATAAAACGTCAATAAAAACGAAAAATTAATTTTTGATATCTATGTTAATTATTTGCCTATTAGCATTTAAACTTTTTCAACACAGAATAATATCAGATCTATAAGCATCCACACAGCACAACCACAACATATTACAAATTCTAATTATAACAGACATTTTCCCAATTATAATTTTAAAAACCACAACAGGCTAAATTATAATGTCAGTAACAATAGAAATTTTAAAAGTAATGAAACACAATTTTACCTAACAGCATTAGACATCAACAAAATTCTAACTATTATTCTCGAAATACCACGCATAATCAATATAATTTAAATAGAAATTATAGTAACAACCAAGAATCAATGGAAATTGACGCTATCAATAATACAGAAAATTTTCAGCCTCAGAGTCGTCATTACCCATAGCATTATTGACAATTAATAACACCAAAATTAGATGTTTAATCGACAGCGATGCTGCTATTTTTTTTATTTTAACTATCTTCAATATAATTTTTAATTTTTACCCTGACCAGGATTCGAACCATCGATTTTATAAATTAATGAAATTTTACTTTATTTTCGGCTTTTTGGTTCTTTTTAATTAATTTTCTAAACATTTTTAGAAAGAAAAATTATTTACAAATGTATGCGGACGTTTTCCAAAGAAAACAAGAAAAATTAGATGCTAGCAGAATGAAATGCAGCATTTTCTGGACCGCCACATCCTTCATCAGCATTCTTTGCATCTATCTACCTTATGTTATGTACATCGTAAACATCATCTATTTAACCAACTAATCTTAAGGTGAATTTGGTGAGACGAAGTTCACACACAACTTAATGCTATAAACATAATCATGTCCACCGACCATCGACTACAAGATGTCAAAAATAGAATACATGCGTGCTTATGAGAATAAATCTTTTAGCAGCTACACGACTACCGACTACACGGCTACTTTTGTAGCCCGTAACCAACTTAGGCTAATTTCTATTTTTCTTCGCTACAAAAAACAGATTAGTGGTGCCAATACAATAAATGCATGAAATGGTGTTTTTAAAAACGCAATACATTAAATATCGCTATTAAAAACGCGAAAAACTTTTATAGTGGCACCATTGAAAAATAATAATCATCTGTTAATTTGTTTACATTTTTCATCAGTTTATTACTTTATCTCGAAGGGGGAACATCTGCGCGCAAGCAGATTTTTCAAAAAAAAGTGAAGTTATAATTGAAGTCGCAACGCGCACAGTTTTTATTCAACAGGATTTTCCACTTCCTATACGAAGGTATAGGTTGATGTGCAGTTCCTGGAGAGACTAGTAATATCAAAATACATGTGGGATACCCTGGCGCTGTAGTTATATACCCCTGCCATTATTAAATTAAGATTTCAAAAAAAAAAAAAAAATACATTTTTCATTTACTTTTTGTTTGTGAAATTTTCCATTTAGTTCTTTTTTCATAAATTTCTAATTTGTTTCATTTATATTTATTTTTTGGGTTTTTTATTGAAATTGATAAGTATATAATAGTGTTACGTTTTACCCTTTTTAGCAGGCAAACGTACGGATTCTTTTGATTGCAAATACCACTGTGGCTAAATTCTGTCTTCGAACTGTATGGCTTTCTCTGGCTATACTTCTCGATCCTACCGGTCTTGTGAACCCCTGGTCTCGTATTTACTAAACATGCGTTACCACCACAAACGCAGCCATCCACGCTACACTACTGTGTTACTCCGGCGAGACATGAACTACTCGATGCCTTGTTTAGTAACCTTAACCATCCACAGACATCTCGACTACTTCTTTTATCCAAGCCAGTCATCTCCTTTAATCCAGTAGCCACAACACACGTCTGCCATACACTGTTGTTATGTTGTTACACTTCCCTGCGCAACCGCTACCGTTGTTACTTTCCTTTTTACTATAAAGGGCTTCTTGACAATTATCTGTTGCTCTTATATTAAGTTGGACGTCTCCACTAAATTATCTGCCATGGCTTTACACAATAATTGTCTTTTGCCTCTCGGGAGGTTTGTACTGCTGTTTATTAATTTTTAATTGCTTATAACAATTATTATTTTTTCGTTGCACGCATGCCCGAATGCGGTATCGAACTCAGGACCTCCTGTTTTGCAGTACGCACCTCTACCAACGCAGCCATTGAGGCTGCTCAGCTTTTGTTGGCTAACTTGTGGTTTTGTTATTCCGTAAACACACCATTGGTTGTTGAATTAACTTTATTCACCACACTCATACGGAAACAACAACAGGGGTTGTCAGATTTTATTATTCGTAACAATAGTAATTTTTACTGTTTATATACATTTATTATATTGTTTAGTTCAATTTACATGCAAATATGGACGTGGACACTTCATACACTAAAGTCTTTGTTTCCACTATTTTAGCAATAGTATTTATAAAGTTAATTAAATTTTCTTGAGACACTTAAAATTTTTTTACACAAATTCACTTAAAAAAATCAAGTTTGTTTTGTTTTGGTTAACTTAAATACATACATGTATGTCAAAACAGATGTTAATTTTTTGTAGTTAGTGGTCGATGGTCGTTAAAAGAATTAAGTAGCTGGCAACTTGGCTATTTTTGTAGCCAGTTACTTTTGTAGTCGGTAGTCGATGTTCGGTAGCCTTTGATTGTGTTTATAGCATAAAGCTTTTCTTTGTCATTCTCTTTGTAACTCGTCTTGTACATTTGTTGTTGCTTTTTTGTACTAGCAATTTGATAGTCACAAATGCAACTTTTTATTTTTAATTATTCATACTTGTTTGCTCACAACATTATAGACACTGTTTCAGTATCATATTGACTTTTATGAGTTAAGTATGAATGTAAATACGCGGTGCCTAGCGTTTGTTTTAATTTTTAATTTTTACCCTGACCAGGATTCGAACCATCGATTTTATAAATTAATGAAATTTTACTTTATTTTCGGCTTTTTGGTTCTTTTTAATTAATTTATATTTTCAATACATTTAAAATTTTTTCAATAATTACGTTTTTCGAGATCTTACTTAATTAAGTATTGCAACAAATATAAACTTAATTTATTGTGTAAAAATAAAAAAGGAAAAAAAGATAGGGAAAAACCTAGTAAAGATTTAAAGAAATTCTGAATTAATCCTTCTGTCAGCTTCATTGCTGAAGTTGAAGAAAAAATTAATATTACAAATTCCTTATTATATCATAATTTGAAGTTCTGTTTCGAACTTCAAATCTTTGTGTTAAATTAGATATTACTGATTTAAGCAAATCTTGTTGAAAATTTTGATGCAGTCTATTTGTTGAGTATCTTCTGGGTAAATTAAAAATTATTTTTAAATTTTTATTCTGGATAATTTGCAACTTCTTTAAATAGGTCTTGGCACATCTATTTGACCAAATTTGACACCCATATGTCATAATAGGCCTTATGCACATTTTATACAGTAAGATTTTATTTTTATAATTCAAAGTTGATTTTCTATTTAATAATGGAAAAAGGGCTCTTCCACATTTAATTGCCTTTTCACAGGTTCTTAGAACATGATGTTTGAAAGTCAGTTTTTTACCTAATTCAATTCCAAGATATTTAATGTTACCAAGGAGAGGTATTTCAACTCCTTCCACAGATAGTGGTGTTGAGAGTATTCTTTTCGGTGATTTATTGAAGGGAAATATTATTGTTTGAGTTTTATTTTCATTTATTTTTATTTTCCATTTTTTTAAATATTTTTGAGCATGTAAAAGACCTTTTTTCATTCTTTTGACTATAGCGTTGGAAACTTTACCTGTTGTTATAATGGCAGTGTCGTCTGCGTACAGTGCAACTGATTGATCTTTGAGTATTTCAAAATCCGATGTATATATTGAGTATAAAACAGGTAATAACACCGAGCCCTGGGGTACTCCCGCAGGGATATTGCGCTGGGTGGAGTATTCAGTATTAATATTCACTACAAAGGATCTCTCATTCAGAAAACTTTGTACCATCTTTTGTATGTAAATTGGATAACCGAACTTATGGAGTTTAAAAATTAAGCCATTGTGTCATATAGAATCAAAGGCTTTTTCTACGTCTAACATCACTATTCCAGTACTTTTTCGATTACTTTTGTTATTTGAGATAAAGTTTACAATTCTCTGCAAGTGATATTTTGATTTTTTCCCTGTTTTAAAATTGGGACTACTTTGGCTGTTTTAACAATTTTTGGGAAATAACCTTTTGTCAAACACCAGTTGAAAATTTGAGTAATTAGTGTGTAAAAGTATTTGCTTTTGAGTTTTTCAGTGTACCTATGAAGAATTTTACTTCTTCCACTTGACGTCAAGTTTTGCTGCATGTCATCTGTGATACTTTGAGCATTTAACCAGTCCATGTGTTTTTCTACAATATTATCTACTGCGGAACTCATATTGCATTGTTATTCTGTGACAATTTTCGAAAACTTCCGAAATTATTTAAGCTTTTTCTTTATTGCTATGCTTCACAACGCCATCTTTTGTTAAACTGCAAACGCTTTTTTTATTGCCTTTTATTGCTTTCGTCAACATCCAAAACTTTTTATTACCTGTTGGCAGCTTTTGTATATATTGATACCAGCTGTTATTTCTATCATTGTTTATGTTCAAATTTATTAGTGTGGTCAGCTGTTTTAATAAAGAAGTAAATATGTTTCTCTCTGAGTAATTATTTGAACGTTGAAGTTTTCGCCTAAATTTATTTCTTTGCGAAATTAAAAATAAAGTTTGACTGAAAAGTTTTCTATGCCAGACTTGTGAATTACCAAATGGAATTTGTTTTGATGCTTCTTGTACCAGGTAAGTAATTTTTGAAAGTGTTTCTTCCACATTTGAGTTCGATAATTCAGTGCCTTAGAAGTTATTTTTTCTAAACTCATTATCTATCCATTTTCCTATTTCTTTCCAATTAGCTTTATGATAAAGTAGAATTTTAATGGAGTTTTCTGTTAAAGAACCAAATATTGTGCAAGTCACTGGTGTATGATCTGAAGTTAGAATTTCTGGGTGTGTTGCGAAAAATCTAATTTGGAATTGGTGAGAAGAAGATCAACAACAGATGGACGTGTCGGACTTGACGACTGACCGAAACGAGTGAATAAATTTGGAGAATATATATGTATAGTAACGAGAGGTCATTTGATGATTAAAAAGTTAAAGAACCAAATATTGTGCAAGTCACTGGTGTATGATCTGAATTTAGAATTTCTTGTTGTTTTGCGAAAAATCTAATTTGGAATTGGTGAGAAGAAGATCAACAACAGATGGACGTGCCGGACTTGACGACTGACCGAAACGAGTGAATAAATTTGGAGAATATATATGTATAGTAACGAGAGGTCATTTGATGATTAAAAAGTTAAAGAACCAAATATTGTGCAAGTCACTGGTGTATGATCTGAATTTAGAATTTCTTGTTGTGTTGCGAAAAATCTAATTTGGAATTGGTGAGAAAAAGATCAACAACAGATGGACGTGTCGGACTTGACGACTGACCGAAACGAGTGAATAAATTTGGAGAATATATATGTATAGTAACGAGAGGTCATTTGATGATTAAAAAGTTTGTTCCCTGCCGTGTTATTTTTAAAACAGCTCCAGTTTGTATGGTGAGCATTTAAATCTCCGAATATGAAATAATCAGTTGTAGCTGTAGTTAAAATGTTAATATAATTAATAAAATCACTTGTACAGTTTGGACAATAAACAGAAGTAAATCTTATTGGTCTATTATTTATGGTAACTATTATAGATAAATTTTCGGCTTTTGCTGTTGGATATTTTAAAATGCGTTAATGGGGAATGAAGTTTTTGATTGCAATAAAAACCCCTCCACCATGTGTAGTACGGTCTTCTCTATTCTATTTTCGAGGCTGGGGTCGTTATGCCCCGGGCATTCCAATGCATAACATTTAGGCTCCATTTTGACTTTTTATACAACATACTTGGTTTTGCATTTTTTTAATACGTCTAAGGCTTCGAAATAAATATCTAAAATTTTTTCAAATTATCTTCTTGTTGAGAGTAGAAATACTACCTTACGGTTGCGGCGACGGATTCCGCATGTCAGAGAAAAAATATTTCAAAACTCCATATAAAAAAAAACAACCGCATCCGCAACCGTGAGTTTGTATTTCTACTCTGAGTTCTTTGTTTTGACCCAGCTACTGAGGCATAAGAAACATTATTTTGACGTTTACCTGATACTTTTTGAGAATAAGATCTTCTGATGAAATAGAAACAATGTCGTCATGACGTACTTGTCTTACTGGTCGCTTGTTATTAGTAGTTCTTTGTTGGAGCTGTAAATCACGGTGATTAAATTTTTTTAATTTTTTTTTAATACAATTGAAACATTTGTATATAACAGGACCGTCTTCTGTTGTTTTATTAAGATGGCAGTTTGAGTAATCATGGGCTCCACCACATCCTATGCAGGCTTCAGCTCTAAAACAATTTGAAGATCCATGGCCATACATGGCACATTTAGAGCACTGAGTAAGACCTCTTGACCTACGTTGGGGACTTTTCCAGTGTACTACAATACCGTAAACATATTTAACCTTAATAACCTCCCGCTTTGTTATCTGGCTTCGGTTAAACTCCATCATATATAATGCATCGTCAGGGTTTGAGCGCGTAGTTGTTATTTCTTTTACGTTGACCAATTCTATGTTGAATGCATCTTTAAATTCACTTTTCAAGGTTTCTAAGCTGACTTGTGGTAAACCGAACAGCATAAACTTAAAGCTTTTATTGTCTTTTATAGGATGAGTGAAAAATTTCATCTGGGCAATCTTTAGTTTATTTTTAAGTTTCATTATACTCAGCTTTCGGTATTAATTTAGTTCCGATGGAAATTCTTTCATATTTACATATTTTACCAATAAGATTTACAACCTCAGTAAATTTATAACAATTGTCAACAACTATTGTGGAATTTTAACAACCACGTGGGTGACTTCACTTTCAACGCTTGAACCATCATCGTCTCCTAGATCAGAGAGCATCTCGAACCGATTGTTACAAACAGATCTCTGCATTTTAAATCGAGGATTATAACCCCAATATTTTTTACGTTTTAAATACATTAATTATTAATTCACAAAAAAATATTTAATTTAATTGAAGGTTTTTATGAAAAAATAAAGAGCTGATTTAATAACACGTCTGAATGCTTTCAATAACAGCATGCGACTCCCACCGTTGGTAATTGCGATTTTTTTCTAACATAGGAATAAGAAAAAAATTAAAAAGAACCATTGTTATTAAACACTTTAGTAGGTGATGATGGTATGACAAAGGAAGTGATTGTAAGTGTGCCGAATGAATTCAAAGAAAATGGTAACACTTTGTCTGTTAAATTAACCAATTTTGTTAATAAAAAATTCGATTATATAACAGGCATAAATATTCACGTCCCACTGAAGCGACGATTGATTTTCATGATAATACGTTTACAGTTAAAAACAATGAAATAAAACTTATTGGTAATGATATAAACATTTGTTACGAAGATATAAATTATTTAAAAAAAAATTCGAATTAAAATAACTTAAAGATTTAATACCTGAAAATTTAAATGAGGAGGAGGATAAATTATTAAGTAACCTTTTACATGAATATAAAAAAAAAAACATTTAATATTGATGTTTTGTTTTCTAATTTTTTAAGCACTAGGTCAGTTTATAAATAATAACAAATGTTTATTTATATTTTCAATATTTCGCCACACCTTTGGGTGGCATCATCAGGAAACAGGAAACAAAAATTAAATTTTCTCTTTTTTTTAAAAATAACAAATTTAAAAAAAAAAAAAAAAAAAAAAAATAATTTCATTTTAAATTTGTTATTTTTAAAAAAAAGAAGAAAATTTAATTTTTGTTTCCTGTTTCCTGATGATGCCACCCAAAGGTGTGGCGAAATATTGAAAATATAAATAAACATTTGTTATTATTTATAAACTGACCTAGTGCTTAAAAAATTAGAAAACAAAAAATTAACTAAAAAAGGTCAAAAAAACATTCATATATTTTATATTGATGCGTAAAACATGAAATAATAACAACTGCTGATAGACCTATATATTTTAAAAATTACAGATATCCACAGATATTGGAGAACAACGTAGAGGAACAGATAAATGATATATTGAAACAAAATATAATACGCCCTAGCAAATCCCAATATAATTCTCCGTTATGGATCGTTAAAAAAAAACAAGCAATTTAAGTGAACAAAATTGGCGATTAGTTATAGATTTCAGAAAATTGACAAATTTCCTCCGCCGAATATAGAATCCTCATTTGATAAGCTAGGTAATGCGCAATATTTTTCGTCACTGGACATTGCGAGAGGATTTCATCAAGATTTAATGGAGGATAGTGATATTGAAAAAACCGTCAAAGGGTTACTTTGAGTTCACTCGAATGCGCTTTAGCTTAAAGAACGCGCATGCCACGTTTCAGCGGATGTTAAATTACGCGGAAACGGAAGCAGACGTGAAACACGGTTTCAGCAATAGCGTGACAGAGTATCTTCATCTAGAGCTACTGAGACACCCAAACAACATGCTGAAAGACTTGCTGCAAATCGCATCCCAATGGCTCGATCAAAAGAAAGAATCGATTTAAAATTGGCGTTTCACTACAATAGGGACGATGACTACCGCAATGACAAGGACGTAGTGATTGGCGCAATGGACAAAGTTTGCTTACATTGTCGTGATCTGAAGTTCCCTAATGAATCCCCGGAAATTTGTTGTTCGAACGGAAGCACAAGGCTATCATTGACTATTGCTGGCTTAATTTTGGAAACTACATGTTTTTCACGTGGTCAGTTGTATGTGGCTTACTCGCTAGTGGCTTGCTCCCAAGACTAAAGGTTTATAAACTAGGGCATTAGCTGCCAAGACTATATTAATATAAATATTTAGATAATAATAGAAAGGTAACAGTACATGTATTAGACTCTTAGTTTTGTGAAATGAATAAAGTTGAAGAATTTTTTAATTTTACTCATAAAGGGTTTCTTCAAAAGTTCCAAAGCAGGAATGTTAGCAAATAATTGGCATCTCTTGGCGTGGAAAATTGGGCATTCCAACAGGATGTGTTTGATGGTCAGGGGGCAGTCGCACCCCACACAATTTGGGCGTGAGGCTGATTTTTCCAAGATCCAATTTTGTGAGAAAATAGCATGACCCATGCGCAGTCTAGAAAATGTTACAATCTTATTTTCAATGGATTTATGATTGCATAGCGGTAGTGTGTTGAAGACTTTTGTTTAAATTTCCGATTGGTGCAACTCAAGATGTAGTCTCGAATATCAGTTCTTTCAGTGGTTTTGTTCTTTCTAATGAGCGCGCAGGAGGCGTATTTGGCTGCAGAATCGGCGAATTCGTTTCCAATTATTCCGATATGACTAGGAATCCAATAGAGTTTAATTTTGGTTTCATTGCCCATAAGAGCATTTCTGATCAATGTGATCGTATTCCATTTGTTGCTGAAAGGGTCGTAAATAGTTCTTAGAACTGATAGGCTGTCCGTAAAGATAGCAGTTTCTCCCTTAGCTTTTAAAGCCAAATGGATGGCTTGGTATATAGCACATGCTTCTGCTGTGAATACTGATCCGTGGTTATACAAAGTACCCAGGGTTAAATGATTTCCTGCTTCATCTACCACGGCGTAAGCGGATATGCCGTCTTTTGATTTTGTAACATCAGTATATTTGAAACTCCAGCCGCAGCCTGTAAGGTTTAATTTCAGTTCAGCTACTAACTTGTGGAGTTTGGGGTGATACTTTTATTATATTTAGTAGGTGACATATCTAGCGAAGATCTATTAAATTTCCATGGGGCTTTACATGTAATTATTTTAATTGTGGTCATTGTTATGTTCAGTTCCTTTGATAATGCTAATGATTCACTAATTGCTGATTTGAGACGCATAGAACGTTTAGCAGCGATGGTGGAGCTGACATCTTTGTCTATAACTGAATTGTTACTGAAAAGGAGTTTCGGGAGAATTCTGACTTTAACATAATATATTCTTTCATCTATTGCTGGTAAATCGGCTTCTTTAAGAATGTTACTTAAAGGAGTTGTTCTAAAAGCATGAACGCATGCTCTCGCTGCTTGGTTATAAATTGGTTTAATGATATTGATTTGCAGGTGCTGCCATAAATAAACAGTCCATAGTCGATTCTGCTAAGACCTATTGTTTTGTGAGGTACGTTAAAGTGTTGAAATGAGCAAGGCTTCTGAATGACAAGTAGCGGACGGTATTGACCCTAGAGGTTAGTGAGCTTTTTAATTTTAAAGGTGATTTTTCCAGATATAGTTTCTTATGAAGATTAGACCAAGAATTTTAAGTTGGTTAACGTTTTCTATTTGCCGGTTATTGATATGAATGGGGTGGTTGTCGGAGTCACAATTAAGTTTTTTGCAGATGTGAAGTTTTTTAGTTTTTTTAAAGAAAATTTTAGCGCCGGAAAATTCTGACCATTTACTTATGTCTTGCAACATTTTTTCCAAAATTCTTGAGGTCTGGTTGTTGTCATTTTTCTTACAAAGTATGTACAAATCGTCTGTATGCAGACAGTGATCGAGGTGGACATTGGTGTTGACAATTTTACTGATCTCATTGAAAGCGATTTGAAACAGTATTACTGAGAGCGGGGAGCCTTGCGGAATACCAATTTTAAGACGAAAAGTGTCCGAAAATTTTCCATTTAATCTGACCTTGAGTTGCCTATTGGATAAAAATGATTTTACCAAATTGAATATTTTCGAGCCGACTGACCAAGATTTTAGAACACCCGAAAGCAATTGAAAGGATGGTCACGTGATTCCTGGCGGATAAGGCTCTTGTTATGTAATAATCTAAGTGGAGCAACGCGTCGTCACAACCTTTGCCTAATTTAAAGGCAACCTGTTCAACAGCTATCAGTCTTTTCTTTGTCATAAACCAAGCAAGTCTATAATTCGTTCCAAGATTTTGTATAAACATGGTAGCAGGGACATAGGACGAAAGTCTTGGACTGAAGTTGGATTCTTGTTTTTCGGAATTGGAATAATGGTTGCTAATTTCTAGCTGTGCGGTAAAACTCTGCTTTCGAATATGGTGTTGTAGATGTCTAAAAGTTTTGTTTTGCTCCAGTATGTAAGATTTTTAATCATCTGGTAGGAAATGCGGTCGTAGCCAGGTGTGGAACCTATTGCTTTTTTTAAAGTGTTTGTGAGCTCAAGCATAGTGCTTGGTTCGTCCATAATATTAGCGTCTTTATCTCTTGAGTTATCTACAGCTATGATTGCTGCGTACTTGGCAGTTCTGTAAGCAGTTGGAAAGTTTTCGTCTCGGTTGATTGTGTTTGTGAAGTTTTCAAAGCAGATTCGCTTTGCCTTTTTAATTTCGTACTTGAAATTCGCATTGAGTTTTAAATGTTTGCTAGCTTTTCATTTTTTCGTTGCGTAGATGTGCCAGTGCTGGATTCCATCATGTAAGCTAACTGAACCAAAAATTTATTCGGTATTTAAGATGGGCTGCTCGTACCCGAATGTCTTATTGATATTTTGATAGGGAAGTAGTCACTCCCATGTAAGTCATCGAGCGTGTTCCACGAAGTTATGGGGAGTAATCGTACCGACCAAAACGACAGGTCTATGTGTGAAAATGTATTGTGTGTTGAGTAGTGGGTGGGACTTCCATCATTGAGAACACAAAGTCCGGCACCAATTATTACGTTTTCTAGGGCTATGCCCCTGTTATTATTCGAGGTGGAACCCCAGATGGTGTTCCAGCCATTAAAGTCCCCAGTGACTAGAAAAAGAGTGTTAACCGAGCGTAGAATATCAGAAAGAACCGAGGAGGAAATGTCCTGAGTGGGCGGTGTGTAAACAGATAAGACGGTAAATTTAATTCCAAGATTAATTTCGATGGCAACTATTTGATACTGGGAGTGAATGTGTACTTGTTTGTGTGGGATGTCTGATTTGACAAATACTCCAGTACCCTGCTTTGCTGTGTGGTTTTGACTAGAATTTGTAAAATATGCGATATAGCCTTTTGAGGGAGTTGGGGTGAAGTCATGGGCACAGTGTGTCTCCTGAGGAGAAATGAAATTGGGGTTCAAGTCCCTTATGAGTAATTGCAGCTCAGTGTAGTTGTTCTTTAAACCGCGTATATTCCATTGCATTAGAATGAAATCCATTACCATACGTACCGCACTAATACAGTAAGATCTGTCTTGGATGTTGTCTGAGCTGCTTTGCAAATATTCAATTAGTAACGGAAATTACGGTTCCAATGAACTCCGCTCAAGCGATTCGCCATCGGTCAAGGAAATGAAGTATGCGTTATTGTTAATACGATTAGAGATTATATTGGTGAAGCAAAAGTGCAGTTATTTGTTTCGAGAGAGAGAGAATTGTGTTATTTATGAGGTTTTTTGGTGTTGCTTGTTTGTTTAATGCGTTTTATTCTGTTATTTTGGTAGGTTTTTTTTTAGTTTCGTTTGATTGTGTTATTTTGTTGACTTTGAAGGTAGTTGAAATGTTTGTGTTGTTATCGTGTTTTGTCTTAGTTCTAAGTTCTTCCTTTGAGATTTGTATCGGTGTGTTCCTTTTCATTCTGGTTACTGATGTTTCTTTACATATGGTTGGTATTCCTGAGGCAGTTTGGGCGTATGAATTTCCCATAGTTGTTACTATGGGATGGCTCTCTTTATATTTGCGACGATCTTATCTCCTTCATTTGTTTGAATCTTGGGCAGTTGTTGTCAGTTGATGGGTGTTCACCGGAGCAGTTACTGCAAAATATGCGGGTACATTTTTATGGTGTGTGTGGTGGTAAGCTGCATTCAGGGCAAGTCGGGTTACTTTTGCAGTGGTTTTTGGTATGGCCAAGCCTCTGGCAGTTCTTGCACCGCATAGGATTGGGGATGTAATAATCCACTTTGCACTTATACCAAGCAACGTCCACTGTTGTGGGTAAGCGGTACAGATTAAAAGTAAGGATAATTTTGCCAGTTGCTGTGCGTGAGTTCCCATCTTCGCTTGGTCTGGTAAACTTTTATACACCGGTAACTCCTTGATCTTTTATCTCCTGTATAATTTCGGCTTCGGGAACATGAATTAAGCATGGAGCGTAGATTACACCTTTGACTGAGTTGAGCGTGTCGTGAAGTTTGCAAGCTATGGGGCAAAGATTACCTAATGTTCTCGATTTTAAAAATTTATCTGCGATGCGATCGTTAAGAGTGAGAATTAGGAGACTGCCGTCGCGTAGTGCTGATATTGAGTCTATTGCAGTGCTTATACCTTCTAGTCCTTTTTTAATGGCGAAAGGGCTCTATTTGGATATTTCCCCTTTTGTGTGGGTGGAAGTAATGACAATATATTTTGAATTATTATTCAAATTATTGCGATTGATGGGGGTTGGTAAGCTCGGGAAAGCATTCGATTTATGTTTTTTGCTGGGAATTTCTATGAAATCCCCAAGAACGCTGAATCTGTTATTAGAAAGCCTATCAGGCGGCTATGCAGCCGTAGAAGGCGTTTACCTTTTATTTTTAAAGGTTTCAAGCACCTCCAAAACTTTATCAATAAATGTAAAATTAATACCACAAAAGTAAATTACCAAAGAAAATTAAATGAGAAAAAAAACGTGCACGTTTAAACAACCGTTACTTGAGATCTTCTATTATTACAATGAGAGAGCCAAACAACAAACAAAGCGTACGAAAAACACGAAATTTTATTGAACAACAAAGTAAAATAAGAAATGTGTTTATAATGTATACACACTACACCCTAATGCTGTAAACTCATTCGAGACAGCAGCTACCGACTGCAAAATGTCAAAACTAGAATGCATGTGTTTATATGAGAATGATTATTTTGTCAACAGCAAGGCAACAAGGCGGCAGGTTGTTGTCTGTGCTGAATTCGCTGCTGCAGTCGAATTAAACTAATGCACTGAACACATTCGATACTGCAGCTACCGACTGCAAAATGTCAAGATTAGAATGCATGTGTTTATATAAGAATGATTAATTTATTGACAGCAAGGCAACAAGGCGGCAGGTTGTTGTCTGGGCTAAATTCGCCGCTGCAGTCAAATTAAACTAATTTCTATTTTTATTGGCGACAATAAGCAGTTAAGTGATGTCAGTACTATAAGACATGTAAAATAATAAGTGCTTAAAATCTCTTATTATGAAAAACGAAAAGAACAATAAAAATATAAAATAAAAATTATTTAAAGATTTAAGTGCAAATCTATATTAAAACTGTAACAGGATAATTTCAGTACATGAAATATTTAAGGAAAATAGTGTTTCTGGTGAAGACAATAATTAATTTGGAATACAAAATACCTATTTATTGAATTCTTATCTGTCTCACGTAAGTGCTGCTGGATAGATTTGAGTAAAATTTTGTGAGGAGATCCTTTAGAACCTTGGTTCAAACACGGATTTTTTTTTTCGTAGAAAAAAAGAGAAACCAATGTAAAATCACCCAATTTTACCAGGATAATTGTACTTAAACACAGCACATTTAAGTTTTGTATATAGAAAACTTTAACACCTTTTACATACTTTTCAATAATTGCTTAAAACATATTTATCGAAATTTGAATTTAAAAAAAATAAAAATGCCACACCGACGAATTAAAAATACTACAATTGTCATGGCGAAAGTGTACGAAGAATAATTGTAAAAATTTCTGAGAAATGTATTAAGATGTACATAAAACTAAAACTCCTTTTCTGTGTGGACAACATTTAGTTAAAAATTTACTTCTGTTCTTAGTACTTGCTGGTTGAAGTACTTATATTAATTTCAATTGTCGTATGGATATCTGTAAATACTGTTGCTTTTAGTATTCTTTATTTTAGTGGACAAGAAACTACGTAACACACACTGCTGTACTTATTATTGCTTTTTAGAATTACTTCTATATATTTTCAGTCTTAAAGACAATCCAAACGAATTATTCTACTCTTTAAATAGCCTCTAACAAAATAGTTAAAACATTTTTTAATTATAAATCGGAGCTGCTTCTTTAAAAATCGCTGAAATAACATCACTGAAATACAGTTAATTCGTATTTTTATTATGTAGCTGCTGCCTTCAAAATAATAATGTAGCTGCGTACAAGGCGACAAATGTTGCTAGCGTCATTTGCTGTCGTGTATTCGTGTATCTTGCTGTGGCGAATGTGTTTAGAGCATAATTTCTATTTTTGTTGGCGACAATAAACATTTAAGTGATGTCAGTACTATAACACATGTAAAATAATATGTGCTTAAAATCACTTATTATAAAAAAAGAAAAGAACAATAAAAATTTTAACACTAGAAATACGAAGATTTACCATATACCTATTTCAACTAACCGGTCATTTTGACCGGTTTTTTTGTTCAAGTAAACAAAATAGTAGAATTCAAGAAATAAAACTATTAATTCATAAGATAATTTAATTTTCAAGAAAATGAAATATATTTCAATCAACTATTGTAATTACATAACAAAAAGAGTAGTATCATTCATTTTGTATTTAGGTTTCATTTTATGTACGACAATTTTTACATATTAAAAGTTTTTTAAAAGTACATTTGCCACAAACATGCTTTTGGCAACGAGCACAGATATTTGCGGATTTATTCTCATTGCATAAACCTATTTGACACGTTTTTCGTATGTTCAAATTTTCAGGACTCTTCAAGAGGTTGTTCAAGTATTCCAGTTCCGATGAGTCTTCATGCTTTCCTGAAAGTTCTTCTGCTAATTGAAACAAAAATTTTTTTCTTGATATATTTTCTCCAGTTGTTTCGTTGTACAGAATCCATGCATTTATTGCAGCTAAGTCGAGAATATTGAAGAATATTTGCAGAGGCCATCTTCGTGATCCTGACTTCACAGTATACTTCCTGGCCATTTGATCGGCAACATCTACTCCATATTTAGTATTGTTATAAAATTTTATAGTTTCAGGAATCTTTTTTTATCTTTTTCAATGCTAACTGAATTATGTTTTGTACTCAGCAAGAGAACTTTTTTTGATGGCTTACTTTTATATATTGTCAAAGTGGCATTGTTTGTTCTATAAATTACAGATGAAAATCGAGGTAAACTATCTTTTTTTTGTTTCGTAAGTTTTGGCAATTCTTTTTTGTTTGCGCGAACAGTTCCAACTAAAGAAGTACCTTTCTCCAATAATTTTGAAGCTAGTGATAGGCTAGTGAAAAAATTATCTGTCGTAACATTTCTTCCAGAATAGGTATATGGTTCAATTAATTTTAGAACAACAAATTCAGCCAAAGGAACTGACGATTCATTTGTTGCATCCTTTCTCAAATACGGGAAACCATTTATAATAAATTTGCTCTTGAGATCAGATGCCAACCAAAATTGTATGCCGAACTTATCAGGTTTGTTCGGCATATATTGCGTGAACTTGCATCTCGCTTTAGTTGGAAATAATTGCTCGTCGATCGTAATGTTTTGTCCCGGAATGTAGTTCTGACTATTTTGAATGAAAGATTCCCAAACATATGAAATCATTGCAAATTTATCTGTTTGTAATCGCTGACTTCTTTGAGTTTTTTTTTTATCAAATCGGATAAAACGTAAAATTTTAGTAAAGTCATCCCTTGGCATAGTTTTTGAAAAAAAGGCAGGCCCCCATTCCTGGGACCATAAAAAAGATAATTTTAAGTTCTTGGCTTCATAAGCGCCACGCGCAAATAAAATGGCCAGAAAAGCATTGAATTTTTCTTCTGATAAATCCCATTCTTCACCAGTAACTCGGAAACATTCTTGTTTTGTGCATGTTATGATATGATGCAATTAGTAATGAGAAAGCACTACTCACAACATTCTTTATAATGCTTCTTTTTGCATATCCTGCACGTCCTATTTTTTTTTTTTTTTTTTTGAAAATGGTATGTTTTGATTTCCTCCCTGGAGAGGATCCAGTTTTGATTTCATTTCAAATAGTTCCATCATTAGCAATTTCAGTTTGCTGTTCTTCAATCTCATAATATATAGAAAACGTAGAATCTTTGAATTCTGTGAATTTTCCATCCCCAAATAGAAAATTCTGGGAATACACAACATGTATTCATGATATTTTCATGACCGATCAAAATGACCGGTTCGTATATTTAGGTATAACACATAGTTATCTCTGAAAATTAGAAGTGTAAGAACAAAATAATCTATAATATTATTCTATACACAAATTTAATAAAAATCATGACATTATCGTAAAATATTAAATAGGAATAAAGAGGAAATGGTAGAAATAAATGATGCAACCGGTCATTTTGACCGGTTCGTAGTTCTAGTGTTAAATAAATATTATTTATTTAAAGATTTAAGTTTAAATCTATAATAAAACTGTAACAGCACAATTTTAGTACATGAAATATTTAGGGAAAAAATTTTTGCTGGTGAAGTTTAATAATTGATTTCGAATACAAAATACCTATTGAATTCTTATCTGTCTCACGTAAGTGCTGCTGGATAGATTTGAGAAAAATTTTGTAAAGAGATCTTTTAGAACCTTGGTTCAAAAATGGACTTTTTTCGTAGAAAAATAGAGAAACCAATATAAAATCACTCAATTTTACCGGTATAATTGTACTTAAACAGTTGTCGGCACATTTTAGTTTTGTATACAGAAAAATTTTAACCTCTTTTACATACTTTTCAATAATTACTTAAAATATATTTTTCGAAATTTAAATTTAAAAAAAATTAGAAATGCCACACCGACGCATTGTCATGGCGAAGGTATACGAAGAATAATTGTAAAAATTTCAAAGGAATGTATTAAGGTGTATATAAAACTAACAGTCCTTTTTGTGTGGACAACATTTATTTAAAAATTTGCTTCTGTTCTTAGTACTTGCTGGTTGAAGTACTTATATTAATTTCAATTGTCGTATGGGATATCTGTAAATACATAACACGATTGGTTTTAATAGATATCATAGAACTATTGTTTTTTGTATTTTTTATTTAAGTGGACAAGCAACCACGTGTTATTTATACTGACATTATTATTGCTTCTACGAAATACTTCAATATATTTTTAATTTTAAAGACAATCCAAGCGAAAAATCGACGTAACCCTTAAAAGTATTTTTTTACTCTTCTAATAATAATAGTTGAAATATTTTTTAATTTTCACTGAAATACAACAAAATCATATTTTTATTATGTAGCTGCTGCCTTTACAGTAATTATGTAGCTGCGTACAAGGCGACAAATGTTGCTAGCGTCATTTGCTGTCGTGTGTTCGAGTATCTTGCTGCGGCGAATGTGTTTACAGCTTAACTCTTGTAGATTTGGGCATGTTCAAAAATTTGTAGATTAAAACACATTTTCACTTAATAATTTTTTAACATGTTTTTATGAAAGGTTTTTAATTTTAATTTTTCTATTCTATTACTACATTTAAGTCATTTATGTCTAACACTTTATATGGGCCCTTATATGGATTTTGATATCTTCTTCAATTTTCTACTTTAACTTAAATTTATGTTTACTACTCGTATCTATGTTTTTTTTCTTTATTGAACTTAAGATTTTGCTAATTGCAAAATCTAAAAAAAAACACAATTTATTTTATTTTCGGTCTTTACGACCTTTTATTAAAGAGTTCAAATTAAAACTAAAACTAAATTTACAAATTATTGATTTTATAATATTGTAAATGACCTAATTAATGAAGTGGCGTGATAATATTTCCTGTTAAACTTAACAAACAAATTTAGTGAGAATTGCAGTTGTCGCAATTGCAATATTGCAGACGTTGAACTTGCAGTTCTTACCAAAGTAGGTTATCAAAATATAAGAAGGGAAATTGCGAAATATTTATTGTGTTAACTAAGGGAAATTACAAAAATGTTTATTGTGTTAACTCTTCCCCTCTTAAGTCGATTGTCCTCAATCGGGGAGGTTTACAAGGTGTGTTGGTGAGTTGAGATGATACCAATTGAAGATATGGCCCATCTGAGCATGCGTTACTAGCAACATTATCCCGTAGTTGAGATGAAATATAAACTTTTTGCTTAAAATTGACAATATAATAAAAAATTAATATAGTTATAATAATAATAGTCACAATTACCATGTCTGAGCTTAAACTTATTAAGTGTGTATTTTTATTCTTATCAGTTAACAATTTTATGTTGTCTTGAGTGCTTAATTGGTTTACATATAGGCTTTCTAATTTTAAATCTAGTTTATTGACAGTTTTCTTTTCCTTAATTTTGGTTATTAGGTTAGGCAAAATAAAGGTTTCATGAATTCTAATTTTCGTGTTTGTGTAAGTTGCATTTAGTATTCTAATTTTACAATTTTCAAACTTAATGAGGAATGTTCCTTTAGGACTTACTTTTAATTGGTTACAATTTTGGTTAATATTTTCATGAAAATTTTTGAATATTAGTATTCCAGGCATCACTTCTACTACAGTGGATACTTGCACTGTCTCTAATTCACAATGTGCCTCTTGGAACTTCAAAATACTTTCAATACATTTGTTTTCTATTTTCACTAAATTTTTTTCCAAATCATCTTTTACATTCTTGCTAAAAATATTAGTGCTATTATCCATCAATACTTCATATTGGTTTAAGATTAAAGATTTATTCATTGCATTAGGGATTGGAACAAATTTTATTTGAGATAGAGTATTAGTGGAAAATCGGGGTATTAATAAGGTTAGAATAATATTATTATCTTCGAAAACAACCGCGATTTTCATTCTGCTGTAGCTGTCAAAATCACTGATTAAGTTAAGTTCTTTATCTGTTAGTATGTCAGAAGGAATAATTCCCAATTTACAAGAAAATATGATCTGTCCAATGGCGTCGATATGGTTTTGTAAGAGGGTTATATCGTTGTCGATTCTGTAGGTCTGTTCGATAAATCCCACTTCGTCTTCTAAGGTTCTTATCCTGTTTAGAGATTCGTCGTTAAATTTGTTTACGTAACTGCTAATAAATGTCTGTTGTTTATTAATGTGGGTAGTGATATTTCTAATCTCCTCAGCCATGCCATTATTAATATGTATTAAACTGTTTAGTGTCATGTTGTTACCTTGTTCGTTATTTCGAATGTCTGCTATTGCTTCATTTATTGCTATCTCGTCGTCACTGTCCATCGATCCCGCTATGTATTTTAGTCCCTTTCCCAAAACGTTAATCAGTCCGCGCTTTTGCTTTGAGTGTACATGCAGGCTGTTTATTTTCGCTTTTAATAGAATGAGGTTTTTATTAATAGTCTCCAAAAGTCGTTTGTCCTCATATGTCGTGGTCTTCAGGGTCTTTATGTTTTCAGAAATTAGGAGTAGAGTCTCGTCGTATAGCGTCATGTTAATAAAATGCAGCACCTTGTCATAACTTCCTATTGTCCTTACCTCTCCTACTTTTATAGGAATGTATCCGTTGTTGTTATTGAAGTCGTGTATATGAAACTGTTGCGTATTTATTACAGTGGCCCAGGCTAAGATAAACATTATAGTCCGCATTTTGCCCTGCAGGGAAATAGTTAGAGAAAAAAAAATACAATATTACTAAGTCTGCCTAATATTATTTTTGTGCACAATTCTTCCAGATTGTGTTTTAACAGTCGTATTATAGTTTTCTGCTACAATCTCTTTCCTATATCTAGCAGATAGCTTATCTCCTATTCTCCTATTTACTTTAATAAAAATTTCTTCTCCTTGCTTGTATTCCTTTGGCGGTTGTCGATGTGCATTATGATAAGTAAGGTCGGCTCTCTGTTTTTCTGAAAGTTTTTTAATTGTCTCGTTCCTAAATTTTTCCAATAGTTGGGGATCACTACTTACACGCCGACCAAAAAATATTTCTATGGGCTTCTTTCCTGTAACTGAGTGAACGGAGAAATTGTATTCTTTCACCGATCTATCCAAAAGTTCCTGAAATGAGTGGTGGGTTTTGTCATTTTGAAGGCAACGCATTATCTCTTGCAATGTGGAATGAAATCGTTCCACCTGCCCATTAGAACAACTCGTATATGGAGGGTTTCTATAAACAGAGATGCCTAATTCATTTTCTATCATGAAATTTATTGAATCAGAATTAAAAGCTTTCTCATTATCAAATACTATAGATTCAGGTATCATGGCAAAAAGGATGTCCCTTAGTGGTTGCCTTATGTCAACTGTTGCTCTTGAATTAATTAGTTTTGCCATACCATATTTTGAAAACTTATCTACAGCTGTCAGTACTAATGTTTTTCCCATCAATAGTATATCCAAATGGACCAGTTGTCCTGGATATTGAGGAATAGGCGTTGATTGTATTTGCATTTTTGGTGGGTGCCGATCATACTTGTTAAGTTTACAAATTTTACAGCTTTTTATAATTTTTTTTAACTTGTTTGCCATTGCGGGAAAATAATATTTTTCTAAGATTTGGGTTCTATTTTCTTTTGCGTTTCTATGAGCTCTATTATGGAACCTAACCATTATATCCTCCTGGTGTTGATTGTCTACTATATCTTCGACTTCAACCTGAGTGAACCTTATCTTGTATCTGCTAAAATGCAAGGGGTACACCTCCTGTATTTTTCCCATTGTTTTGATACAGTTTATAACCGAGGGATTAAGGTAACGCCTTAAGATTGTAGTTATTATTTCTTCTGAATAGTCTGGCTCGGTAATCACATGCCGATGATACGTTGGAAACACGATTTTAAATTGATATGTTGAAGCTACGTCCGTTTTCAAAAATATCTGATTTTTAAATGCATTTATAGGAGCTTCTACGCTAAGTATCAATCCATGGGATGAGCTCTCATCCGAGTGTGTGGCTATTGATAACGTATGCAAGGGTGATTCTTGCGAGGGCATCCTGGACAAAGCATCAGCAACAACGTTTGTTTTACCAGGTTTATAAAACAATGTGTAGTTGTACTCTTCCAGAATCGTCTTCCATCTTTTCATTTTACTGTTATGATTTTTGTTACTGAGCGCATACGTAAGCGGCTGGTGATCCGTGAAGATCTTAACATTAGCCGATCCGTACAGATAATTTCTAAATGAGTTTAAGGCCCACATTATGGCCAACATTTCTTTTTCGTTGGCGGCATAATGTTCTTCCGCTTTATTTAACGTTCTAGATATGAACGCTATAGGCCTGTCGTTTTGAGAGAGAACAGCACCAATTGCAAAATTAGAGGCGTCAGTTACCAGTTCGAAATCTTTATCAAAATCTGGGTAGGCGAGAATAACGTCCTCGGATATAAGAGAATTTTTTATTTTCTTGAATGCTTCTACTGCGTCTGTGTTTAAAGAAACTTTAATATTTGACGACTTTGTTTTTGGGACACGTCCCCCTTCCCCTCTTAAAAGGGATGTCAAGGGTTTTGCTATCTTTGCGTAATCCCTAATGTAGCGCCGGTAATACCCTGACATACCTAAAAAGCTTCTAAGTTGTTTTAACGTACCAGGCTGGGGAAAGTTTGCAATCGCATCCACTTTTGCGCGATTGGTTTTTACACCATCTCGGGATATTACATAGCCCAAAAATTCTACGCTTTCTTCAAAAAATTTGCACTTATCAAGTTGTATCTTCATATTTGCATCTTCTAAAGTTTTAAAAATTTTCCTAATATGTTTGAAATGATCCTCTTCCGTTTGGCTAAATATTATAATGTCATCAATGTAGACATAACAACATACCCCGATAAATTCTCTTAAAATGTCGTCGAGAGCGCGTTGGAAGATTGACGGGGCTTTTTTTAGGCCGAACGGTAAGCAAGTAAATTCATACTTACCGTTATTAATTGAAAAAGCTGTCTTCTCAATATCAGATTTTTTTAGTGGAATCTGATGGAATCCACTTTTTAAGTCTAGTACCGAAAAAAACTTGTTGTTTCCAAGATGCGATATTACTTCCGTTATCTCCGGAATCGGATATCTATCCGCGATTGTAACCGCATTTAGTTTCCTATAGTCGATTACCAGGCGGTATTGCTTGTTTCCCGCAGAATCTGGCTTTTTCGGTACGATCCACACCGGTGAATTGTACGGCGATCTAGATGGTCTTATAATCCCATCGTGCAAAAGTGCCTTCACTTGCTTTTCAACCTCCGCTTTCAATGATGAAGGGTATGGGTAAAATCTCGTGAAAACCGGAGTATTCGTTGTAGTTCTGATTTCCCCAGTAATTTTTGTTGTGTAAGTGAGTTTCTCATTTGGGTCTAAGAAAAGATTCGAATGTTCTTTTGCAATTAATTTCATTTCTCCCTTTTGGAAGTTAGTAAGATTATCTAATTTTATATCTATATTATTCACCGATTTTGAAGGCAATTGTTTCAGGCCTATTTTCTTGCCATTGTTCAGTATCATATAATTTTCTCCCGTATGAATTATCGCTTGTAGTTCCCTAAGTGTATCGTTGCCTAAAATCCCGTCAAAGGTTTTTAGGGAAGGCATTAAAAAAAATTTTATTTTATTTTCTATATTAAAAAGTTTAACATAAGTATGTTCTATTATTTCTATATCTCCCTTTATTGACTTAGCAAAAAATGGTGTTTCATTTTTTATTCTTTTCTTCGCCAGATGCGGTTGCAAGTAATTTTTACTAGATCCTGTGTCAACCAGGAATTTAAGAATATTACCGCCCTCCGCTCTCACCTCAAAGAAAGGGAGTGAAGAGCTCATTATCCTAAAAAATAAATATCAGTTGGTTCCGAGTACCCTTCGTTATCGACTTCCCATCCTGCTGAATTTTTAACTTGGTATTGCTGTGGAGGAGCACCAGTGTCAATGTGGAATGTTCGTTGCGCTTTTCTTTGCTGATTTTGCACCGAATGTGGCCTTTTCCCTTGCCAGTTACCCTGGCTTGGCCTATTCATATAGTTTATGCGACGAGAGTGCATGCTCTGGTCCACGTCCATTGGTTCCGGACGATTCTGAGGCTTTGGAGGCCTTGGCGGGGTATTAAATTGATGTTGTTGTCCCCTATTAAAATTAAAATTTGGTCTATGCTGCCATGTTGGCTGAATTGCATGTGGCATGTAGGTTAATTGCGGGTAAAAAGGGTGTTTTCTCTGCCCTATATTTTCTCTTTGTGTCGTTTGCGGTTTTCTATGACTATGCGACGTTCGCCATTGCTGATTTTCCAGCTTCATACAGAGCTGTAATGCTTGAGGGAGATCCACAGGTTCTTTAATTCCGAGCAACTTTGGTAATTCACCGTTAAGACCCCTAATAAAAGTATCGAGAGCCTTGTTACGGTATGACTCGGTTAACATGTGTAATGCCTCGTTGCTCATTTGTGAACAACCTAGCTTGTTTAACATTAGGGATAGATGTGTATAGACCCGTTGATAAAATTCTGGGATTGAGCTACTTCCCTGTACCATCGTTGTCATTTGGTGTTCCAATGTGGATAAATCGCGCTTGTCAGCGTAGTGCATTGCCAAGCATTTTGATATTGCTGGCCAGTCGAGTGGCGTGTTATATGACTCTAGCGCTATATCTGCGTTCCCTACAATTTTGTTTCTTATCACGCTCAGTATACCGTAGTATTTTGGCGTGCCTTTTAATGTTTCATAAATTGATAATATCCTATATACGCTCTTCTTCCAAGAGCTAAATTCCCCTATTTGTCCTGAAAATTCTTTAAGACATTTAACAATGTCAGGAATTTTGTCTAAGTCGGTTAAATTGTTCCTGTGTCTATCTTCTATTACCTGATCTGTCACATTGAGGAAGTTAGTATTAGGATTTAAAACTTCTTGTATGATTTGTGGTCCTTGCTGTCTTAACAGATTTGAAGCTACAGAGTTTATTAAAGAGGTTAAGTCCTCTATGCTTAGCTGCCTGTTTGCATTTGCTACAGGAGCAGCCGGGTCGTTAAGGACCGCCGGTCGAACTAAATTGCTAGGGTTTGACATTATGAAATATTTATGGAATTTCTACACTTTTATTATTTATAACAATTTTTCCAATAACAAAATATCTTAAACTAAGGTAAAGTATTACAAATATCTTTTGGAAATACCGTATAAAAGAGAAAAAGTATTAATCTACCTTATTTTATTTGTAGATTGGGTTACGGCTTCAACTCAGTTTCTTCAGGGGTGATATGTTTCTTCTGCGGGTCACTTCACTATTCACAGCTTCTTCGAGATATTTATAGCAGTTTCTTCAATATAGTTATTCCAGTTTCCTCAAGGGTGATAGGTTTCTTCTACAAGTCACTTCACTATTCACAGCTTCTTCGAAATATTTATAGCAGTTTCTTCAATATAGTTGTTCCAGTTTCCTCAAGGGTGATAATGAATTTCATAGCCACGGATAAATATTAATTTCAAAGTTTCTTGAATATAATTATTTACGCCACAGTTTTTCAAAGATAAACATTAATTTCACAGTTTCTTATTTAAAAAGGATTTCTTGAACAATTATTTTTATTTAATGTTATTGTCACTAGCTTTTATTTATTAATATCCTTCATGGATTTACTTTTTCTGTGGATTTATTTTCCTTCACGGATTGCTGTTATCCTTCCCAGATTCACTATTTATTGTTATCCTTAACGGATTTACTTTTTATTTTTATCCTTTACGGCTTTTCTGGTTATTATCCTTCACGGATTCACTGTTTATTGTTATCCTTAACGGATTCACTTTTTATTTTTATCCTTTACGGATTCACTGTTTATTATTATCCTTTACGGATTCACTTTTTATTTTTATCCTTTACGGATTCACTGTTTATTATTATCCTTTAGGGATTCACTGTTTTTTATTATCCTTTACGGATTCACTTTTTATTTTTATCCTTTACGGATTCACTGTTTATTATTATCCTTTACGGATTCACTGTTTTTAGAGCCGTCGGACAGGCTGGCACATAATACCCCCGTTTTGTTTAACACTACTCCGGAGCCTAGTTACCGAAACAGGCTTTTAAAAATTTGCTCGGGCGCCACTTAAGATTTTGCTAATTGCAAAATCTAAAAAAAAAAACACAATTTATTTTATTTTCGGTCTTTACGACCTTTTATTAAAGAGTTCAAATTAAAACTAAAACTAAATTTAAAATTATTGATTTTATAATATTGTAAATGACGTAATTAATGAAGTGGCGTGATAATATTTCCTGTTAAACTTAACACACAAATTTAGTGAGAATTGCAGTTGTCGCAATTGCAATATTGCAGACGTTGAACTTGCAGTTCTTACCAAAGTAGGTTATCAAAATATAAGAAGGGAAATTGCGAAATATTTATTGTGTTAACTAAGGGAAATTACAAAAATGTTTATTGTGTTAACTTTGATTCTAAGTTTTGTTTTTCTTTTGCTGCTTACAATAAGTCACGTGCTTTTTGTAGTGAATAAGGTAATTTAGGTTTTAATTCGTTTATGTAGTTGTCAAGATTGTCAGCCCAATTATGCATATTCTCACGGAATTTCTTTCCCACGAAACAAATTTTACTTGAGAAAAGATTCCTCCAATTATGAATTCCGTGGGAATAAAATAATCGTTATTTGAAGAGAGTTTTTTGTTTGTTTATTTAAGTGAAAAAGTGAAAAAACTCGCATGGAATTTTTGTTCATAATTGGCCTGTGTATGTTTTTTGAGGTTCTGTAAATCCGTCGTTTGGTAGTTGTAGAATTTTTCCAAAAATTAGTACAAAAGGTGAGTAGTTAGTGTCCACTAACAGTACTGAAGAGGTAGTGTTAAAAATAGATAGCATTAAAAATAAAAGGTGGTGGGTTTAGGCAACGATTATCCTGCTATTAATGCAGAGTCATAGATATAATGAAACTTTCACAAATTCTGACATATCCATCAGAAATGTATATCCATTTTAAGAACTATAAAAACACACATAAAAGTCTTATAAATACTATTTTGTAAAAACAGAGTAGCCAAAAACATTAAAAATATATTACGGAGCAATGTGCATAGTGCACTTAAATTTAAATTTAGCTACCAAATTCATATTGAGGTTTGTATACATATAAATCGGTGTATACATATATATCGGTTAAATAAACTTAACATAAAATTTTACAATAAAAATACATAAGTAAGTACCTTATTTTATTACCAGTGTTTCAAATTTCTTAAAAAACATATTAAGTATCCACAAGAATAAATGCTAAAAAAATTACTGCGTAATTTAGGGCATGATTAGTTCGGCGCGACTATGCATATTTTTAAAAAATACACAAAAAATATGTATATATTTACCCTACAATAACAAGAGCAGTCATATAGTTTCGTTTTTCATTGAATTTTACGAACAATTTTTAAATAACCCTGGAGTTAATGTCGACGTCGTTGACGGCGTTTCAACGCCGAAAAAGTTGAAACAGATTGAACTTTTACGGCGTTGCAACGCGTTGAGATTAACTGCTCTAATACAATTTTATACGATTCAACTTTTTTTTTGACATTTGACGCCGTCAACGACGTCGACATTAACTCCAGGGTAAGAAGAAAAAATAGAATTCAGGAATAAAATTTGTTCGAGCATATACTTCCTTATATGTAGATATGAAAGTATGTATGTATGTATGTACGTTTCTATATGTTAAATGCATGAATCAAATAATAAGATTACGTAAAGACTCTCTCTTTCTATGTTCATGACGTAATAAAAATAAGTCTTTGTGTAAAAATGCAGTGATGTCAACTTAGTGCATTCGGCACTGTTTTAGTGCTTTTTGATGCTAAAGAAAAAGCACTAAAGTGATGCTTTTACAAATTCCAATTGGTGCTTTTAGTAAAACAAAGAAAAATGTTTTTTTTTTTAATTTATTTTTTAATTTGTAAATAAACATATGCATTTTTATATTATACAATTATTTTGGAATAATTACGTTTTCGCTTAGATTTGTCATCTGCTATTATTTGGTTAAGCTTTCTTATTTGGAAATACATTCGCGCACGGAACAAAAGTGCCTTAACGTCTACATTTATTAAATTTGACTCGTCTAAGGGCCAGTTTTTTACTTCGTATTTAAATGTCATTTATATTTAAGTTCTATTTCAGTACAAAATTCAGTTTTTCAATGCACACTTAAATAAAACTTAAATGACCAATCTTGTGCATTTAAATAATACAGTTTTACCATATGGTTATGGCACTTTTTGCTGTCGTTTCGCAAAACTAAACAAAAGTAAACAAACATTTTAGCCATTGATAAAACAATATTTTATGTTTTGCACGCATTTCTTAATGAAAATATTAATTATAAAGTTAAATTAATAAATAAAATAAGATTAGATGGTGAATACATAGGTATCGCTGACATTTTTTAATATATTCAAAATATTTTTCACAAAATTTGCAATTCATAAACATATTTTTATCGTAGTTAAATAAGAACGATCATAAATGACTGAAAAACTGAAACTGTATTTAAATACTACTTAAATTTAAATGCAAATTATCTAAATGTGTATTTAAATATGAAGTCAAAAACTGGCCATAAATGTTTTTTTATGTAATTAGTAGAGATCATTAAATTTTCCCCATTCAAATTTTTTTCATCTAAATGACAAAATATTAACCGTTCTTTTCTAATTTTTTTTTTTTTTTGGGAAATAATAAAACTTAAGCCTGAGTTTTTATTTTTAGTATTTCCACAATTATACACTGCACATTTCATGTTTACAATTTTTTTTTTAATTTCAATAATATTTAACTTTATTTCTTTCAAGCACAATTTACTATGATAAAAAAAATAACCGTATTTTAATTTTAGTGATTCTTTCGAAAAATACGCGTTTTTTGTTAGGTGTGGTGCTATTTGAAATATATTTTTATGACGTCACGAGAGAGAATTTTACTCTCACGGTTTTAATAAAAAACAACGGGGATGCTGTTTGCGTAAGCTTATTATTTGGTTCATGTATTTTAGATAATTGAAGGATCGCCGCGAATAACGTTGCAAATGACAAAATAATAATTTTTCAGGAGAGCAAAAAAACGTATTTAAATGGTTTGATTATCTCCACTGACTGACTCATTGTAATTGCGTTTTGACGGTGATAAAATGCATAATTTTAATGTTTTCTTGTTGGAACAAATGTAAGAGAGTAAAATTAACGGTAATCTGTAAAAAAACAGGTTTTGCAAAATTTGTCTTTTACAACGTTATTCGCGGCTTTGCTTCAATTGTGTGCTGCTTATGATAGAGGCAAGAACTAATAAGCAGTATTTTAACTTCGTTCGTAATAACCCGAATTGTTATTATTATTGTTATGATTTTATGATTTTAAAGGTAGAATACGCAATATTTATGATAATTTTATTTTATAAAAACAATTGAAAAGTACTTAAATAAATCGTTGTCTAGTCGCGCGTTGAGTAATGAGGATAGAATTAATTTAATTAAGGAATTTTATTATATATTATATTAAAAAATAATTCCTTTTTGATAAAAACTAATAGTTACATAAAGGATTTTCAAATAAAAAGTTAAAATTAATATATAAAAAAAGGTTTATTACATACATCTGTACATGCATATGTACATAAAAATAGAAGTTCCGAAAAATTTTAATAACAAAAAAAAAAAATAATAAATAAAAATAGGTAAACATATACACTACTAGAAATACACCCACACAATATCATTGTCCCTGTTATATATGTACATATTAAATAACGCAATTTTTATTTTCTATGCACTTAAAGGGATATTATCAGTAGACGCGAGTTAGCGACTCTCATGCATATTGACATTGACGACCGATTAAATAAGATAAGAATTATATATCTTTTTTGAACAAAGAAACTATGAAAGGATATATACAAAGGAAGAAACTGCATAGAAGATAAGAATTATATTTTGGAACAAAGAAAGTATGAAAGGATAAACATTTGTATTATTACAAATAGTCATGATAAAATTAATAACTTATCCTTTTCAGACAAAGAAATAGTTTTGATAATTTTTAGTATTTAAGAAGAATTTTGTAAACTAAAAGGCAGTCAAAAATAAGTAATGAAAGACGCTGGTCGTCGAATATTTTTAGTTGACTAAACAATTAGACGTATGTACGTCGTGGAAAATATTTACTATTCACAAAAAACACATAGTGTAATTAACCTAAGTTAAGAGTAAACTAAGAAAATATAAATAAAGAAAGGTGCATACGCGTCCAAAAAATATATTTTTTTTTTATCTTAACGAAGTGCTGAATTATTAATTGGCAACCCTGCCAGGAGGATAATAAAACTTATCCTTCAAAGAGTAGACCCCATTGGAATTCCTGTCGCAGCAAGGAATCAGGACAACTTCTTTATAAAGGAAAATATAAAAAATTCTTCATACAAAGAATAAACCAAAATCGTCATAAGGAGACAACTGCATCCGACTGAGTGCATTTATTAAAAATACGAAACAGGAAAACAACTTTCGATCAAAACAGACGATTAGAAGAAATTATTGAAGGATCCCCAACATCAATAATGGCACAGAACTTCGATGTTAATATGCTAGTGCAGCAAATGACAGCTATGCAAGCCACCATTGAGAATATGCGAACTGAACATCAAAGCCAAGTTAGAAGTATGGAGGGCCAAATTAGACACGTTCAGCATACAGAAGTGATTCCAGAAAACCAAAGAACCATAATAGAACCTAGAATTTCGAATGAGAACCAGGTGAAACTAGACGTTTTTAAGTCGTTACCCGTCTTTGATGGTAACATTAACAAATACAGAATATGGAGGGAGAATGCTACAAGAATGATGAAGACTTTATCTAACCTCAGCGATCAACCAATTTACGCACAGGCACTACAGATTGTGAAAACGAAAATACAGGGCAGTGCAGCACAATTGCTAGCCAACCACGGCACCATATTTAACTTTTATGCAACCCGTGACCGACTCGATAGAGCATATGCGGACACTCGACCACTATACGTGTTACAAGATGAAATGAAGAGATGCATCCAAGAAAGAAAAACATTAGCATAATTCCACGACGAGATAAACTAATGCTTGATTCTCATAATTTCAAAGATCTCAATGTCCGTGAAGTTTAATGCAGTTGAAAAAATAAAACTCATGGAGGTTATTTCAACGCATGGAACCTCAATGATAAATACTAAGCAAAGAATTAAACTTCTAGGTAAAGATATAGATTTTTTCCAGCTAGATGATATAAAAGGATCTGATTTAATATTAGGATTACAAGGAATAATTATACTAAACGCCATAAAAGACTTACAAAATATGACATTCACTGTAGGAAATGAAAAAAGGGAATATAGTAGGTAATGAAAAGTACAGAGAAGAAATTGACAAATTGATGAAAAAACAATGGCATAGGACCATTACTATTCACAACGACTATAGAAGCCACAATAAGGACAAAGACGGATGAACCCATTTGGACGAAGCAATACCCATATCCCATAGCGGACAATGACTTCGTAAATAGGGAAATAAAAAGACTTTTAAATTACAGTATCATTCAAAGGAGCAATAGCCCATATAATACTCCCATATGGACCGTACCAAAAAAGGGCGACCGAAGAAAAGAATGGTGATAGATTATCAGAAGTTGAATTCCTACACAATCACCGATAGATATATCATTCCTGACGTAAACATGACAATAGAGAATTTGGGAGGGCAAAATATTTCACGACATTGGATTTGGAATCAGGCTTCCATCAAGTTAAAATAAGGGAAGAAGATAGGGAAAAAACTGCTTTCTATGTAAATGGTGGAAAGTACGAATTTGTACGTATGCCATTCGGCTTAAAAAATGCACCGTCCGTATTCCAAAGATGTGTCGATGATATCCTAAGAAAATACATCGAAAAATTTGCATACGTCTACATTGATGATATACTTATATATTCTTCAACACCAGAAGAACACATGGAACACATCAATATCATATTCAATGCATTGAATCAAGCAACACTAAAGGTATCCGATGAAAAGTCTAAATTTTTTCAAACCGAAGTCGAGTACTTAGGTCATATAATTAAACATAATAAAATAGGGACTAATCCAGAAAAAGTGAAGGCAATTGAAAAAAATCCCCTTCCACAAACATTAAAGGACTTGAGAGAATTTCTGGGTATGACAGGATACTACAAAAAATTTGTGCAGGGATATGCTAGCGTAGCCAAGCCCCTAACAATTCACTTACGAGGGGACAACGGACAAATAGGAAAGAATAAAAGTGCCACAATAAAGATAGATTAAGATGACGCACAGCTGGCCAAAAAGGCAAAAATTATTTTTATGAAATCCTAAGAATAAATTACGTAGATCGATAGAGAACAAAATTCTACATCATATCGAGCATTTTAACCCTTTCGGGACTACTGGGATAATACGTCCCAGCAATTTTCAAACTGTCTTTTTTTCTTTATTTTCAATGCAATCGCCAGGGAGGTAGAACTCCCAAACGTCCAAAAACGGATAGCCTCAATATTGGAGACCACTTGCCAGTAGAGCAAGAGAAGCGTTGTCGCTGTGTCCGCTGTTCTTCACTTGGCATAGAAAAGCGAACAAAGATGATATGCTCAGGTTGTAACAACGCCTTATGTTACAAGTGTTTTGGGCCATTCCACAAATAAATACCTAATTTCATTTCTAAAATGTTAAAAATAAATGTAAACTTTTATCTAAATCTAATAATATTTATATTTTAGTTATCTTTTTAATTTCGAATCGCTTTTTGAGAACACTGATTGGGATTTTATGTCCCATGAAAATATTTGTTGGAATTATATGTCCCAGGATAAAAGGACAAATTTAAAATGTTTAAGTATGGAGAACATAATACTTTTATCATACCTTTTAAAATATGAAAAAAATTTTACCATACATAATTTGGTTTTCAAAATAAAACTCCGTCCCGAAAGGGTTAAAGGTTGTAAGTTAAGATTTGTAGTTGTGGGACACTGTTAAAGTCAGGAAAGTGAAGAAAATTGTATGCGTTTTTATTGAATTTTTTCGATTTCAAGATATTTATATGATATTTTTTTGTGGCTAAACGAATAGAGGTATTACATTGATTTTTTTTTGTCTGAAAGATTTCATCAGGAGCTATTTTCAATATTTAAAACGAAAAAATTATCTCGAATATTTATTTTTAAAATTTTAATTATAAAAAAAAACTATGTATTTAAATATATAAATTCTTATCAAAAACAAAAAAAGGAAAAGCTTTTTGTGAGTGAAGGTAGCTGTTGTACAAATAATGTTATATACCACAATAAGATATGAGATCTTTAATTTAAGAAAAAAGAAAAAAAGTTTGCGCAAGTTTGCGCCATTATTTTTGGTGATTTTTTGAAAATTTTACCTTTTTTCTATTTTTGCTCATAAGGCACTTTTTCTTATACTTTATTGTCGTCATAAACTTTTGTGTTTTTGGAATTATTGCTATAAAATATTATTTAATCACTTTTAGCAACTACCAACATGATGGATTACCTGCCCTTAAAAAAGGAAATTCTTTGAATTCAGTTTTTACTTTATAAATTCAAATTTACTAACTGTAAGTTAACCCAGGCATACACACCTATTAAACTGTTTTTGTTTACCTGCGGTCTATAGAACACTTCATCGTTTTCAGTATACTTTATTTCTTCTGAAAATATAGTTAGATATAAACATACCTAATTTAAAAGGGTAACAAATCAAAATTACATTTAAAAACGGTGCAGGTATATAAAAAATGCACCCAAGTATCATGTTATTAACTAAGTAACGGAAAAATGTACATATATGGCTTATTGCGCAAAATTCTTATTATAAGAGTTTTGCAACTTTAAAAAGAGATAACATAGAAAACATTTACACAAGATTTGAGTTATTCCAAATAGTACAGGAATCTAATGCTAGAATCATTGACGAGAAGTTGCAGTTTTTAGCTAGTAAATTGTGTGCGATTTCAGAATGCTAAGGAGATGGCGATATACAAACAGTAAAGCAGTGTGTTGTAAATTTCAAAAATTGTTTCAAAAGATATTGGGGTTTAGCACAACGAAAAGAGTACCGATTTTTAAGCACGTATGCTAAATGGCTAGAAGGAACTGTGACAATGCCAGTATTTGGCAGTTCATCTTCAGGGCGACCAAAAAAAGAATTTAATGAAGCAAGTGAAAGAACAAAACGAAGAAAAACGCAAGAAATTCGTCAGCAATTAACAACAGAGGAGATCAAATTTGCTGCATCAATGAGCCAGAGAGCAGCGGGGCATAGTGATGCGGCTAAATTAATAATGGATATAACACGATCTCCAAGAAAAGCAAAAATTTTCAAGCGATTGTTAACAACTTCCGAGGTCAACTTTCAGCGGAGGGTGCTTTAGCACTGGTTATAAATGCCGATCTCACGAAAAACCAATATGAATATTATACAATGCCAACAAAAATGTATATCCATGCTACTCATTGCTAAAAAATGAATTTAGCGGAAGTGAAGCTGCAATCTCTCCTCGACCACACAGCAACACGCTTATGTACATACCTTGATGTATTACAGCAGTTGGATTATAAAGAACTTCAGTTTCTGGAAAAGTTTTTAAGCAGTGACCCTTTTTTAAGCTGCAATACACAAAAAACACGAAAGATGAAAAACCTTTTTTATCAGATACTATTCAACTACTACTTCCTGATACAGATGATGATGCCAATGATGAAACACGTATGACATTATCATAATCTTGAATTTTTAAATTAGTTTAATTCTTTCATGTGATGAGTATTTAATAATATAAAAGAAATATTAGAAGTAAACATGTTTTTGCTTATTTAGTTGTTTATTCCTTATAGAAAGCCAAGCTACGAGACTAATTTTTTTAAATATTTAATATTGGATAAATTATAAAATAACTCTAACCCAATAATAATCTGCCACTACCTTTTTTTTATCAAACTAAAGCCAAAACTATCAAAAAAGTTAAACTTTTATAACAAAAACCACGCTTAATAATTTTGGCCAGCTTTTTGGGTCAAATACTCCTCTGTGTGACGCCGCATTATAGGCATTTAACAAATTGGAGAATTGTTTGAAAGAACAGGTTGAACTCTTCCAAATAAATTACGAAAAACCATTCGAGCTGACCACGGACGCATACAACATAGCTATTGGGGCAGTACTCAGCCAAATGAAAAAACCAATATTTTTTCTTACACCTGAGAATGAATTACTAGCCATTATTTGGGCCCTACAAAAATTACGAAATTATATTTACGATACAACAGATCTCTAGCTATACTGATCATCAATCGCTAACACACTCCATATCTGAAAAGAATCCTAACCCAAAACTAAAACGATGGAAGATCATTATTGAAGACTTTGGAGAAAAACTAGTGTACAAACCGGGACACCAAAATGTAGTAGCTGACGCCTTGTCAAGACAACGTATAAATACGTCATCCACTGATATAGCTCATTCAGCCAAAGCTCCTACACAGAAATTATCAAACAAGTGAAAAAACCTTTTAAAGCATATGCAATCCAAATTGAACTTGTACCAAATAGAAAAATAAATGAAACACGAACTCGTACAATATTTTCGAACAGAATTAGACACACTATAAACTTTACGAATGAACAAAATTTGATCACAGAATTGCAAAAGGTATTACAGCAAAAAAAATTACCGAATTACACACTACCAGAAAAAATATTTACACACTCAGCCCCACTATTAGAAACACTTTCAACACTATAAACTTCGAATACACACCAACAAAACTAATCGACGCACAGTGGTCAATTTCGCGAGATAGAGGTCAAAACTCTATAACTTTTGACCGGATTGGTATTTTTTTACGCAATATGTTTTGTTCAATAGGAGGGACTTTAAGCTTCAATTTGCGTGTTCAAACGTAAAAAGCGACTGATAGGAACGTAAGTAATGTGGAGTTAAAAATAAATGAAGTTTAAAGGTCATATACGGTATATATTATATAAAGTTAACGTACTAACCCGTATCCTTTACCCTTTTATAAATCGTAAATCTAGGATTAATATTAATAATAAAAAAACTTATTCTTAAGTCCATATTCCATGCTGTTTTATTTTATGCAGTTCCCGTTTGGGCTACTAGGTCATCATGCCATATTAAAAAACTGTAAATATCACAAAATATATTATTAAAACTCATGTATGTATAACCTTCCCCTTTTTTTTCTAAAACCCGCCTTCATAATATAGCCGGCTTGGAAGTAGTTACAGACAAAATAAATAGGCTTACACAAAATTTTAATATCAGATGCTGACATTCTGATTTCATTCATATTAACAAACTGGTTCCACATTAAGTTTTTATCTAGTCTTTAGTTTAGTTGTTTGCATAAGTATTTCTCCTTCAATTTAGAGTTTTTTTCTTTTCATAGACCCCGAGGTAAAATTTTCCTCCGATATTAAAAGTTTATTTTTAATATTTCGAAATTATAAGTTGAACTGTTTTTGTTTTTATAGCAAGACTGCATTTAAATGTTTTAAAAGTTTTAGCTGTGTAGTTTAAGGCCTGACCTATTTATTTCGTATTTGTCAATGTCTCTTTTGTTTATGTATGTATAACGAAATACTTTGTTGTAAATCGGAAGTCTAAGTTTAAAAATATTGTTTTCGAAATTATAAGTTGAACGGTTTTTGTTTTTATACCATGACTGCATTTAAATGTTTTAAAAGTTTTAGCTGTGTAGTTTAAGGCCTGACCTATTTATTTCGTATTTTTCAATGCCTCTTTTGTTTATGTATAACGAAATACTTTGTTGTAAATCGGAAGTCTAAGTTTAAAAATATTGTTTGTCTTTAGTTCATGTTTCTATTTAAATTTTTTTTTTTTTTTTTTGGGAAAGAAAAATTGAAATCAGCAGAATGTAGTGCAGTATTTTCTTGATCAATAGTTCAGTTATTAGTATTCTTTGCATTTATCTGCTTTAGGTTATGTACATCGTAAACATCATCTATTAACTAAGTAATTTTGTAAATAAGAATATAAACTATGTTTTTTTTTTCTTCCCATTTAAAATGTTATTCAAATCGACGTTGCGTTGCGAACGAACCTGTTAAAATTAAATTTTTTTTGTTTTACGTATCAGCTGTTACTGATTTGTTGTCTCTTTATAAGCAGCGCTGTCAACAAATTTTAAAATGTAAATGTAGAATTTTCTATAGTAATTTAACTGTTATTATTTACATTTTATTTTTTTGCTACTCATAAGTTTCCTAGTATGGTAAAAAATTCATTCATTATCGACGAAATCATTTCTGTCAAACTCAATAAATAAAAAATATAAACAAATTTTTTATATATGAAGTTTGGCAGTCATCATTACTGCCATTAGCAGCAAATAACGAATTCGGCTACGCTGCCACCTGGTAATTGATCCGCCTTGAACAGAACATTGTTCAAACTGATGACATGTAAGTCTCTCTGTAAATTTGAAGAATGAATTCGTCTTTTTTCAACAATGAACTCATTGAAAACTAATATAAGAAAAAAAAATGCAACACGAGCTGCTCAAATCTTTAAGAGAATTAGTACGCATTTAAAAAAAAATAAAATTTGTTGTGAAACTTTTGAATCATTTTCAAAAACACTTCAATTGATTAATGCTGTAAACTCATTCACGGCAGCAAGATACACGAACACGCGACAGCAAATAGCGCTCGCAACATTTATCGCCTTGTACGCAGCTACATACAGTAGCTCCAAGCGAAACTCGTACACTTTAGACTAATTTTTAAACTATCTTTTAACATTAAGTAAGAAGCTCTTAACAAATAAAACTGTATTTATTTTATTAGTTAATTTTATAACAAATTTAACAAAACATAAAAACTTTAAATTATTATTCAATAAAAAAATTTTTTTAATAAAAACATAAAATCATAGTAATTTCTGTGACAAAGCCAAACTCGTACACCACACTTCAGTCAAATATTATTTTGTTGGTTTTAAATATTATTATTTGGTGTGCATGCCTTTATTTTTTATCACCATTTTTAATCTATTTGGCATACTGCGCACAAGGTTTTCGCAAAAATTTGGTTCAATTTTGCCCCATTCGTCCTGAAGAACTCTTTTCAAGCCATCCTTAGAACTTATTGTATGACTACGAATTTTACGATCGAGATAGCTCCACAAATTTTCGACTGGGTTTATGTCTGGACTCTGGGCTAGTGTATCCATAACATGTGGACAATTATAAAGTAGCCATGATCGCACATTATAAGCCTTATGCTTAGGGTCGTTGTCTTGGTAAAAATAAAAGTTTTCACCAAGACAAAGTTTCTGCCTTCAAACTGGCAAACTTTCTTTTAAAATGTTCAGATACATATGCTGATCCATGGTACCATCGATAAATTGTAAAACACCGGTCCCAGATGCAGAAAATTATCCCCAAACCATTACTGACCCACCACAGTGCTTAACTATTGGTTTCATGTTTTAGACAAGCAACTCCTCATTGGATTTTCTCAATACATAAGGTCTTCAATCTGAACCAAACAAGTTGAATTTACTTTCATCTGTGAATAATACTTGCTTCCAAAATGAAAAATCCTTTGTTTCATGTTCCTTGGCGAATCGTAACCTTCTCTTTGATTTCTCTTATTAATCAGAAGTTTAACTCTTGTCCTTCTACTATTGAAATTAGCCCTTTTTAATATGTTTCTTATCGTCTGTGGGCAACATTTTTTTCCTAAGTCTTTCTACACAACTTCTACGAGTTTCGGACCACTTAAAAATGGGTTCTTTTTTATTTGACGTAAAATATATTGCTCGTCTTTAGCAGAGAAATTTTTGTTATTTACACTTTTCTTCTTGTTCGCAATCCTCTCTTCCATTTTACACCTTTTTATAATATATAGCACTGTTGATAGGCTTCTATCAACTATCTCAGATATTTATCGCAGCGATTTATTATTATTATGATGTTGAATTATTAATTTTCTTACTTCGACAGAAGTTTGTCCTCTCTGTCTACCCATTTGTTCTCTTTTGTAACTCTTTGAAACAAAAAATCAAATAAATGACAATAAAAAAGGTAATAATGGGAAAAGTCCCTATTTTTTTAATTATTTTTACGAAATATCCCGAAGTTAGATGCAAATTAAAAGAATGTTGCCAAATTAAATAATACTGTACGAGTTTGGCTTTGGCGTCGAAAGTTGGCACTTTTTAAAATATTTATCTGTATTTTAATAAATAAATTTATATTCAAAATTTCGTTTCTGATATTTAATTAAGTACTAAAATTAAGTAAATTTATTTTATTAGCCTATTTAGTTTTAGACATTTAACATAAAGAAATTTGTTTTCATAGGTGTACGAGTTTCGCTTGGAGCTACTGTAATTATTTTGAAGGCAGCAGCTACATAATAAAAATATGAACAAAGCACTAAACACTTAAGGCCCAACTATAATGTGCACAAGCTAGCTTTAGCTTATGTCAAAAACTCAACGAAAAGCCTGTCAAATGCTTAGGTAACTTATCAAAGAAATTTATGTGGCTACAATGTACATATATAAATTTAGTAACTTATTTGCCACAGTTGCACATTTATGTTTATTTCGTACTTTTGTCAAAAATAATTTCTATATAAATCAACAAAATTTTAAAACTAAAAGGCTTTAAAGAAAATATTTTATATATTTAATAACATTCACAAACACATTTACATATTTTGGCTTATGTTCTAAAAAAATGCAACGATGTTAATCGTTTATATGGTATAGATATGTATGTGTGTATAAATACAAATTTAATTAAAAATATATTATAATTGTAAAAAATTAGCCATAAAGAAAAATGTTATTTTTTCTAACATTTTTTATTGACTTAAAAACTAAAAAACTTAACTTTTATTTTAAAAATTATTTTGGGAATTTTTATAATATTATTTATTATATTATGCTAATATCCCATAACATTTTTAAATAAAAATGCAATTTATTTGTTGGTTGGAAAAGCAGGTATCTATACGTATTTCGCCGGTTGCTTAAGCCAGCTCATCAGGAAACCTTTATCCACACTTTTAGAAAAACCAAAAGCATTTCCTTTAAGTATAAAAACTTCAAAAACAACATGAGAGTTATTTAAGAAGTCAATACAGAAATGTTAAGGCTTCAACAAAAATTACCAACAAACAAACCACGTTTTTATTTTTGCTTACATTCCCTTCTGCGTTAGGTTGGTTATATGCCAACACTTAATGCAGACGTAAGGCGTATTAAAAATAAAAACAACACAGTTATTTTTTTATTTCTCAAGAGAAAGAAAAAAACAACAGTGATGCCAACAGTTTGCACAAGCAATTGCATATAAATTTTATTTTAAAAATTATTTTGGGAATTTTTATAATATTATTTATTATATTATGCTAATATCCCATAACATTTTTAAATAAAAATGCAATTTATTTGTTGGTTGGAAAAGCAGGTATCTATACGTATTTCGCCGGTTGCTTAAGCCAGCTCATCAGGAAACCTTTATACACATTTTTAGAAAAACCAAAAACATTTCCTTTAAGTATAAAAACTTCAAAAACAACATGAGAGTTATTTAAGAAGTCAATACAGAAATGTTAAGGCTTCAACAATTGCTTGTGCAAACTGTTGGCATCACTGTTGTTTTTTTCTTTCTCTTGAGAAATAAAAAAATAACTGTGTTGTTTTTATTTTTAACACGCCTTACGTCTGCATTAAGTGTTGGCATATAACCATCCTAACGCAGAAGGGAATGTAAGCAAAAATAAAAACGTGGTTTGTTTGTTGGTAATTTTTGTTGAAGCCTTAACATTTCTGTATTGACTTCTTAAATAACTCTCATGTTGTTTTTGAAGTTTTTATACTTAAAGGAAATGTTTTTGGTTTTTCTAAAATGTGGATAAAGGTTTCCTGATGAGCTGGCTTAAGCAACCGGCGAAATACGTATAGATACCTGCTTTTCCAACCAACAAATAAATTGCATTTTTATTTAAAAATGTTATGGGATATTAGCATAATATAATAAATAATAAAAAACTTAACAATTTAGGTCTTAATTAGAATATTTCTTTATTAATGTATAAAGCAAAGCACAATCAGCTGTTTCCGTACGGAAAGTACGATCAGTTTCGTACCTTGCATAAAGAAATGAAATTTAACGAAACTTGACGAAAAGTTATCTTATTCATATTATAGTTTACCACATATAATTTAATGTATTAGCACAGTTGTATAAGTTGGCATAAGCTAGTTTATGCACATTATAGTTGGGCCTTTACACGACAGCAGACAGCAAACTGTCAAAATAAAATACATATGTTTATTGAAGGTGAAAGCACGTCTCGATGGCCATTTCGCTATCGCTTACTTAGCTCGTCAGGAAACTTCTCACAAAAATTTTAAATGAACTAAAGATTTTTGTCTAAACTTTAAAGAAAAGACAAAAATCAAAGTTCAAGCAAAAACAACAATAATCAATTTGATTTTATTTTTCTTTATACTCTGCATACGGCAGACTTTTTTTCCGCTCTTTTATATAGTTTAAAGATGTTGAAAAATAAAAACAACAAAACACTACGTTATTTTATTCTTTCTTTTATGCACAGGCATTTGCAATTTTAATAATTAAAAGAAAGAATAAAATAACGTAGTGTTTTGTTGTTTTTATTTTTCAACATCTTTAAACTGTATAAAGGAGCGGAAAAAAGTCTGCCGTATGCAGAGTATAAAAAAAAATAAAATCAAAATTGATTATTGTTGTTTTTGCTTGAACTTTGATTTTTGTCTTTTCTTTAAAGTTTAGACAAAAATCTTTAGTTCATTTAAAAAATTTTTGTGAGAAGTTTCCTGACGAGCTAGGTAAGCGATAGCGAAATGGCCATCGAGACTTGCTTTCACCTTAAATAATCAATACCGGGGAAAATAGCACGATAAAAATTTTAAAGTTTAAATTATATTATTAATTATTTCCGTGTTTTAAATTTTAATTATTAAAATACATATGTTTAAATGAAAACGACTATTTTGACGACATCACAGCAACACGATGCTGCCAAATTAGGCTATTTTCTATTTTGACGGGCAGCAATAAACAAATGCCATTATACATATAAATAGAAAAATAAAAACAAAATCTTTTTTAAAATTAATAATAAAATAACATTTCAAAAATACAATAAGGAAATAAATTTTGTGTTTTTATAGTTTTTCGTGATATTATTACATTTTTTATCAATAACTTTAATTTTATTCATTATAAAATATATATGCGGTATCCCTTAAATTTGTATTGCTGAAGTACACAGCTGTATGCTGTCTTCAAAATAATTATGAAGCTGATTTCAGAACAGTATTTGAAGTTAGCAGGATTCGAAGCCGTGAAGTTGTGAAGTCTGCTGTCGTCTAACAGTCTTATTCACAAAAATTTTTTATAGTAAGCCTAATGTGTACTTTAGTTATTAAACACTTTTTGTTTTATTAACCATTAATAAGAATTTTTATTCACAAACGTTTAATAACGCATAATTAACTCTTAAACGATTTTAATACTATTGTAGTTTAATGTTGGCAACATCATGTCATAGTATATGTCAATTTACGTTTAGTGATGCATACAACAATGAACCAAATACCTAAAAAATGTTTATATAATTAAAAAGTATAATTAAATCAGCAATAATAATATTTAATATAACTTAAATTATCATTATTTTATTCTTATTTATTGTTGCACATCAGAAAAAATTTTAAAATAACATAAAAATTGGTGTTAAACCTTTTTTTATGCAATGATTCACTGAACGAGTACAAAAAAGTATCCAATACCGAGCTCGACATTACTGTTTTAACATCACTATATTATTTTGTTTATTTATAATACAAGTTTGTGAATTTTTTATTTAATATTTAATTTTTTAAATCAATAAAATACATGAATGAAAGAACAAATAATTAAATTATGATATTTTCTCTATTCTAAACATATACTTTCCAAATATTAAAAGTTAATTTGATATTTATTACCTGGAAAAGTATTGTTTATTTAATTGCAATATTGTGCAAAACAGATGAAGTGATAACAAAGTTTTTTGCATTTTGCATCTTATAAACCTCAAAATAATTTGAGTGTTATTGTATTTGATTTTATTTGCATTTTGTGGTCTAAAATGGTGTAAATAAATACATATAGTTGTAAAATATACCCGAAGTTACTTAACATGCGTCCTCTTAAATCGCCATTTTTCAAAACTTTGTTTGATAACTGACTAATTAAAGATTCGGCAGTAATATGTGCTGCCTCTCCATCTTGCCACTGAACATAAAATGTGTTTCGTAAGTACCTACAACTATTCGCCTCGCATACTTACCTCTCTTCGGCCCCAACAACGCAAAGCCACCAAAACCTGTAACTTGGCTGAAGTTCCACAGCCTCTTTTATCTAATTCTATCTAATCCTTGGCCATATGGGCAAGAGTATCTGCAATAATTTTCCATTTTATGAAATATTTGCATTTATATATAAGTATGTTTTAAGAACTTACCTATTGTAGAAATTAAATTTTTTATATTCGTTGTATTTTTTTATTAATAGTTTTTCACATTTTTTCACAAATTCTACGGGAAAAATGCTTTTCAAAACAGAAATATCGACTTATTAAAGGTTTAAAGAAGGGTAACTGCTACATTAAATATTTGAAATTTATAAATGATTAATAACAGCCTAATAGTACTATTAAGCGTTTGTGAATACTACTTTAGCGATTTTTTCTTATTAACCTCTTATTAAGCAGTTTAAAACTTTTGTGAATAAGACTGCAAGTGTTTAGAGCTTTAATTGTATTTCAGTGAAGCTACTTAAGCGATTTTTAAAGAAGCAGCTCCGATTTATAATTAAAAAATGTTTTAACCATTTTGTAACAGGCTATTAAAAGAGTAGATTAATACGTCGATTTTCGTCTGGATTGTTTTTAAAATTAAAAATATATTGAACTATTTCTCAGAAGCAATAATAAGTACGGTATTGTATGTCAGTATAAATAAAACAATTGAAATTAATATAAGTACTTCAACCAGCAACTACTAAGAACAGAAGTAAATTTTAACTAAATGTTGTCCACACAAAAAGAAATTTTAGTTTATACACATCTTAATACATTCCTTTGAAATTTTTACAATTATTTTTCGTATAGTTTCGCCATGAAATTTTAATTGTCATGTATACAAAAATTCAAGTATACAAAACTCAAATTTCGAAAAATATGTTTTAAGTAATTATTGAAAAAAAGTATGTTAATAGTGTTAAAATTTTTCTATATACAAAACTAAAATGTGGTGAACAGCATCAATATTTTCCTTAAATATTTCATGTACTGAAATTATCCTGTTACAGTTTTATTATAGATGTACATTTATTTTAAATTTTTAATAATTATTTATTTATTTAAAATTTTTATTGATCTTTACTTTTTTCATAATCAGCGATTTTAAGCACTTATTATTTTACATGTCTTACAGTACTGACATCAATGCCAATTGAACTTACTCCAAGTCGATATTTTATTTGTTGCATAGCGCAACGATTATCCTGCTATTAACGTAGAATCATAGATATAATTAAACCTTCGCAAATTCTGACATATCCATCAGAAATGTATATCCATTTTAAGAACTATAAAAACACACAAAGTCTTATAAATACTATTTTGTAGAAACAGAGTATCTAAAAACATTAAAAATATATTACGGAGCAATGTGCATAGTGTACTTAATTATTAATTCATTTTCTTGGCAATTTTAATTTATAAATTTAGCTACCAAATTCATATTGAGGTTTATATACATATAAATCGGTATATACACATAGGTTAAATAAACTTAACATAAAATTTAACAATAAATATACATAAATAAGTTCCTTATTTTATTACCAGTTTTTTCAAATTTCTTAAAAAATATATTAAGTATCCACAAGAATAAATATTAAAGAAAAATACTGCGTAATTTAGGGCGTGAGTAGTTCGGTGCGATTATGCATATTTTTAAAAATACACAAAAAATATATATATTTACCCTACAATAACAAGAGCAGTCATATAGTTTTGTTTTCAATTGAATTTTACAAACAATTTTTAAATAAGTAGGAAAAATAGAATTCAGAAATAAAATTTTATCCAGCATATTCTTCTGTATATGTAGATATGAAAGTATGTATGTATGTATGTACGTTTCTATATGTCAAATGTGTGTTTTTTGTCTCTCAATACTTTCCTTTAACAAAACATTTCTTATGAACATCCACACACATTTTACACGCATGTGTGTATGAATATGTCATGTTTACAAAACTAATATTGTGCTTTCTTGAGTTTTGGTTGCGCTCACAGAACATCTTCCCTCTTGTCTCTTACTACCATGATAATTTTTGATTTTTTAAATGTTCAAACTGCAACATCTTTATAAATTTATTCTCTTTGATAATAGTATTATTTATAGGAGCAGTTAAAATAGTTTTTTTTTGGGATTTTTGTTGTTTAAATTTATCTAATTGATGATACCCCTTGCAAAAATCTGGGAACCCTGGTGACATTTTTACCATTTTTTGTAACTTTTAAAGGCTTCACGTAACTTTTGTAATTTTTTTTTATATTTGGCCAAATTTTCGTAACTTTTGGTGCAGACACGAAATAAAGACATTGAGGTAAAAACCTCTCTGACAGCTCTTAACATATCAATTCTATTTAAAAAACAAAGGTTATCCACTTGCAACTGCTATCAAAATTGCATATAAAAAACTAGTTTGAAATAAACGAAAAACAACGATTATGAAGTTTTACTCTGTTTAATAAGTGAGAAATCACAAAATGCTTTTGCCAACAATTTTTCCCCAACTGGGAAATAATATGAGTAGCACTTATTTCGTTTGAAAAGTTTTCAAACTTGCGAGAATCGTTAGTAACTTTAGTTATTCCGCTTGAAAGTTTGACGACTATCTAGTGGTACCGTACCAATTGTCAGCAGTTTTATGTTGAAGTTTTAAGTAAATAAGACTCAAATTTGTCGTTAATAACGGTGTTTTTAAAATTATTAAAATAGTAAATTCTATCGAAACTCAATCTTTCAAAGATTAAATGAACTTATTAAAAAAGATCTTAGTTGAACTAATTGTAATTTTTTTCATTTATTTTTCTATTTTTTTAAATTTGTTTTTATTTTTGTTCAGTAAATATATTTGTTGCTTTTTTTCTCTGAAATATGGAATAAAAATTTTAATTTATTTAATGTAAATTACTTTTTTTTTTTTTGAAATCTTAATTTAATAATGGCAGGGGTATATAACCATATCGCCAGGGTATCCCACAAGTATTTTGATATAACTAGTCTCTCCAGGAACTGCACATCGACCTATACCTTCGTATAGGAAGTGGAAAATCCTGTAGAATAAAAAACGTGCGCGTTGCGACTTCAAATATAACCTCACTTTTTTGAAAAAAGGAAAATCTGCTCGCACGCAGATGTTCCCCCTTCGAGATAAAGTAATAAACTGTAATGTAAATTACATTAAATTACTGTTTATTTAAAAAAAAAATAAAATGTTACTTTTACTGAAGAATGCAGAGTTCAGAAAGTATACCCATCGTACGCACAATGTTCTGTTCAAAACCAACGTGTACATATTTTTCTTTTCATAACATTTATGAGTGTCTCTAAATTTTGAAATTTTCCATACGCATCCACAAATGTTACGAGTTAAAGTATTTATTTGCGTACATGTACTTAAATATACGACTGTAGCTATTGTTTGTGTACGTGTTCTCTATTTCAGTAAGTATACGGAAAAAAGGACAAAAAATTAAAATGAATTCATGTACGGAAATAACGTAGATGAAAAAATTAAAAAAACTTCCTGTACGGAAAAAAGTACATAAAAAATGAAAATAAATTCGTGTACGCAAACCGTACATGAAAAAATGAAAATAACTGCGTGTACGGGCGGCGAAAAGGTACATGCGATAACAAGTTTTCCATTAGCGAACCTATTAAATTCAAATGAAAACAGTTGTTTTATTTAATTCAAAAAATTCATTTATATTTATATAGTAATTTATTCACTGTAATAATTTATTAATAGTTATATAATATTAATAAAAATAAAATGCGAAAAAGTTAGTTTAGTGTTACTTACTTTATATGTTTATGAATTCATCTGTTTGGGACAAAATTAAACTCTTGTTACTGAAACAATTAAAACACGGACGTTAAGTTAAAAAATCAGAATGTCTTTATTGTTTCACTTTTTTAACAAACTCTAGCTTTTTATATTTTTATTATTTTACAATTAAAATCAATGATATAGAAACTAAAAACTATTTTTAAATGCAAAGTGTTTTTATGCAAAGTATGTTATTCCTACATATACTCCCTCCTAGAGATGTTGCATGGCAGGATCTCTATCGAAAAGTAACTCGAGGTTTCTGAACACGTTTTGAATTTGCGACAAAGGTGAGATTTGGATTTTCTTTAATTTCGGTGTTAAAAATGTAGGCGGGTTTCAGCTTATCAACTGATATAACGTTTTCGTTACCTTTAACATCTAAAGTAAAAAGTTTAGGAGTCGTTTTAATGACACGAAATGGACTTTGATACGGTGGTTGTAAAGATTTCCTAATACCATCTTCACGTATAAAAACAAAGTCACAGTGTTCTAGATCTTGAGATACGAATACTGTACGGTTATTTTTATGTACTGCAGGAACAGGTTTCGATGTATTAATTTTGTTTTTAAGAGATTGTACGAATTCATCCGTTGGATGCTTTTCCGTTCTTTCGATAAAGACATCTGCTGGAAGACGTAGAGCAGTACCATAAACAAGATCTGATGGAGTACACTTAATACTTTCCATAAAGCTTGCTCGAAGTCCTAACAGGACAGTTGGTAAAACGGCATACCAATTTATATTGTGGTGGCACATCAAAGCTGTTTTTAAACATCTGTGCCACTTCTTCCACTTCAACTTCTTTCACTGTTTTTGGCATAGGAAAGTTGAGAATTGCAGACACCTTCTCAGGAATTTGCTAAGTACCATTTTCCCCAACACGATGTCCAAGAAAATTGACAGCAGGACGACCAAAAGAGCATTAATCAATATTAATGACAACTCCATATTCTTGCAGACGTTGAAATAGTTGGCTAAGATGTTTGAAATGTAATTCCTCACTTTCGGAAGCGACCAAAATATCGTCAATGTAAGGGAAACAAAAATCAAGCCCTCTTAGCTCTTCATGCATAAATCGCTGAAAAGTTTGCCCAGCATTGCATAGGCCAAAAGTATGTATGTATGTATTTAAACTCGAAAAGGCCAAATGGAGTTATAATAGCAGTTTTTGGAATATCATTTTCGGCCACTGGTATCTGATTATATGCCCTTACTAAATCAATCGGTGAAAAAATGTGTTTACCATGGAGACTGTGGGTGAAATCATGAATATGTGGTACAGGATACTTGTCGGGGATTGCTTGCGCGTTTAAAATACGGTAGTCACCGCGAGGGCGCCACTGACAATTTTTCTTGAGTACCAAATGTAATGGACTTGACCAGCAACTCTTTGATGGTTTGCATATTCCCTGCTCTATCATAACATTGAATTCACGCTTCGCTATTTCAAGTTTATCTGGAGGAAGACGTCTAGGTTTTGCTGTAACTGGACGACCTTTTGTTTCTATAACGAGCTGTATATTATGCGGTTTTTTACCAACAGCGGTTGAGTGATTCGTTATTGTAGGATATTTCAAAAGTAAATCATGATAAGGGGTCGAATTTAGAACTGTTTTCACTTCGTAATAACTCGGCATATGACCCATTTTACATTTTTCAAATAAACCAGTTATTGAGTCGATAATTCGCACGTTTTTGGTGTCAACAATAAGGCCAAAATGTTTTAAAAAGTCAGCGCCAATTATTGGGCGAGACACGTCAGCAACCACAAATTTTTATTGAAAATTTCGTCGAAGACCAAAAGATAAGATTTCTTCACCGTATGTATTAATAGAAGTGTTATTAGCAGCAAAAAGTTTATATTTTTAACACTTTTCTTCTAATGTATCATGCACTGGGATAACAGATATATCCGCACCTCTGTCCCCGAGAAAAAGTTTACCGACTGATCTATCATACATAAAAAGACGATTGGTTGCATTTTCCCGGTCACTATTTTCGTCTAGTGACCGGGTTGTGAGTTTTCCGACTGACTACTTGTGTTAAAAGAACAAGAAGGCCGACACTTATGAGCTTTGTTTTTAAATTTGCGGTGATAGTAACAGATTCTGCTTGAAGATGAATTCCTACTGGAAGTTGCAAGTGATCCTTTTGATCTGCTTCTTCTTGTTAATTGAAGACTTCGTAATGCCGTGTTGATTCTTTGAATTTGTGCTTTAATTTCAGAAAGCTCATTTGTAGAGCTAATTGTTGAGACGCTTGCATTCCGTGAAACTTGAATGTCACCAATTTTATCAGCCATTTTAACAAGGTTGTCTAAGGAGTCAGAAGATGTTGGGATGGTAATCTATGTAACCATATAGTTCTCAAAAAATCTTCGGTAACACCACCATTGGCTAGGTTTTTCATTTCTCGCAGTAGCGAGCTTAGTTTTCTGCCACCGATTTCCATGTTTGTTAGCAGTGTTTTAATGCCATTTTCCTCGAAAACAGAGAAATGATCAATTATGCGTTGTTTAATTTGTTTATACGCGTCACTGGGAGGATTCGTAACAATATCACTCACCTGGCTTAGTATGTCTGCATCTAAATTAGCCAAGATGATGAAATATTTCATCTCTTCATTTGTGACACGATGTAAGGAAAATTGTGCTTCAACTTGAGCAAACCAAAGGATTGGATTCTCCTTCCAGAAACAAGGTATCTTGATAGCAAAATTTAAATTATGGTTGTGTGCATCACAAACCGCAGGATTATTTACTCCCGCAAAAGATGAACTTTGCTCGGTTGCAGAACGCGTAACAGGCATGTTGTTGTCCTTAAAATGTATATCACATCGGGGTCACCAATTGAAACAATTAAAACACGGACGTTAAGTTAAAAAATCAGAATGTCTTTATTGTTTCGCTTTTTTTTAACGAACTCTAGCTTTTTATATTTTTATTATTTTATAATAAAAATCAATGATGTAGTAACTAAAAACTATTTTTAAATGCAAAGTGTTTTTATACATTACATTACACTACACTACACTACATTACTGACTGTTTTCTATTTAAGGGTCTAAGCAGTCTAGCAAGTCAAATTTAAATTTTGTTATTAATATATTAGGAATGTACTTTTTTGATAACTTAGATCTTAACTTGGTCAAGACTGTAGCAAGTGCACTAAATGCACGTTCTACAGATACTTTTTTTGCATGTACAGCAACTACTACTTCGGCAAGCTGGCTTAATTTTGAATTGTTTTAATCATTTTGTTTTTAATATTCCAATGCATTACGAGTAATATCAAAGGGTTGCATTGGTTTTTTGGTAGTGGAGTACCTTGAAAGTTCAAGCGAGGGTCATATGGATGGCTAATGAATTAAAATGTGCAATAAGTAGTGTTATAAAAATTAAGAATTGATTATGTTATAAAAATAGATTAATTAAAAAACATTATAAAAAATATAAATTTTAATATATAAATATAAAATTTTATTTATTCATAACATTCTTTGAAATATTTAAACGCAAAGTCGAACAAGCGCAAAACTTTATTGTTTGTATATAAAGCATAAAAGAAAATAAAAAAGGAACGATATGACTACCACCTACGGTAAATTTTTTCTTTCCTTTACCGTATATTTCGATGACGCGTGCGACATTGGAAAAGGAACATTTGTTATCAGTGTGCTGGAAGTATTTGTATTATAGGCATCAAATTTTAGTAACAAATATATATTTTTATTGCAAATTAAACTAAAAAAAAATAAGTGGAAAGTAATCATCGCTTTGCTCTTGTTACTTATTTAAAGTTTGTCACCTAAGACATCGCTAGTGTAAAATGTATAAATTCAAAATATGTAATGAATTAATTAAAGATATCCTTCTTGCCTTTTAAATGTAGTTAATATTCATTCCTTGCTTGGTTAAGAAAGTGTAAAATCGACGAAAATTTTTTTTATAAGATAACGCACTTTGTATCTATGCGATCTTCGTAACAAAACTAAAGGAGCGAACTATAAAGATGAAACAATTTAAATATATCAATAATAAAATATTTTGCACAGTGGTCTTATACAAACAGCTAGGGATATATTATCCTTAGCTAGTGAAATGCTACCGGAAAGTCCGAACTTAATTTTCCTTTCAACTAGTCGATTCAATCGGGGTCCATTAGAAAATGTGTTTTCATATGTGCGAGCCAAAGGGGGACATTTTAAAAACGTTTCTGTCCCCGAATCTAATATCGCAATGGATAAGCTATTATATTTAAAAATTAATCAATTTAGCACACTTACAAATTGTCCAACAGGCGATGTTATATTTTTACCACTGGAGTTTTAATATACATATTTCGGAAGTAAATGACTAGTAAAGTGTATAGCGCTTCTAACCCTATGATATATGAATCAAGAAAACTAAGAATTTTTGATAAAAGTGCGAACGGTTTCAACTCTACGAATGTGCCAATTTAACTTACTTCAAGACGATATTTCATTGGTTGCACAGCGCTACGATTATCTTGCTATTACTGTAGAATAATAGATATAATTAAAACTTCACAAATTCTGCCATATCCATCAGAAATGTATATCCATTTTAAGAACTATAAAAACACACATAAACGTATCAAAAGTACTATTTTGTAAAAACAGCAGCTAAAAACATAAAAAATATATTATGGAGCAATGTGTATAGTGTACTAAAATTATTATGTCTGGTTTGACTAGACAGGTTGAAAATTCCGAATTTGCTTGTACTTATGTATTTTGCTAAAAAAAAAAGCATTGCTCATGGGAGACAAATGAGTACAAAGTAACAAGTACTGCAAAAGTCAGAATTTTGAAGCGCCAGTAATTTATTTTGTTTGGCAATTTTAATTTATAAATTAAGCTATCAAATTCATATTGAGATTTATATACATATTAATAGGTATATGCACATAGGTTAAATAAACTTAACAAAAAATTTAATAATAAATTTACAATAATAAGTGTCTTATTTTATTACCATTGCTTGAAATTTCTTAAAAAAGAATAAATGCAAAAAATAAATTACTACGTAATTTAGGGCTTAATAAGTTCGGTGCGATTATGCATATTTTTAAAAATACACAAATAAAAATATATATTTACCCTACACTAACGAGAGCAGTCATATAGTTTCGGTTTTAAGTGAATTTTACAAACAATATTTAAATATGTAGGAAAAATAGAATTCAGAAATAAAATTTTATCAAGCACATTCTTCTTTAAATGTAGATATCAAAATATGTATGTATGTAAGTTTCTATATGTAAATAAATAAAAAAAAATAAATGTATGTTTTTTGTCTCTCAAAAACTATTATTGTGCTCTTTTGAGTTTTGTTTGAGCCAGGGCTGCCGTTTTTGGTTATTTTTAACCAAAAGTGGTTTTTTTTTTCTTTAATGTGGATATGTGAATATTTTTTTCATTTTGGTTATTTTTTCTCCAAAATAATAATACACATGTACATATTTTATATGTTATACTTTTTAAGCTTTTACATTCCTCAATTTTTCGAATTGCTACCAAGACAACTGAAAATAAAACAGCTGAGACTAAAATCGCTAGTGCTTATAATACTTTTCTTTTACAACACTAGCAACAGCTTTTAATTTTACTAAATGTGAAATTTCGCTTCAAAATGCAATCAACTTTTAATAAGTAAATCTATGGTCTCAAACTATTATACTGTGAACTGCAAGTTTTGTTTACTTTGTTTTAAACAAACTTTTATTTTTTTAAACATACGTGTACAATCGTTACTTATTACATACATACATATGTAGGTAAAAGAATTTTAGTTTTGTTATTATTATTATTAACTAAATTCAAATCACATAAGTTACATTATAAATATGTATCCATTTTAAATGTTTTTTAATAAAAATACTACATATTAAAATTTGGTTATTTTTTTCTCATTTGGTAACTTTTAAAGTAAATTTTGGTTGTAAAAATTTTTTGGTTATGGCAGCACTGGTTTGAGCTCTCAAAACATTTTCCCTCTTGTCTCTTATGTCAGCTCATAATTTATGATTTTTTAAATGTTCAAACTGCAACATCTTTATAAATATATTGTGTTTGGTATAATATTTACTGGCGGAATCAATTCAATTAACTTAATACATTTTATTTACGTTTTTTCATATGTACCTTTGCTTTATTTTGGCCTGGGGTTTTCTGATTCTGAAGCGACCGTTATGTGGTAATTCATGAAATCTTTCATATATTGTCAGTTACTATTTTTGGTATTATGTATATAATTATATTATTATCATAATTTTTCTTTTAATTTATCGTCCGTTATATATTTGAAAATTTTATCATTATCATATAATTTTTTCATTTATTCTATTTCTTGGGGCAGCTTTTTTTATATATAAATTCGATTATTTTGAAGCTTCTTTATATCATTTATTGACGTGCACTCCCATATATGACTTCAAAAAAAGAAGGAGGTTATACAATTCGGCTGAATGTCGCTGTTTTTATTTGTGCCTCCAGAACTCAGTCATTTCTGATCCGATTTTGAAAATTTTTGGTAACATGATAGATTATGCTTACAGATTGGTCCCGTTTTAAAAACAGTTCATAATCTTAAAAATTAAAGGGTGTCCCCATATGAAGTGTAAAGGGCGATTTTGTAAAATTTAAAATGACTGCGTATTACTATGGCTTCCAAAAACAAAAAATTATACAAAAATAAATCTAAGAATTAACGGGTGCCCCATAATTAATGTAAATTTACCTATATGGGCCCATCTTTTGAACCGTTATAGACAAACGCTTGCAAATGGGACAGAATGTCGATTGCTATGATCGTTATGGTAACAACTATTAATATTACAAATTATAAATTAAAGGGTGCGCCAATAGTTCATTAAATATGATGTGTGTGGCCATACTTTTGAACAGTTGTAGACAGACGCTTGAAATTTACAACGAACCTGTTTTGCTAAGTCCTCTATAACAACAAGTATAAAATTTGGCTTTGGAAGTTAAAGGGTGTTCCAATAATTAATGTAACTTTGTGTATGTGACCAACCGTTTTTGAACCGTTATAAACAGAACGCTGAAAGTTAAAAGGGACCTGCATTGCTAAATCCGCTATATTAACGAGTTTATAATTTGAATTTAGAAACTAAAGGGTGTCCCATAATTGATGAAGATTTACTTATATGAGCCTATATCATGGACAAGTATTAATATTACAAATTATAAATTAAAGGGTGTGATAATAGTTCATTAAATTTGATGTGTGTGGCCATACTTTTGAACAGTTGTAAACAGACTCTTGAAATTTACAACGAACCTGTATTGCTAAGTCCGCTATAAGAACAAGTATAAAATTTGGATTTGGAAGTTAAAGGGCGTTCCAATAATTAATGTAATTTGTTCTATATGACCATTATGTCAATTGGTATGGTCGTTTTAGTAACAAGCATGCATATTAAAATTAAAGGGTGCCCCAATAGTTCATTTAGTTATGTATATGGCTATAATCTTAAACAGTTGTAGACAGACGATTAAAATTTACAAAGAACCTGTATTACTAACTAAGCTACAACAAGAAGTATAGGCAGACGGTTGACAACTGTTTTGAAGTCGGTTTTTTTTCGCAAGAATTATTATCAATTATTTTATTCTTATTTAGCCGTATTGCCAGAGTTTTCTTTTCTTTTTAATCAATGCTGTTTGCAATTATGTTTTTTAAGATGTCCGAGTCAATTTCTAAACGTGATAATATATCTGCACTTGTAATATTAGCTCCCTTTTTGTATATTATGTTGAAATCATAGTCTGATAGTTCTAGTCTTATTCAAGTGAATTTTGAGGTTAGGTTTTTATGTGAAAATAGTGCAACTAGTGGTCTGTTACAACAGTAAACCTCCCTCCGAAAAGATATGGTCTAAAATATTGTATGCCCTAGTGAACGCCTAATAATTAATTTTTAATGACAGATTTATTTTTTCGTGTTTGTTCAAAATTCGGCTGGAATAGGATATCGATTAGTCTTCTCCCATTATATTCTGTGATAAAACTGCGACTAGACCCTGGCTTGATGCGTCTTTAGTCAGTATAAAAGGTTTTACTGAAGTATTGGTGGAGTTATTAATTTATTTTTTAGGATTTCAAAGGCGGTTTGGCAGTTCTGAGTCCTATTGAATTTTGCATTCTTTTTTAAAAGTACATTGAGACACATTGCTATATCAGCGAAGTTTTTTATAAATCTTCTGTAATAGTTGCAAAATGTAACGAAATGTCGTATGTCGTCTTTGTTTTGTGTTACTTTGTAATTTTTAATGGCTTAAAATTTTTGAGGATCTGGCGAAACGCCTTCTGAAGTGATTAAGTGTCCGAGGTATGTAACTTCATGTTGTAGAAAACAAAATGTCTGTGCATTTAGTTTTAGATTGTATATTTATAATCTACTTAACACTTTTATAAGATTTTTATTATGGTGCTGGGTACTACAGCCGAAAACAATTATGTATATCATTTACATATGTTCTGATTCTAAACCTGATAAAGCTATAGTGAGAATATGTTGAAAGCTGTTAGATGATATATCCAGTCCGAATGGTAACCTTGTAATTTGAGCGAAAATTTGTCGTTAATAACTTTTTCGTTTAGTTTTCGAAAGTTTAGTATGTCATTTTTTGGATGTTAAAGGAGAAGTGAATTATAAGGACTTGAGGATGGTTCTATTATCTTTTCTTTAAGCATGTCTTGGACTTTTGATTTTTTTTTTCGTATAAAAATTTTTTGTGTATAAAAATTGTTTTCAATTAATTCGTCGTCTTCCATAAATGAAAAACATATTGAAACCTTTTAATTACTGCAGTTATATCACTCTTATCGTTGTTATTTAAGTTGTCCCATGAATAATTTTTTAAAATCTTTTCAAGCGTTCTGTATTTTGCTCTTTGTTTTGATTCATTTGAAATAATTCATACTAATTCAATGGTAGGGTTTGAAGCCTTAGGTTTTCCATAATTACATCTTTTTCCGTTGCGTTTAGAGTTTTTATATGTTTATTTCCTTTTTTTTTTTGGAACAATGGCATTTGCTAAGTACACTCCTTAAGCTATTTCTATATTTAAGATAACTGTATCTTCATTTAGAATTACGTTAGAAGGTAGCATTGTCTCTGCTCTTGTGGGTATTTTTAAGTGGTTTACACATAATGAACTATTTTGATTCATGGATAAAGGATATGCTATATTTGTCATAATAGATGTTACAAATGTATGCAATAAAAAATCCAAGTATTCCATCCGGAAAGTTATTAATTTTCTAATATATGTTCTCATTGTCTATCAATATCTATTGTTGATATAGTAGATCCTATTGTTTTTTCTTCTTTAAAAATTTAACTTAAGTTGCAGTAGTCATTTGAGTCTTCAGCATAATTTAAGAGAACTTTTTTTTGCAGACATCAGCTCCTGTGTCAATCAAAAATGTTAATTTTCGGTCTGAAGTGGCTATATTCAATTTAATATTATTTTAGACAGGATGGTGTGATACTCTATATTCCTTTATTAATATTTAATTGCGGAGAAACATGATGAATTTTCTTCGGGTCTAGGAAGTTTCAATGGTTAATAGTTTAATTAATGTTTCTATTTCTATAGATGTGCATATTTTCAGTATTTGATCTATAATTCGAATTTCGGTCGTTATTTTGATATCTATTTCGTCTGTTGCGAGGGGCTGTGTTTTTATCCGAGTTTTTTTTTTGTAATAAGTTTTTCTATTCCAATTGTTTTTGTTATTGTCGTATCTTTGATTGTGGTTAGTTCTTATTATCATGTACAGACATGTTTTCTTAATTGAGTTAATTTAATTTTTTGTCCAATTTAATTTGGTGTTCACGCATGTTCAATTAAGCTTAAGGCTGAATTAGCCGACCGTTGAAATCGTAAATGTAATGTAAATGTAGCTGTACAGTAAATGTAAATGTAGTTGTGCTTATAGAATATGTAGAAACGTGTTATGTGTTTTTGACATAAGCAAAAAATTAAATAAAACTGTGTTGTGTTTTGTATTATTTTTTATTTTGTGTATGCTTTTAAATTATAATGGATTCCGAAGATTTGTTTATTAGTTTAAACTTCTTGCGTTTATGTCATTTTTTCTGCATTCTAATATCCTAGAGAATGTTCATTGTACAGGCATTCATTCGCCTAAACAAGAATCATTAATTTTTTGTCATCCATTATTTTTTTTCTGTATTTTCGTTTACAAATAAATAAAAACACACAGCTGTTCAAACCAATGATGGCCACTGTGCAATTTTGTTTAAAAAGTACGTAAATATTTCAATCGTACTAAAAATAATATATTATTGTAATAATGAAAAATATAACATTTGCATTAATTAGGCTCAGCCTAACAATTACACCAAACATTGCATGTATAACATATTTAATTTTGAAAAGAAAACTTCACAATTTATTTTAAATTATATTGTTTGTAATAAAATTTAACAACTTAAAAGTTTTAGTAAATAAGCACAAATAAGTACTTGAAAAGGGATATTGTACTTCACTTCAATTTATGATAGTATTTACCATCACTGGCTACATCTGTCACGTAACCTTGTATTGAAATTCTATTTTCAGCAGGTTCAAACGTTACAGCTAAGTGACATTTCAGTCGGCTAAGCATTTGCATAGCTTTTCGTATAAAAAAATGATCAGCTGACACGTCTACATTTACATTTCTACATTTACGGTCGGCTAAATGTACCTTTATTCAATTAGCACAAGGCATATTTATTTTACTAGGTAGTGTCGTTCGCCCAGCTGATTTCTATTTTTATTACAAAAAAAAACATGGCACGTAGTTATTGTTTCTCTGTTTGGTTTTCTGGTACTTGACGTTTGTTTGAGTTTTAGTGCAGTCGGGTTCCTCTGCACGCTTTACTGCCTTTGAAAATAAAATTACTCTACTGGAATCTATAGTTTTAATAACATCTCTGTCTGTTAGGTCGTTTTTTGAAGGCATTAAACGCAAAAATGTGTTTACATTTTATTAGTGTTTCTCTGCTGTTTGCGACTGTTCTAGAAATTTGAAGTGCATTTAATTTTGATATAAACCTATTGATTTTATTGCGAATTTTCTAATGTCATCTTGTTGCTTTATGTTATTTAGTCTATTCAAATATTATTTGGTGTTTCTCTTTATTTGTAGGATTTCTTTAATTCTATAATTAATTGTCCTAAATCTGTTGGAATTGTGTTTTATCTTATCTTGTTTTGTACTTCCTGGTCTTTGCTTCCTCTAGAGTTTCTTGTACAAATTCTAGGTTTGCAATGAACTGATTGACTTTTTCTGTTCTGCCCGTGTATATAATATTAATTTTGAAATTGAAGCTAGTTCTGTGGCGTTAATTTTCGCTTGTGTAGTATTTAAGGTTCCTGGTGAGGTTGAATTTTCTAGCATTATAAGTAATTTCATCTCGTAAAAGGTTTTTTATGCAAGAAGTTGAAATGTCTATTCTTTATAATTTTTCCCTAACTTCTAAAAAAAATGCTTCAGCCGCGCGTTTTATGAGCCGTTGCTAGGCGGTTATAATGAACGATTAATACTACTCTAATTTCTTCGAAACAATGTAACAGATTTTTTATGTACTGTTGTTATAATTTTCGGTAAAAAGCTTCGTCTCTGGCTGTATACTTGGTATACATTTTTTTTGTTAGTACTAAAGAGATAGTGTTAAGAATAAAAGGTAATGGGTTTAGGTAATTTTGTCCGTTTAAATGGTATTTCAAAGGTAGATTGCTTGATATCTGTCATGTTTATTCGGGTAAATAGTTTAAAATTTCCGTCTTTTATTATGGGATAGGTAAGTGTGACCATCTGTGGGTGTTTTTCCTTTAAAGAGTGTTTAAATAATTTTAGTGGTGTAAAAATCGTTTCAGAGGTTGCGTTTACCTGTTCGTTAATAATGTCTTCGTTAAACGTTCATGTTTTGTAGATTTCCATGTTTTCAAGAATATCTAGTCTTCGTTTTTTTTACTTGGGTGTAATACTGTCATACATTCACCCATTTCCCTTGCTTCGTGTCCATGTGTGTTAATGTGTACTGCGAAGTTGGAGTCTGCCCTTTTCCATTTGTATGATCGCATGTGTTCTGATAATACAAAAGGGAATTTATTTCTTAGGTATGGTATATTATTTCTACATTCATAACACCGTTAGCCTTAGGCTGTTCTAATTTTGACTCTATTTTACCCCTTATGCTTAATATAAAAAAATTTTAAAGTTTATTTTAATATTTTGATAAGTGCTTTGCTACTTATAATTTGAATTTCATTCCTCTTTGTTTTGTTTTTGCTAATAAAGAAGTCATGAGAAAAAATTTTTTTTAACTGCGGAAGGCGATTACCTTTCTTTGGTTTGTTTAATTTTAGTTGAACATTATTTCCAACCGTCTTTCTTTAATGCTAAAAATTTCTCTACAAATTTTTTTTTTTTTTTTTTTGTATTATTAGTTTGTCTGGTAGCAGAAATTTTGGCCGTACTTCGATGTAGACTTTGGTATTCACAAATTGACGAATTTCATCTAACTTATTATGATACATTTTCTTTACTTGTGTTTCATCCTCTAACTCGCTTTTAAGTTTAGAAAGGTGTGACGCCTGCGTATCTTTAGCTTCGTTGCTGTTTTCATCGTCACCATTCTCAGGTTTTGTCAATTGAGTAATCTGTACCAGAGAACGGCACGAGTACACCGCAACCATGAGTATACCGCATACTTACTCTATAGTTTTCATACTCGAGTATTTTAAACACCGCAATAAAAAGTTGCGGTGTTTATTTTACCCATTCTTGTAAATGTTTTTTGTTGTGGGTATATTTAAAAAAAGAGCCTAAAAACGAGTTTCCAAAATATGGCAATCAGAATTTTAAGTATTTTCTATACTCGTACGCGAGAATTTTTTAATTCTCTTTATTTGTAAGCAGCGTTGCCACATTTTTACCATATTAAAGTTTCTTAAGGCTGGTTCACCGGCAAAAATTTTGTTCCGAAACATTTTTTTTTTATATGTAGTTTGACATTTTATTTTTTGAGAGAGAGAGAAACTACATATAAAAAAAAAATGTTTCGGAACAAAATTTTTGGCGGTGAACCAGCCTTTACTGTTGTTTTAAGAAATTCTGCATTGTATGCAGATCTATTTATAAACAATAAAAAAAACAAAACTTGATCAAATCTATTGCTTAAACATTATAAGCAAAAAACAGGCAACAATCGTTTTCATACGTATGAAATACAACACATGTATAAAATGTAATAGAAACCGCTTAAAGGCACAGCTTTTGTACACTATTTAAAGCAGATACTTATTTTGTTGCTGTTTTTTATGAACAAATATTTTCAGTTTGTGCGCCTTGTTGTCATAAACGTGATACTAACGGAATTTAGGAAAGCAAAATGATAAAAAATAAATTTAATTTCGAATCCGTGAATAAAAGGAAAATTACTTAATTTTTTTAGTTTAAAACAAAACTGTATATACGCAGGTGTAATATTGCATTGACTGAATCTCATTAGACCTTATAAATAATAAATTCCAATAAAGTTTTTAGTTTACATATTTTATTTTGTTAAATATAATTATTGCTTTTATACCTTTTTATTAATTTTAAAAATCTATTTCTTAAAGAATTGAATTTTTAAATTTCTATCTTGTGTGAATTAAAAAAACCCTAACAAAAACGTAATATAATAAACAATGAACTATTCTTGAGTTATTAGTAAACTTTTGTTGTGTTTTTAATAAATGCAAATATGGCGAATTTTACGGGTTCTATTAAATTAATTTTCTGTTACATATTTAATTAACTTTCATAATTTCAAAGAAGTATGTATGTTAGCTAATTTAGACATTGGCGACTTTTGATATTGTGTTTGATATAATAATTCTGATCTGATAACTCTGTTTTTCTCACACTACACACGTTCAAATCTCTCTCTTGGTGTTTGTTGTGAGTATGAGTACGAATAAAGTAAAGCCAGCATCGCAAACATTTTACTTGAGTATGCTAGACACTTAAAGGCCCAACTATAATGTGCATAAGCTAGCTTTAGCTTATGTCAAAAATTCAACGAAAAGCCTGTCAAATGCTTAGGTAACTTATCAAAGAAATTTTTGTGGCTACAATGTGCTTATATAAATTTAGTAATTTATTTGCCACAGTTGCACATTTATGTTTATTTCGTACTTTTGCCAAAAATACTCTTTATATAAATCAACAAAATTTTAAAACTAAAAGGCTTTAAAGAAAGTATTTTATATATTTAATAACATTCCCAAACACATTTACATATTTTGGTTTATGTACTAAGAAAATGTAAAAAAAAAATTATTACAAATTATTTTCTGTTTTGTGTTTGTGGCCAACCGTACTAAAAAATGCAACGATGTTCATCGTTTATATGGTATACATATGTGTGTATAAATACAAATTTAATTTAAATATATTATAATTGTAAAACATTGGCCATAAAGAAAAATGTTGTGTTTTCTACATTTTTTATTGAATTAAAAACTAAAAAATTTAACAATTTAGGTCTTAATTAGAAAATTTCTTTATTAATGTATAAACCAGAGCACAATCAGCTGTTTCCGTACGGAAAGTGCGATCAGTTTCGTACCTTGCATAAGGAAATGAAAATTAACGAAACTTGACGAAAAGTTATCTTATTCACATTATAGTTTACCACATATAATTTAATGTATTTGCACAGTTGTATAAGTTGGCATAAGCTAGTTTATGCACATTATAGTTGGGCCTTAAGGCCGGGGCACATAGAATCCGTCATACGTTGAACTTTGACATATTCGCCTGAAGTCAAAGTAACGACGGATGAGGTTGGCACAATGAGTACTTTGCCGACGGATTTTAAATCAGCTGTGAATCTTTTCATTAGTGTTGCCAGGGAAAGGCAGGAAAAAAGATGAATTTCTTCAATAAAAGTTACATTTGGAAATTTTCCTTTAAAAAAATAGTAATTTAGTGTAATTTGTGTAAAATCAACGCGAATTAAATATGAGGTGGCCGCATAGCTACAAAAACAAAAACCCAATGTAATTATGTTGTTGCACAGCACCATGTTGATGTCAAAAGTAGCTGGCTGAACAGAAGGAAGCCGAATTTAATTTATCCTTTTATCATCAATTGATACTTTAAATAAAGTTGTACCAGTTGTTTTCTTTCTCCTGCATATGCAGCAATATTTCATTTTATATTTCACTTTTGGTTTTGAAATTTACTTTTATAAAATTTTTAAAATTATTTGAAAAAATTTAAATTCTAAAAACGTCGAACATAAACAAAAATTACTTGGGCTATTACGACCACCTGTAAATTAATGCGCCTTGGTATAAAATATAGTAAAAAATTTTATTCCATGTCAGGGAAAATAACAAGGAAACAAATTCATTTACTAAACAAAAACAAAACGAACACAAAAAAAATAACGTATGAAATAAAATTTCATACCGATGCTACTCATGAGAATTTAAATTAGGACCCAATACTAATACTTCGGTAGTGAAAAGTGCATGCTCTCACCGTTTAATCAAATTATTTAAAGTATATTTTTCTTTAGAAGATTGAGCTTCCATGAAATTTACTACGCTAAGTATGTTAAAATGCCGTTATTAAAAATAAATTTGAGACTTATTTTCTTAAAATTTCAACACAAAATTACTGACAATTTTTCTGTAATATAATCCGGCACTTCCTGAAGGAATCTAAAGGGCAATTTTTTTCTAAATCGAAACACAGCTCATATTATTTCCAAGTTGGGAAAAAATTGTGGTTTCTAAACTTGACACAGGAAACATTTCGTGATTTCTCACTAACAGAAGAGAGTTAAACTTAAGCAATGTTATTTTTTGTTTATTTCAAACTAATTTTTTATATGGGATTTTGATTGCATTTGCAGGTAACCTTTGTGATTAAAACCGAATTGAAATGTTATGAAAGGTAGATATGTTAAGTGGGATTTTTACATCAAATAATGAAACAAGTAATCTTTCAGTGATATTACTTTATTTCGTGTTTATATCAAAAGTTAGAAAAATTTTACTTAATATAACAAAATTTTACAATAAATAAATAAATAAATTTTCAAAAGTTACAAGAATGTTAAAATTGTAACCAATAGCAATACTGCGTTTAATGTATGTGCAAAAAAAAATATGTGCGAAGAGAGAGTAAAGAGCACAGCAAGACAACAAAGAAGAAGAAGAAGCAATTGATAGCCGTCAAAGTATTCAATATACGTGAAAAGTTAAAAGTTGCTCAACTTTCATACTTTGGGTTGACGGAGACGTACTGATTGTGACAACACTAATAAGAAAACATGTATTTTAACTGAGTTGTCAGTTGAATAAGTTGAAGTTTAACGTATGACAGATTCTATGTGCCCCGGCCTTTAAACTCATCAATAATGGGTATAGTAAATACTCGCACAAAAGAAATGCGGTGGCGATCACACCGCAACTGCATTTAAGATGAGTATACTTAGAGTATTAAAAATAGACATTCTTGCAGTTCTCTGATCTGTACATCCTCCAAAGCCTACTTAATATCTAAATTCTAGTCTTCATTAACAAACTGAACATTCACCAAATTTTGAAGACTTTTTTGGTTTTCAATTAGATTTCTTTAATATATAAAATAGTTTTAAGACGGCCAGGTTCGGCACAAATATTTGGACACAATTCTGGATTTTAAAATTAGCGTTTGTGTTTTCTTAGCATTGCTCTCCAGCATCAAAATGCCGATTTAAGTGTAGGATACAATATTTGCTAAGCACTGCTGCCGAAAAATAAAAGGTCTATCCCTTTTTGTAATCAGTTTGATTTTAATTTTATTCAATAAATACTGCTTATTATATTCTAACAGTCTTATTCACAAAAATTTCTTATTGTAAGCTTAATGTATACTTTAGTTATTAAACACTTTTTGTTTTATTAACCATTAATAACAATTTTTATTCACAAACGTTTAATAACGCAAAATTAACTATTAAACGATTTTAATAGTATTGTAGTTTTATGTTGGCAACATCATGTCATATTATATGTAAATTTACGTTTAGCGATGTATACAACAATGAACCAAATACCTGAATAATGTTTTTATAATTAAAAAAGAATAATTAAATCAGCAATAACATTATTAGTCATAACTTAAATAATCATTATTTTATTATTATTTATTGTTTTATATCAGAAAAAATTTTAAAGTAATAAAAAAATGGTGTTTAAACTCTTTTAACAAAAAAGTATCCAAATACCGAGCTTGGCATTACTGAATAATCACTATATTATTTTGTTTATTTATGATACAAATTTGTGAATTTTTATTTATTATTTTCAAATCAATAAAATACAATGCTTTAATTATGAAAGAACAATTAATTAAATTATGATATTTTCTCTATTCTAAACACATTTTCCAGAAATATTAATAGTTAATTTGGTATTTATTACCTGGAAACGTATCGCTTTCTTTAATTGCAGAACACATAAAGTGATAACTAAATTTTTTGCATTTGAAAAACCAATTGTAAGTCCATCTAATAAACTACGAAAACGCTGCTTCAAAAACCCAAAATAATTTGGGCGTTATTGTGTTTGATTTCATTTGAATTTTGTGGTCTTAAATGAATACATATAGTTGTAATTTATATTTAAGTATGTTTTAAACACTTACCTATTGTAGAAATTAAATTGTAATAATTAATAGTTTTTCACACTTTTACAGTAAAAAATTTTACGGGAAAAATGTTTTTCAGACTTTTACAGTAAAAAAATTTACGGGAAAAAGCTTTTCAAAACTTATTAAAGGTTTAAAGAAGGGTAACTGCTACATTAAATATTTGAAATTTATTAATGATTAATAACAGCGTAATAGTGCTATTAAGCGTTTGTGAATACTACTTTAGCGATTTTTTCTTATTAACCTCTTATTAAGCAGTTTAAAATTTTTGTGAATAAGACTGTAAATTTATAGCTATTCAGCATAATTTCATTCAATCAATATTTTACACCGTTTGTGGCTATTCAGCATAGTTTCTTTCAATCAATTTTCATATCGTTTGTTCATTGAGTAAATGAAACTTAAACTCAAAATGTGTGGCGGTAAAAAGAAAAAAATAATTCTTGCGAAAAAAACCGACTTCAAAACAGAATTCATCTGTCTGCCTATAACAGCTCAAGTTTATAGCCACATAAATAAGGTTACACTAACAATTGGAACACGCTTATATCTCCAAACTTTATACTTTTTCAACTGTTTAATAGTTTGGCAATATATATCAAATTGCAGCAACTATAGGGTCACTCTTTAATTTCCAAATTCAAATTATATACTTGCTATTGTAGTAGATTTAGCAATCAGGTTCTGTGTAAATTTCAACCATCTGTCTGTAATGGTTCAACAGTTAACAATAGTCAACTATTTAATTTATAATTTAACATTTTTATACTTCTTATTATTCTGTCTGGATATTCTGTCTAAAATTAAGGTGTTTGTATACAATGGTTCAAAAAATACTGCCATATAGAACAAATTATATTAATTTTGGGAGCACCTTTTACTTTCTAAATTCAAATTATAAGCTTCTTGTTATAGCGGACTTAGCGAAACATGTCCCTTGTAAATTTTAGCTGTCTGTCTATAGTGGTTCAAAAGTACGGCCACACACTTGAAATTACATCAACTATTGGAACACCCTTTAACTTCTAAATCCATATTTTATACTTGTTGTTATAGCGGACTTACCAATGCACGTTCGTTGTAAATTATAAGCGTCTGTCTAACACTGTTAAAAAGTATGGCAATATACATCAAATTAAATGAACTCTTGGCGCACCCTTTAATTTGTAATTCTTAATATTAATACTTGTTACTATAACGGCCATAGCAATCGATATTCTGTCCAATTTGCAAGTGTTTGTCTATAACGGTCCCTTGTAAATTTTAGCTGTCTGCCTATAATGGTTCAAAAGTACGGCCACACAATTAAAATTGCATCAACTATTAGAACACCCGTTAACTTCTAAATCCATATTTATACTTGCTATTATAGCGGACTTACCAATACAGGTTCATTGTAAATTCCAAGCGTCTGTCTAAAACTGTTAAAAAGTATGGCAATATACATCAAATTAAATGAACTATTGGCGCACCCTTTAATTTATAATTCTTAACTGTCCAATTTGCAAGCGTTTTTCTATCAAAAAAAAAGATAGGCTCATATAAGTAAATCTTCATCAATTATGGGACACCTTTTAATTTCTGACTATAACGGTTCAAAAGTTTGGTCACGACACAAAATTGCATTAACTATTGGAACACCCTTTAATTACCAAATCTACATTTAATATTTGTGTTTATATCGGACTTAGCAATACAGGTTCATTGTAAATTTCAAGCCTCTGTCTACAACTGTTCAAAAGTATGGCCATACACCAAATTAAATGTACTATTGGTGCACCCTTTAATTTATAATTTTAAATATTATCAGCTGTTACTATAACGGCCATAGCAATCAACATTGCGTCAAATTTATAAGCGCTTGTCTATAACGGTTCATACATAAAAATTTATGAACTATTGGCGCACCCTTTAATTATTAATTTTTAGTATAAATACTTATTACTATAACGGCCAATTTTTAAGCGTTTGTCTATAACGGTTCAAAAGATAGGCCCATATAAGTAAATTTACATCAATTATGTGGGCATCCTTTAATTTTTAGATTTACATTTGTATAATTTTTTGTTTTTGGGAGCCATAGTAATACGCAGTGATTTTAAATTTTATAGAATCGCCCTTTACAGTTCATAATACACGTAAAAAATATGTATGTTGTTTTTAAAACGGGACCAATCTGTAAGCATAATCTATCATATTACCAAAAATTTTCAAAATCGGATCAGAAATGACTGAGTTCTGGAGGCACAAATATAAAAAAAGCAACCTCCTTTTATTAAAGTCGGTTAAAAATAATTCTTTACATACAGAAAAGTTAAGTCTTTAATTTGATGACAACTATAGGTAAAGCAAGCAAGCAACAACAAATACCAAACAATTTATTCCTAAATGAAACCATGCAAGTGTAAAAAAGCACTTTGAAAAGCAAAAACAAAACTAATACAACATACCAAATTGGAGAAAAAAGAAAAATATAAATAAAAGTTAAAAAAAACAACAAAATTTCTAGTGTTAGAGTTAAATTAAAAATTAATAAAACCACCACTTAATAATATTTTTATACTTCTTATTATACCAAAAAAGTAGTGGATATTCTGTCTAAAATAAAGGTATTTGTATACAACGGTTCAAAAAATACGGCCACATAGAACAAATGACATTAGTTTTGGAAACACCCTTTACTTTCTAAATTCAAATTATAAGCTTCTTGTTATAGCGGATTTAGCAAAGCATGCCCCTTGTAAATTTCAGCTCTGTGTCTATAATGGTTCAAAAGTCCGGCCGCATACACCATATTATATCAACTATTGGGACACCCGTTTATTTCCAAATCCAAATTTTATAGTTGTTGTTATAGAGGAGTTATTGATACAGGTTCTTTGTAAATTTCAATCGTCTGTCTACAATATACCAAATTAAATGTACTATTGGTGCACCCTTTAATCTATAATTTTAAATATTATCAGCTGTTACTATAACGGCCATAGCAATCGACATTGCGTCAAATTTACAAGCGCTTGTCTATAACGGTTCAAAAGATAGGCCTATATCTACAATAATGATGGGACACCATTTAATTTCTAAACTCAAATTATAAACTCGTTAATAAAGCGGACTTAGAAATACAGGTCCCTTTTAAGTCTCAGCGTTCTGTCTATAACGGTTCAAAAGTACGGCCACACACTTGAAATTACATCAACTGTTAGACCACCCTTTAACTTCTAAATCCATATTTTATACTTGTTGTTATAGTTGACTTACCAATACAGGTTCGTTGTAAATTCCAAGCGTCTGTCTATAACTGTTAATATGTATGGAAATATACATCAAATTTAATGAATTATTGTCGCACCCTTTAATTTATAATTTGTAATATTAATACTTGTTACTATTACGGCCATAACAATCGACATTCTGTCCAATTTGCAAGCTCATATAAGTAAATCTTCGTCAATTGTGGGATACCCTTTAATTTCTAAATTCAAATTATAAACTCGTCGATATAGCGGATTTAGCAATACATGTCCCTTTTAAGTTTCAGCGTTCTGTCTATAACGGTTCAAAAGTTTGGTCAATACAAAATTACATCAACTATTGGAACACCCTTTAATTTCCAAATCAAAATTTTATATTTGTTGTTATAGCGGACTTACCAATACAGGTTCGTTGTAAATTCCATGCGTCTGTCTACAACTGTTCAAAAGAGTGGCCATATACATCAAATTTAATGAACTATTGGCGCACCCTTTAATTTATAATTGTAATATTAAAACTTGTTACTATGCCGGCCATAGCAATCGACATTCTGTCCAATTTGCAAGCGTTTGTCTATAACGGTTCAAAAGATAGGGCCTATCTATATAAGTAAATTTACATCAATTATGGGAGCACCCTTTAATTTTTAGATTTATTTTTTTATAATTTTTTGTTTTTGGGAGCCATAGTAATACGCAGTCATTCCAAATTTTACCAAATCGCCCTTTACAGTTTATAATACCCGTAAAAATATGTATGTTGTATGGGGACACCCTTTAATTTTTAAGATTATGAACTGTTTTTAAATCGGGACCAATCGGTAAGCATAATCTATCATATTACCAAAAATTTTAAAAATCGGATCAGAAGTGACTGAGTTCTGGAGGCACAAATATAAAAAAAGAAACATTCAGCCGAATTGTATAACCTCCTTCTTTTTTTTGAAGTCAGTTAAAAATTAAATACATATAGCCATAATTAAAATTTTGTTTCATATTAAAAATAATATAAAACAGAAAATACAAAAAAAACCTAACGGAAAAAAGTTAGACCAAAAAAAAAAGAAGCGGGGCATTTTTAATATACATATATGTACATATGTGCATACACATAACAAAAAGCTGAAAAAATCACTTTGCACACAAAATAACAAAAACTACTTGTTAAAAGAACAATAAACAGTTACATATATGTACATATTTTATTATAATAAAAAAAGTGAATATCAATTTATATTTGTTTTCATGCTACACATAAAATTTCTCTGTTTAGTGTTTCAATTTTAACAGAGTAATTCTCTTAAACTCAGAAAATTTACAGTCTACAATCAGCGTTGCCACTTAAGAAACTGACTTCCTACCAATAATTTTCAAAAATCCTACCAAAATCGTTCACAGCCTACCAAAAATATAAAAATGCATTTCTTGCACATAAGCCCTGTTACACTTGGGGTGTTATGATTTAAAATAGTTTAAGAGCCTACTATGCAGAATGAACACCCATCGCTTTCCTGGAGCCAATCAAATTCGCTCAACCATTCGGTTCTAAATTTTCTTTTGACTGTTTCTTTACAATGTTCACTAAAAGTATTATATTATTTAAAAATGTTTTAAACAAAAATTTTAAGAGTGCTTCTACTTGGTTGATGGAAAGTCGTCTTCTGAAATTATATTATCTTCATTTAATTTTGAGGTTTTTGATAAAAATCTGAAAGAAATACATGCAATATTAGTAAATATTTATGTAATTAATAGGTACATATTAACAATTAAAAAAGTTTACTTACTTTTCCATTTTGTCTGTTAATTTTTTTAATACACACACTTGAAAATAAAAAATATTGTTAATTTCAATTTCATAATATTGTTCGCGTTTCTTAAACCAGAAAGGGTTACAGCTTTAATCATCTCTATGCAAAAAAGCAGAGATGTTTTTTATTACACCTAAAACAGTTTTTGAAAACAGTGGTAACACTATTCAAAGTTATTGTTTATTTAATTCAAAGTTACATTTTTTTTATTTTATGTTCTGAATTTTTAAGGTAAAAAATTTACTATTGCTAAAAAATTGCTACAGGAGGAAAACCTACCAAAAATTTAAAAAAATGCAACAAACCAACCAAACTACCAAACTCTTTTTTAAAAACGAAAAACTACCAAGTTTGGTCCGATTGGACCAAAGCGGCAACGCTGTCTACAATCGCCAAAGCAAAAGAGAATAAAGTTTATGCTATAAACATAATCATGTCCACCGACCATCGACTACAAGATGTCAAAAATAGAATACATGCGTGCTTATGAGAATAAATCTTTTAGCAGCTACACGACTACCGACTACACGGCTACTTTTGTAGCCCGTAGCCAACTTAGGCTAATTTCTATTTTTCTTGGCTACAAAAAACAGATTAGTGGTGCCAATACAATAAATGCATGAAATGGTGTTTTTAAAAACGCAATACATTAAATATCGCTATTAAAAACGCGAAAAACTTTTATAGTGGCACCATTGAAAAATAATAATCATCTGTTAAATTGTTTACATTTTCCATCAGTTTATTACTTTATCTCGAAGGGGGAACATCTGCGCGCGAGCAGATTTTTTAAAAAAAAGTGAATTTATAATTGAAGTCGCAACGCGCACAGTTTTTATTTAACAGGATTTTCCACTTCCTATACGAAGGTGTAGGTTGATGTGCAGTTCCTGGAGAGACTAGTAATATCAAAATACTTGTGGGATACCCTGGTGCTGTAGTTATATGCCCCTGCATTATTAAATTAAGATTTAAAAAAAAATACATTTTTCATTTACTTTTTGTTTGTGAAATTTTCCATTTAGTTCTTTTTTCATAAATTTCTAATCTGTTTCATTTATATTTATTTTTTGGGTTTTTTATTGAAACTGATAAGTATATAATAGTAATTTTTACTGTTTATATACATTTATTATATTGTTTAATGTAAATGTTTAGTTCAATTTACATGCAAATATAAACGTGGACACTTCATACACTGAAGTCTTTGTTTCCACTATTTTAGCAATAGTACTTATAAAGTTAATTAAATTTTCTTGAGACATTTAAAATTTTTTTTTTACACAAATTCACTTAAAAAAATCAAGTTTGTTTTGTTTTGGTTAACTTAAATACATACATGTATGTCAAAACAGATGTTTGTTTTTTGTAGTTAGTGGTCGATGGTCGTTAAAAGAATTAAGTAGCTGGCAACTTGGCTATTTTTGTAGCCAGCTACTTTTGTAGTCGGTAGTCGATGGTCGGTAGCCTTTGATTGTGTTTATAGCATTATGCTATAAACATAATCATGTCCACCGACCATCGACTACAAGATGTCAAAAATAGAATACATGCGTGCTTATGAGAATAAATAATTAGCAGCTACACGACTACCGACTACACGGCTACTTTTGTAGCCCGTAGCCAACTTAGGCTAATTTCTATTTTTCTTGGCTACAAAAAACAGATTAGTGGTGCCAATACAATAAATGCATGAAATGGTGTTGTTAAAAACGCAATACATTAAATATCGCTATTAAAAACGCGAAAAACTTTTATAGTGGCACCATTGAAAAATAATAATCATCTGTTAATTTGTTTACATTTTTCATCAGTTTATTACTTTATCTCGAAGGGGGAACATCTGCGCGCGAGCAGATTTTTTTAAAAAAAGTGAAGTTATAATTGAAGTCGCAACGCGCACAGATTTTATTAAACAGGATTTTCCACTTCCTATACGAAGGTATAGGTTGATGTGCAGTTCCTGGAGAGACTAGTAATATCAAAATACTTGTGGGATACCTTGGCGCTGTAGTTATATACCCCTGCCATTATTAAATTAAGATTTCAAAAAAAAAAATACATTTTTCATTTACTTTTTGTTTGTGAAATTTTCCATTTAGTTCTTTTTTCATAAATTTCTAATTTGTTTCATTTATATTTATTTTTTGGGTTTTTTACTGAAATTTATAAGTATATAATAGTAATTTTTACTGTTTATATACATTTATTATATTGTTTAATGTAAATGTTTAGTTCAATTTACATGCAAATATGGACGTGGGCATTTCATACACTGAAGTCTTTGTTTCCACCATTTTAGCAATAGTACAAAGTTATTTAAATTTTCTAGTATAAAGTTATATATAATAAAAAGACCAAAAAATAAATATAAATGAAGCAAATTAGAAATTGATGAAAAAACAACTAAATGGAAAATTTGACAAATAAAAAGTAAATGAAAAATGCGCCAAATAAAAGGTAAATGAAAAATGTAAACAAATGAACAGATGATTATTATTTTTAAATGGTGCCACTATAAAAGTTATTCGCGTTTTTAATAGCGATATTTAATGTATTGCGTTTTTAAAACCACCCTTTCATGCATTTATTGTATTGGCAGTACTAATCTGTTTTTGTAGCCAAGAAAAATAGAAATTAGCCTTAGTTGGCTACGGACTACAAAAGTAGCCGTGTAGTCGTGTAGCGGCTAAAAGAATTATTCTCATAAGCACGCATCTATTCTATTTTTGACATCTTGTAGTCGATGGTCGGTGAACATGATTATGTTTATAGCATATTAGTGAAAATCTACAACACATACATATAAATAAAAACCTAAAAATAAAAAAATCTCATTAAAGCTTTCTTATTTTTACTTTATTCTACGTAATATAATCCCATACATACATAAACAAAGAATAAAGAATATTTTAAAGTTGAAAGCTGAAATTTATACCAGAGCTGGAAAATTCGGTGCCATAGGAATTTGATTCGTACATAAATTAAAATTTTTCATGTTTCTTTTCCTTTTTAATTGAACATTTAATATAATTTATGTATAAAAAAGGAAGGACAATATAAATATAATAAAATTTAAACACTAATTAAAACTATAAATACTTACCAACTACAAGCTATAAAAAACAAAAACTAAATTTATAAACTGAACAACAAAAAAAAAAGGGAAAAAATAAATTTTTGTATACGAGTAATAATACATTTGTTTGAAAATTTTTTCACCCACACAGTTTTGGTAATTAAAATTTTTTTAGCGTAACACACATTTTGAAAAAAAAACAGGAATAAAAATAAAAATTTAGATTAATATCTTCTTTTCTCCAGTCGAAATTTAATATTATTTACACCAATAATCTAGAACCAAATCTAATAAAAAAATTTTAATTATCACTCTCACAACTTACATTCTGCAACTACACATTCTGTAATATTCTGAAGGCCCTACCCTAATTATCTTTTGAAAAAAATAGCCTTTTTTCTCAAAACGAACACTTCACATAGCGAATCGCAAATAACCCTGTCTTTAAACGAGCGCTTTAGTTTTGACTGCAACCACTTATTGCATTTTTGCGAAAAATTTCACAATGCGGATGCTGCAGATCAATCAGAAACTATTCTTAAGATAAAACTAAAAGAAGCAGAGGTAAGATGGTTAAAATTACAAACCTCTTACGAAAAAATTATGTTATCCCAAGAAAGTGAAATTGATACCGAGTCTAAAAACGCGGCAAAAGTAAATTTCGAATTATGTCTTAATTCATATTATCTATGCACTTCACAAACAACAGATTTAATGAGAGCCTCTAGGTTAGATATTTCAAATAATCCAGGACTTCAGTCAACAAATCTAAAAATCTTTTACCAAAGGGTATCCAAGATAACTCTGCAAACTGTATAAAACTTCCACCTTGCGATACAGAGATTTTTGAGGGTAGCTATGAACAAATGCCCTCGTTTCGTGATATGCTTACAGCGGTGTACATTAACCACTCTAAACTTACTCCTGTCACGAAATTGTACCACCTCCGTAATAAAACAAGGGGGGAAGCAGTCAAAAGATATAACCTTTGTAATGAAAATTTTAACATCGCAAGGAATGCTTTAAGAACACGCTACGAGAACAAACGTGTTTTTGTAGATAATCAGATTAAAATCCTTTTTGATATTCCGTCGGTAAGTAGCGAGGATAGCGAATCAATAAGAAGGTTTCAATCATCCGTTAATTACTCTTTAGCTACCCTTACAACACTTGGAGTTAATGTAGAAAGCTGGGACCCCATACTAATTCGTTTAATTTCCACAAAGCTACCAGAATTAACCCTATTACTTTGGTAGCAATCATTAGTATCTCCGCGTGAATTACAAAAATGGTCCGAAAGGTCTCAATTTCTCGTCGACAGATATGAGGCAGTGGAGCAACTTACAAGTATAAAGACCTCTAAAGATTGTTTTATTTTTATCAGTACTTCCAAACCTAAAATACAAACAACGTATCGCATGAAAATCTCAATTCATCTTTCTGCAAATTATGCAGCGAAAACCATTCTTTAAGAATTTGTCCCAAATTTCGACCTTTTAATGTGCAGCAAAGAATAGACTACATGTTCAGAAATAAATTTTGCAATAATTGCTTAGCCTCATCACACCTCAAGGCAAATTGCAATAGTAAATACACCTGTCTCCAGTGTAAGAAACCTCATCATACTTGAAATTGTTGGCATTGGAAGTAAAAACAATTAGCGAGCAGAGAGTGTGAATTTGTTCTCTTCTTCAGAAAACACAATTTTAGGGTTACCATTAAAGCTATAGTGTTACCAAAAGTTACAAAGCAACTTCTAGGTTGTACTTTTGAAGTCCCATACTCAGCCGAACTTGCAAAGTCAGAACTTTTAATGATTCCTCACATTTCGACCTGATTTTAGGCAATGACTATGCACATTATCTGAAACATCTGGCTATTGCACTATTTTTGGGTGGGTTCTCAGTGGCCCAATCAAAAATCAGCCCGTTCAAGCTTTAACGACTTTTATTCTCACGTCCGAAACTTCAGAGCTAAATAATCTCTTAAAGAAGTTTTGGTAATTAGAAGAAATCCCTGTAACTCGCCCAAAGCTGCATGAAGATGGCTTCTGTGAAAAATATTACACCAAAACAACCACTCGTCTCGATAACGGTAGATATATGGTGCGACTACCCTTTAAAAAAAGAATATTCCAAAAAGTTTTTCTTGGATCGTTTCGGTTTATAGCTCTGGCCCAATATTTTAGTATGGAAAAGACTCAGAGCATAAAACGACAAAAAGTTCGTTTAATTTTTAAAGCTTCTAGAAAGACGAAGTCACAATTCTCTCTTAATGACGTTTTTTATACAGGCCCGATCTTACAGAACGATTTAATAGCTATTATTCTCAACTGGAGAAGATATCAATACGTTTTCAACGGAGATATACAGAAAATGTATCGCCAAATACTTGTGCATCCTGCTGATAGACCACTTCAGAGAATATTATTCCAAACTCATGAAGATGGTCCTGTTTAAGATTATCAGCTAAAAACAGTTACTTTCGGAGTGAACTGCGGCTCTTTTCTCACGATTTGAAAGCTGCTGCAACTATCATCAGATTCTGAACAAGAATATCCTCAAGCAGCATTGATTCTGCGTAAGGAAGCATACGTCAATGATATCCTCTCCGGAGGTCACTCAATAGAAGAAACCGTTGCTGCTCAAACTCAGCTACTTGCTTCATTAAAATCAGCTAGGTTTCAATTAAAAAAAATCACTGCAACTCATCCTCAATTACTTTCTAATTTTCCCAAGGAAGATTTGTATGACTCAGATTTTCTGCGCTTTCACGACGCAAGCTGTACTAAAACCCTTGGTATAAAATGGAATGCACTCACTGACTCGTTTACATACAATTTTTGCCCAATAATTGAATCCGAAAAGATGACTAAATGTCAGATTCCCTCATCTGTAGCTAAACTCTTCGATCCCGCGGGATGGTTCACACCCATTGTCATACGGGCAAAGTTAATTATCAACAGCTATGGCTTGAAGGTCTAGATTGGGATGAAGAAGTTTCATTCGAATCTATGCAAAAATGGAGTAACCTTGTGCAAGATCTGTCACAAGCAGAAACAATCAGAATTCCGCGATGGCTGCAATATTGCTTTTCTGACAGTTTACAAATCCATGGTTTCTCAGATTCTTCAAAAGCAGCATACTGTGCTGCAGTACATTCTATGCAAAAAGAGCAACCATAACAATTTTTCGAATTTATTAATAGCGAAAAGTAAAGTTGCCCCCATTAAAACAGCTTGTCTTCCACGTTGAGAACTAAACGGTACAGTTTTATTAGCGAATCTCGTTAGCTCTATAGCCACATCTCAAAATTTCAATACTAATGAGATATACCTATGGACAGACTCAACCATAGTTCTAGGTTGGCTCTCACAACACCCGTCGTCGTTGAAAACAGAGTAGCCCAATGCAACATGGCGACATGCACCAACGCATGACAATCCACCAGATCTTGAAACTCGAGGATGCAAGCCATAGGTTCTCACACATAATACCCTTTGGTGGCATGGACAGTCTTGGCTAACTACACCATTTTCAGAATGGCCGAAACGAAAACTGTAAAATTAAAACTGTTGTGCTACACACAGAAGTTGAAGAAAATTACATTTGGAACTATTTCTCATCCTACGACAAAGCTCTTCGCATTGCTTGTTATATTTTTGATTTTTAATAATGCTTTATTTTTTTTAATAAATGCTTAAAAAATATAATACCAAAAAAAGCCAATATTATTCAGAATAATTTGACGCAATACGAAGCAAAAATGGTAAAAATACGACTCATTATTATGGCTCAAAAAGAATCTTACAATAAAGAATACGAGGGCTGCTATTTATATTTCTGGCCTGGCAACACTGAGTGCTGCCAAGTGCAATCTGACATTTCCATTGGAAATTTTGTCATTTTTAAGCATAATCGTACTCAAAACGTTTTGACCTACGACCAATATTTGTGCTGTTTACAGTGACTTAAAAAAATTAATATAGAAAAAAATGGAATTAACTCGTGAACATTTTCGTGCCATCATTTTTCACAACTTTCGACGTGGATTATCACGACAAGAGTGCATTGATGAACTCAAATCTTTGTATGGCGATGAAGCACCAGCCTATAGCACTGTGTAAAATTGGCATAATGAATTTAATCGTGGCCGAAGATCGCTCAAAGACGAATTCCGTGAAGGTCGGCCAAAAACGGCTGTTGTGCCAGAGAACATTGATGCCGTGCGTGAACTCATAATGCAAGATCGACATGCGACATACCAAGAGATAGAGACATCCTTGGACATTTCTTCCACCAGCATACATTCGATACTGCATGAACACCTGGCCGTAAAAAAGGTTTGTTCTCGTTGGATCCCGCACAATTTGAAAGTCGCTCAAAAAAGGCTCGTGTCGATTGGTGCAAAGAAATGTTGCAAAAATACGATTGCGGTGCTTCAAAAAACGTTTATAAGATCGTCACAGGTGACGAATCATGGATCTATGCGTATGAGCCCGAAACGAAACAACAATCGACCGTGTGGGTCTTCAAAGACGAGCAAAATCTAACGAAAGTTGTTCGTGGAAAAAGCACTTCGAATGAAATGGTCGCCTGCTTCTTCGGCAAAACTGGTCATGTGGCGACTGTTTCGCTTGAGTAACATAGGACGGTCACTTCTGAGGGGTACACTACAATTTGTTTGCCTGAAGTCATCGGAGAAATTCGAAAAACCAACAAGAGAAGACGAATCATTGTTCACCATGACAATGCGAGCTCTCACACATCGGCTCAAATCAGAGCGTTTTTGAACGGCCAAAACGTCGTACAGCCGTACAGCCCTGACTTGGCACCTAATGACTTCTTCTTGTTTCCGCACATCAAGAAAAAAATGCGTGGTCAACGATTTTCGTCGCCAGAAGAAGCTGTTGAAGTGTTCAAAACCATGTTTTAGAGGTGTGTCAATCGGAGTGGTAAAAGTGCTTCGACAACTGGTTTGAGCGCATGCAAAAGTGTATAAATCATGCTGGAGAATACTTTGAAAAACAATAAAACCATTTTTGATTATAAATATTCGCCTTTTCACTATTAGGCCAGAAATATATAGAGCAGCCCTCGTACTAGTGCTTAAGTAACTCTAAAATAATTCCAAATAAAAGTTCGCTAAAAAATCTTAACCCATTTCTCGATTCTGACTCAATTATAAGGGTAAATGGAAGATTATCTCTTTCCTCTCTTATCTCTTTTCTTCCTTACAACGAGCGTTTTCCAATAATATTACCAGGAAACTCACGTTTTTGCCACCTCTATCTAAGTCATTTGCACCAAATTCTCAGTCATTGCGAATGTAGCCAAATGTGTCGAATGGTACAGACAGAATTTTATATATTTAGACTCAAGCCCCGAATAAAAAACATCATAGGTCACTGTAAAAGTTGTATAATTTACAAACAACAGTCTTGCGCACAGATTATTGCCCCCTTACTACGTGAAAGATGTAACTTGTCACTACCGTTTCAGATAACAGGCATTGACTTCGCTGGTCCTTTCGACTTGAAAACTTCACCCTTACGCAAATCAACCACTGTGAAGGATACGTCAGTGTATTCGTATGCTTCAGCAGTAAAGCTCTTCATTTAGAAGTATGTTCTGACTTATCTTCATCAGCGTTCCAAGCCACATTTATGCATTTTCTTGGGAGGCGGAGCCTACCCCAGAGGGTTATATCTGACAACGGTAGGAATTTTTTTTTTGGGCGCAAGTCGAGAACTGGAGAAAGAATTCGCATTGCTTGTTAAAAACTCATCTGACGATATATCACGAAAGTACACTGCACATGGGTTTGAATGGAAGTTCATACCACCACATGCACCTCACATGGGTGGTTTATGGGAAGCCGCTGTTAAGAGCTTTGAATTTCATTTAAAGCGAATAGCAGGCGCTCAAAGATTCAATTTTGAAGAGTTTTTCACCATACTCGGTCCAATTGAAGGCGTGCTCAGTTCCCGGCCCATTTCTACTCTATCAGAAGACCCCTCCGATTTAACCGCTTTAACTCTGGGTCATTTTTTTGCGAGGAGCTCCAATAATGGCTTTTCCAGACCAAACCTTTCAGGAAAACTAAAAGCAATTCATCATAAATTTTCTCGACAATGGAAGCAAGACTATCTGAAGTCATTACAAAAGCGTTACAAGTGGAAAAATGCTTCCACCTGTAGTCAAAATATGTTACTTGCCATTCTTAAATAATGAAAACTCTCATTAATAAGAAAACATTTTTTACACAACTCCAACATTTTAACAATTGTTATTTTATATTTTCTGATTTTCATGATTATTAATATCTGCGCTTTGCCTTTTCTTTTCTTAATGTTTTTCTTTAGAACCACCATAAAATCCCGTCTATGTCATCGCAATCCAAAAATTTTAATGTGCATGGTTTGTAAAGGATACCATGCAATACGATTTTGCAAACAGTTTTTAAGAATGCGTACCAAGAAGAGGCAAGAAACTGTCGAAAGACATCGTTATTGTATCAATTGTCTTGCCAGAAGCCATACCATCAAATGCGACGATCACATTTTTTGCAAGTTTCCATGGAGGAGCAAGACCTGATGGTATGGCTTCTAGCAAGAAGCTCCATCCGAGAGACCAAAACCGAAAAATGTCCAAACTCGTATTACTAAGAAGATTCATTACCAGAAACCAAGACAGCAACAACCAACGGCGAAACAAAGTCCACAACAATCAACCAAACACCGTAGCTCCAATCTGTCTACAGGCCAAGACACCAAGATTCTAGCAGAGGCAATAAAATACTTAGCGCAAGTTCTTTGTGCTACTGATACTTCACTAGTTGCCTAATGACGAGGCCGAGAATTTTTATAAGTTTCATATCAATGCCATGAAATGTAACATAACTAATTATGAATACAAAGCAAAATCAATGTTGAGTAGCACACACTGCAAATTTAGTACTTTCCAATTGTCAAATAAAAACATCTTCATATTATCTTTAAAAGAGAAACCGAGGGTTCCTGAAAACAAAATGAATTCACTTCTTTTTTACTACTTACGTTTTCAACAACTCTTGTGGCAAATCAACATTGGTTCTGCTTACACATTTTATTCCTGAAAAATTCAACATTTATAAATTTTTTATAAAATTCTACATCCAACAAATGTACACATTTATTATTGAAAAATTGCACTTAGCTTGGTAAGCAACCAAATTTCTGAATTGTACATTAAGTTTACATAAGTACATGTGTACATACATATATTGAAAAGAACACTAATTGCCTTTCTATTTTATTTTTACCCAAAACTTTAATAATTATTCAACATTGAATAAATATTGTTTTATTTTTCAACCCTAATTATTGAGGAATTTTTTCTAAGACTTTCAAAAAACCATCGGATTTGCAAGAAAGAGTCTCTTCTCTGGTTTCCACCATATACCAGCCCTAATACAAATCTCTCAATAATTCCCAACTTTATACGATTATTATTATTATTATTATTTTTTGTTGTTGTTATTTTTATAATTATTATTATTATTATTATTATTATTATTATGATTATTATTATTATCATTATTATTATTATTATCATTATTATTATTATCATTATTATTATTATTATTATAATTATCATGGTGGCTTGGGTGCGAACATACAAGGGAAAGCACTGACTGTTATCCAATTGGGGATAACTATGTAGCGATCCTCGTCACTGCTCAAACCAAGTTGACACGGCCTCCCCGAGGCGCCACTGGATAGCTACTCAACACCTGTTGATAGTGAACTGACCGTGTGCACAGCGGATCAAAGACTGAGACCAGTAAAGTCTCTGATTATGGTATACTGGAACGCGATACGGATTTCACGACCTCGGGTTGACATCAGTAGTATTCTGTTACCTTAGTACACAGGAGTGAAATTCTGTGGAAACGGCTTTCGGGCTAAATCTACAGATGCCTCCGTGCCGCTAAAACCAGGCAAGCCTTTATTTATTTATTTTATTCCTGCCTAACACCCGACCCTGGCACGGTACACAGGATCCCATAAGGACCTGTGTCAACCCTTGCGTGGCCTCCCTGCATGCAAAGATAACCACGGGGGTCAAACGGGAACTGTACATTCGAACAACGATAGCGGCTTAAAGTTTGCACCAAATAGAAAAAAAATGTCTACAGTAAAGGATGCACTAATCGGGGGGAACATATCTGCTGAAATAGAAGACGAGGCTAGCGTCTTTCGAAAAAGAGCAAAATATCGCGATCACCAATCGGCACTATATCGCAAATGGATGGAAATCCAATGCTGCAGGTCGAAGCTAGTACACTAAATACAGAACTGCAGCGAAAGCAAAACATAGAGGGAAAAACGGTTATTGCTAAAATCAGAAGAAATCATCGAGGCTTTGTGAACACGCAAACACTTACACCGAGAGAAACTGTGTTAGAGTCCGCTTCTACCAACTAAACCAAGTTATGCTTAAAGCAAAGCTATGGTTGGATAACCATAATCTCAAGCTCACCACGGAAACTGAACTATTAATAGTTACAAGGAAGCATATCCCACTGGAGGTAGATATGCGGGTCTTTTCAGACACAATAAAGACGAGGAAGTGGATCAAACATCTAGGTTTGAGACTAGACACTAGACTAACGATCAGAGCCCAATTTGTGCACGCGGCTACAATAGCAGCTCAAACAACGGCTTTTCTCAGCAGACTGATGGCAAACACTGGAGGACCATACTACAGCAAAAGGAAACTGATGATGGCAACAACCCAGTCAATTATTATTGTATGGATGCGAAATCTGGGCTGATGCCCTAAAGGCAAAGTATCGTAGAAGGAGGTTGGCGACTGTTCAACACACCGCTTCTCTTAGAGTTGCCTTGGCATACCTCACTGTGTCGGAGCCTGCTATCTTAGTCATAAGTGGAACTATCCCCATTGACCTTTTAGCCTTAGAACGGAAAGCACTTTGGAGTACACGAAGACAACTCGGAAGAACAAGCACAGAACCAGAAATTAAGGAGGCACCAGCGCAAACCATGCAAAAATGGCAAGAGAGATGGAACAGAGACTCACTAGGTAGATGGACCGAAAGACATATAACTGATCTAGATAAGTGGGTGAGCAGAAAACACGGCGATATAAATTATTTTGTTGCACAGATGCTTCCTGGACACGGGTATTTCCTGAAATATCTCCATAAGATGGGGAAAGTGGACAGAGCCATCTGTATATACGGAGACAACTGTGTGGATGATGCTGAGCACACTTTTTTCAAATGTCAGAGATGGTAAACGAAACGACAAGCTGTAGAAGAAGTCGTCGGAGAAATATCTCCTGAATATATTATTGCACTCATGCTGACAAACGAGAACATTTGGAGAGTCGTAGCGACATAAGGAACAGTGACAGCTGATCAATAAAAACAAAGGAGAAGCCCCACCCCGAAGCAATGCGAAGTCGGTACCGGGGTGGACAAACGGCTCAAAATGAAGGGGGTTTTAGTGGATGCAAGCCCCACATACCAGAACTGTGACAACAGTATCTGAGATGCGTTCAGGCATTTTCCCTCCCTACCCGAAAAACAAAATTATTATTATCATTATTTTTATTATTATTATTATTTTTATCATTATTATTATTATTATTATTATTATTATTATTATTATTATTATTATTATTATTATTATTATCATTATTATTATTATTATTATTATTATTATTATTATTATTATTATTATTATTATTATTATTATTATTATTATTATTATTATTATCATTATTATTATCATTATTATTATTATTATTATTATTATTATTATTATTATTATTATTATTATTATTATTATTATTATTATTATTGTTATTATTATTATTATTATTATTATTATTATTATTATTATTATTGTTATTATCATTATTATTATCATTATTATTATTATTATTATTATTATTATATTTATTATTATTATTATTATTATTATTAATATTATTATTATTATCATTATTATTATTATTATTATTATTATCATTATTATTATTATTATTATTATTATTATTATTATTATTATTATTATTATTATTATTATTATTATTATTATTATTATTATTATTATTATTATTATTATTATTATTATTATTATCATTATTATTATTATTATTATTATTATTATTATTATTATTATTATTATTATTATTATTATTATTATTATTATTATTATTATTATTATTATTATTATTATTATTATTATTATTATTAATATTATTATTATCATTATTATTATTATTATCATTATTATTATTATTATTATTATTATTATTATTATGATTATTATTATTATTATTATTATTATTATTATTTTTTTTTTTTTTTTTTTGGTGGGCGAGGTAGGGTTTAAAATGCCTTCGCATATACAGCGACCGTCGTCAGCTGCGTCATGTGGTGTTTACTCCACTAAAACAATCTCTCCTCCTCTCCTGGGGAAACTCCCTTCCCGGAACCGCTTTCTGCATTACTTCGGGAAGGGCCCAGAACGACATCCTACAAAAGGATCACTTTTCTACTCTCCCACGTCTGGGACCACCATATTTGTAGCCAGCATCATGCTATTGGTTCGTCTTCTCATGTCTCTGGTGGGGGAGCCTCGATTTGTGATGCGTCGAGGTCTCTCTTCTTTGTACGAAGTATGCACTCGTAGTACCTTTTCACAGCGTTCCATCCGTTCTCACACTCGAGCATTTTGTCAACTATGTTGGTGGGGGTTAATTCCCTATCTGCTCTTCCAAGGTGTCCCTCTCAGCGTGCCATCTAATGTAGCTGAAGAAAGTGTGGTCAGCGCATCGTTCGGCTCTCGCAGTAGATGCAACTAGGGTCATCTACCTTTCCCATGCAGTGTAGATACTTTCGAAAGTATCCGCGACCCGAGAGGAACTGGGTTAGGAAGTAGTTAACTTCCCCATAATTCCTCTGACTCCATCTGCCTACGTCCGGGATTATTATTATTATTATTAATATTATCATCATTATTATTATTATTATTGTTATTATTATTATTATTATTATTATTATTGTTATTGTTATTATTATTATTATTATTATTATTATTAGAAAAGTGAATCTTTTGTAGAATGTCGTTCTGGGCCCTTCCCGAAGTAATGCAGAAAGCGGTTCCGGGAAGGGAGTTTCCCCAGGAGAGGAGGAGGGATTGTTTTAGTGGAGAAAACACCACATGACGCAGCTGACGAAGCACAGTGGCGCCCGTAGAGCAAACGAGGTTGCAAAAACCAAAATTTTTATGAGCGCCCACGAAGTTTTGAATAAACCCATTTAATAGGAAACTTTTCAACGATTTCAAATATGCCACTCTTAATAATATCACATTTTTAGTTTAGAAGATATAACCGTTCAAAGGTAACCGACTTTCGTTTTTCAAAAAAACACACAATTTTAAGTCAATTTGTTGCGATTTCAGGTATAATATCACGAAAAATAGGTAACGAATGGCCATATTTTTTGTTTGTATTGATTGATGTATTTATTAAATGTATAATGATAAAAAAAATTAACTGTTTGCTTTGTGTTTCTCCTAGTAAATCACTATTTAAAAACTATCCGTTTTTTCACTATTTTTCAACTTTGATGGAAAATAAAAAAAATCTATATTTTTCTATATTTGCCATATTTGCAAAACCTGTTCTTTGATTATTTCTTTACATAATTCAAAAGGTTTTATCTGCCCGTACCTGCCCGTTTGGCTTCTACAGGTAAAAAAGGTTAAAAAGACATGGTTGCAGAAATTGTATGGCCTCCATCCCTTATATGTTTTGACTGACAATAGTTTTTTTAATAGTAAATTTTTGTTTAATTTTTTTTTTAGTAGTAAATTTTTAGGCAAGGTAGCATAAGCCTTTATATTGTAAAATAAGCACAATGCCTGGATTAGTCTACGACTGAAAGTTGGCGCAACAATTACTGAAACCATTAAAGAATTTAAGTACTGAAAACATGGCGTTAAACAATTTAAAATTATTTGAACTGTTTAGAAAGTCAACCACACCAATGTTTTTCGCGGAAGCTGCTTTAGAAGAACTTCATAGCTTATACGGAAATATTGAGAAAAGCGAAATTATAAAAAATTATTTTTATCTGATATATGCAAATATTAAGGCAAAATGGGTGAAATCTAATCGAACCATTCAGAACTTCAACTCCAAATACAAGGACTGGCTTAATGAAGACACCATCCTGGCTATATTGGTAGTAGATAAACCCACCACATCAACCAGACGAGCAAAAGGAAGGCCAAAACAAAAGTATTGAGGAGTGTTCAATTTTCACAAGAAAAAGGAAACTTGCCGATGCCACCAATGACTTTACCACGAAGCATTTATCGGACGCGCTAGCTATTAAATATACAAAGGATAGTGAAAGAGTTGCTGATGCAAGCCAACTGCGACTAAAAAGGATTAAGGAAAGCATTCCCACGCCCACAAACGCACACATTAAAAAGTATGGTTCCGAAGAAGCCTTGGCCTTGTTTATGGACTTAGAACTTTCCTAAGAGAAATATGAGAAACTACGGGCATCTTTAACGCGACACGGCGCTGACGTTTTACCCGGATACAAGCATATTACGCAAGCCAAAATAAATTCTCGACCACTGCATACGGAGTTTACGGAAGTCTCTGCGAAAGCCAATCTGCAGGATCTAATGAAAATCCTGAAAATGAGGTGAAAATTCTTCCTGAGAAGTTGACATTGATTAGCAAATGGGGCTGCGATGGATCATCCGGAAAAAGCGTTTATAAGCAAAGGATATCTTCCGATGACGCTATAATATCGGACGGAAATATGTTTATGGCATCTGTTGTTCCTTTGCGGCTAAAATCTGATGTTTCCCTAGACTGAAGAAATCCACGTCCGTCATCAGTGCATTATTGCCGACCAATAATGTTTCTGAAATTGACAATCAAATCGTGAAAAGATTGGGAACGATGTTGGATGTTTTAAACTGCAAGGAAAATGTCAATTCTACAAAATATGGAGAATATGCGTCGAAAACTGCATCTCTTTTAGCAGAAATGTATCCACAGAAGAAGTTGATCCCGACCGTCCATAAAATATTGGCGTATGGCAAATATATAATTGAGTTCCAGTCTTTGCCAATTGGAGAGCTTTCTGAAAAAGCACAGGAGTCTCTTAACAAATTTTATAAAAAATATAGATTGCAGAAGACATTCAAAACATCAAGGGTAAGGCAAAATGAGGACCTCTTCAATATGTCGGCAGCATCTTCCGATCCACTTATTTCTTCCCTGCGGCATGTGAAGTCACCAATAGAGTTAGAAAATAATTATAGTTTAGAAATGCTTAGTCTTTTAGATATACCTTCTCTTACGATTTGTGATGAATACTTTACAGAAAATTGAAAAAATTAATTTAAAAAAATTATTTTTTTTTAATTTGTTGGGTAATAATTTAAAACATAAAACCCTAAAGAAAAAAAAAATAAAAACTATTTAAAAATGTAAAAAAAAATTTTTTAGTTACCATAAAATTGATTTTTCTACTAATTTTAACTTTGATAATCCATAAGTAGGCCCCTACAAAGCGTAGCACCCTTTCCAAACGCTCATTTCATAGGCTGAACAGTTATCTATCATATGCTGTTTAAACTGTTTAATTATCTTATTCGGTTCAAAAGATATGATTTTTGCAACGAAAAAACCCAAATGGCGCCACTGTGCGACGGTCGCTGTATATGCGAAGGCATTTTCAACCCTACCTCGCCCACCAAAAAAAAATTATTATTAACATTATTATTATTATTCTCATTATTACTATTATCGTTCTCATTATTGGTATTATTATTATTTTTATCATTATTGTTATTATTATCTGAACTTGAACGGCACACTGGCCTACTCACAGCTGAAAATATAATACGAATTATTATTTTAAAGGAGGAAAACTGGAATCTCGTATCTCGCTATATAGAGGAAATTTTGCGAGAAAAAAAGAAAGACCTTGATACAGACCAGCACAGCACAACACAGAGGAGGGAACATGAGTGAGAGCGGGGCCTCACGAGGCAATACAATAGTTGAAGGCAAAAAGGCCAAATAAGGGGGCCTTCCCGAAGTAATGCGATGAGTAGTTCCCGGATGGTAGGAAACATATCTTTTTTTCTTCTTTTCCCCCCTTGGGTGGTGGTTTTAGTTGGTAGGCCCTTGCGGAGCGCAACATAACCTGTCAACGAGGGTGACGACCTGACAGGTATGCGTAACTGCATTCCCACATACCCAACCCGCAACAAAAAAATTATTATTATTATTATTATAGTCTTCACCGCAAAAAATGGAAAAAGGGTACGTACAAGTTTGTCATTCCGTGTGTAATTTCTACAATAGCCATTATCGACCCAATAAGGTCTACATATTCTGACTTTTTATGCATAGCGAAGTCGATTAAGCGATTTTCGTCTGTCTGCCCGTGTTAGTGTTGAAATAATTGATTAAACAAACAAAATAAATATGTCAGTCGATAAGATAGTGTCGAAAGAGGTGATATTGGAAATCGTCATGATCGGCTCATGTCCTTCGATGTCGTTAGAATCATAAAGTAACTCCAATCAAAAAAATAAATATATGGGGCAATAGAGAACTAAAAAATGATAACAATGAAGTACCTCCAATCCAAAAAACGAATATATGGGGCAATAGAGAATTTTAAAATAATTAAAAAACGTCAAGTGAAAAAATTGCCGCTCACTCATATTTTCCTAGTTACGGGGCTCTGGAATTTTCAAATTTTTCAAAATATGCAGTGCCAAATTTTTTTTTTTAATTCTCTGTCACCTAAATATTTGCTTTTTTGATTAGTGTTACTTCACTAAACGTGATTTACATAGATGGTAAAGGGTATAGAAGATTCGCATAGCCGAATATAGCACTCTTTCTTGTTTTAATTGGATTTTCGTTAAATTAAACTAAGCAAGAAAGCTGTTAACATATTGTTACGTTTACATTGCAAAATCATATCATATAATTTTTCGAACATAAATTCGAAAACGAAAAACGCATGAGTTCCAGAACATGTAAAATAAAATTAGACGTTTTAAAAATAACGTGCGACTTCAAAAAATTGCGACTGTCTGAAGTGCTCAAATCAAGTGTTTTACTACTAGATTTCCATACATTTTTAACCGACTTCAAAAAAAGAAGTAGGTTATCAATTCGTCTGTGTTGCTGTTTTTAATGTTTGTGCTTGCAGAACTTTGTCATTACTAAATCGGTTTAAAAAACTTTTTGTATTTTGATAGATTATGCTTACAGATTGGTGACATTTTAAAAACATCTCATAACCTTAAAAATTAAAGGGTGTCCTCTTACGTGTATTATGAACTACAAAGGGCACTTCTTTAAAATTTAAAATGACTGCGTATTACTATAGCTCCCAATACCAAAAAGTAATACAAAAATAAAAATTAAAGGGTGTCCCCATAGGTGACGTAAATTGACCTATATGGGCCGGTTTTTGAACCGTTATAGACAGTCACTCGCAAAAAAATTTAAATTTTCAAAATTATAATTTGAAGGGTGTCCCAATAGTTAATGGAATTTGATTTATGTGGCACAAACTTTTGAACCGTTATATATAGACAGCTAAATTCACAAGAATAAAATTAGAATTTGGAAATAAAAAGGTTTCCCAATAGTTGATGTAATTTAATATATGCGGCCGAACTTTTGAACCGTTATAGACAGACATCTGAAACCTACAAGGGACCTGTGTTCCCTAGTCCGTTATAACAAATAGTTTATAGTTTGAATTTATAAATTAAATGATGTTCCAAAAAATTAATGTAATTTGACCTACATGGCCGTATGTTTTGAATCGTTATACACAAACACTTGAAAATTAGATAGAATGTCCATACTTTGTTTTGTATAATAAGAAGTATAAATATTTTAAATTCTAAATTAAAGGGTTTTACGATAGTTGGTGTAATCTGATATATATATATATATAGAAATTTACAAAGAACCTGCTTGCTAAGTCTACTACAACAGTAAGTATATAATTTGAATTTAGAGATCAAAAGGTGGCCCTATAGTTGCTCTAATCTGATGAATATTGCCAAACCGTTGAACAAGTATAAAGTTTGGAAATGGAATATAAGAGTGTCCCAATAGTTAATGTAATATAATGAATGTGGCCATACCCTTGAACCGTTATAGACCGACAAATGAAATCTGTTTTGAAGTAGGTTTTTTTTGCAAGAATTATTTATGCTATCAGAATCAGTTAACTGATTTATTTCAAAGCATGTCAAAAACGTATTTTTTTGAACTTCTTTTGCCTTTGCAACACTGTATTGCATCTAGGATATTCAAGTTAAACACCATTCTATTTATTCATATTGGATGTTTCATTGAAAAAGTGATAATTACTTTTAAATTTTGAAAGCAATAATCTCTTTTGTTAAAAATATATAAAAAGAAAAATATATTTAAAACAAAAACTAATTTAAACGTAAAAACGAAAAATTACTTTAATCGTGCTTGATTCCTTCAAAGAAAATTAACATAAAGTAACCTAAAAAAAATTCCGAATAATAAATTTTCATATTAAAGTAAAAACGATGTTTTACAAAAAAAAAAAAGATAGTTTTCTCTTACGCACAAAATGCCAATATTTCATCACAAATACGAACTTACAATTCACCATATTCCCATGGAAATACCTCGAATAGTTTTCCTCAAAATGTAGTAAAAACATAAAGAATCTTTTTGTTAACAAAAATTAAATGAAGCCAATTTTATTTCCTACTGTGATTTCATGCTTAAAACTATTGCCTCTATTTGTATTAATATATATACATACTTTAATATTTTGATATTAAAGAACTTGTTATAATAAAATAATAATCAAAATTATGTTTTTATGACTGTATAATAAAAATTTTGAAAATTTTGTGGTGTTACTTACATAACGCATACCTTCGTAACGAGTTCCATTGTATTTATCGCCCGGCTTTTCAAACATATAAGTGCCATTATAACCCGTCAAATAGCCCGACAAGCCAATTAACATCTAAGATATAAATTCTAAATGCATGCAAAATAACGATGCAATGCTAAGTGTATACTTACTTTTCCCAATGGTGGATGAACATCAAAGAAAAATGTGCGATTTATGTACCAACTGCCCATTTTTCCAAAGTGAGTTTCATCCCAGCTAAAAGCAAAGTATTTTATAATTTATTTTGTAGCTTAATTGAAGACAAAACACAATACCAAACATGATTAGGTTCTGTGACTCTGTGATATCGAGTAGCAATGGTTAAAAGCAAAACGGCAGCAAAAGTTATCCACCAATTTCTGTCAAAAAGAAACTAAATAAATGAATCAGGAATAGAACAAAACGATACAACGACATCATATTAACAAAAATATTACGTTTTAAGCATTAAAACCAAATTACTTTTAAAATATTATTTTATAAAAAAGTTTTCAGCGAAATATTTAATGATGGTTGTGTCTTAACTCTTTTGTTTTGTATTTTTCTTTCTCAGACAACTTACAATTTTTCATTTTTATGTTGCAATTGTTTAGAATCACTTTTATTGCTTTTCTTAACTCTGCTTTTCATGCTTTGTTTTCCAGAAATTAAATACCACAACATTAAAACAAATTAAATAATTAAGTTTAGTTTCCTTGCCTTTTGGGAAGCAAATTTTACTTGAATAAACAAAGCGAGACTGACTTGTTGGTAAACTGCCACGATGGCGATAGTTTCATTTTTACATAGTTTTTGTTTTGCCCAATGCCATAGCGTTTTACCTTAAACTTAGGTAAAAAATATGATGTGTGGGAAAACATCAAGCATCGTACACAAAATTTTTTAAAGAGCCCAAAAGACAGGTAAATAAAATATCAACACATTTTGAGTGCTGTCAACACAACAAACAGGTACTTCCATAACTTTTTTCAATTATACATGAATTGTAAAAATCTAATACTTTCCTATAATTGTTTTTCAATTATATGGAAAATTAAATTATTAAAATAAAAAAGGTGAAGAAGGTCTTTTTTTTTTTTACTGAAAACCAGCTTGCTTCAATATTTGTCCCCTGAATATTTAGCAAAAGTACTTATTTCTTCAATCTTTTGATACTAATCAATAAATAAAATAATACTTTTAACACTCTATACATCGATTTTTTTATATACAAAAAAATCTTTTATCTTCAAATATTGAAAGTTCTTAAAGTTAATATTTATAAAACAAATTTTTAATATTAAAAATAAAGTTTTTGTACCCATTTGACTCCTTTGAACCAAGTGATTCTGTACTTCTGCTGGTAAAACAGCAGATTTTAATTACATAAAATTCAAATTCAAAACTATACTAATTAAGAAAGTTTTATTATTCAGATTATTATATAAATATACAGCTACTCACACTTAAAGTGGGACGCATAGAAAATATAATGTTGTCACGTTCGTAACGCAAATAAAGGCCTTAGTTTAATTTTTAGAACTTACGTATTACTACTATTAATACTACTATACTACTTATAACAAAAACAAAAAACAATTCAGTTATTGCATTAAAATATTGCAATATTTGCTATTTTGTGTTACGACTCTTGTTAAATAAATTTTCAATACTGGGTTGAGTTTCCTTTGCTGACATTTAGAGCTTGAAGACGCGGCGGTATACTTCCCCCAAATGTTTACAAAAATTGGGTTTAATATTGTACGACTCTTCTTCTACTGCTTCCTTCAATGCAGCAATACTTTTTGGCCTCCGCTTAGTTACGCGGGAGGACTATCTATTACTTTTGGGCAATTATATAAAAGCATTCCAAGGTTTATGTTTGGTATCACAGTCTTGGTAGAACACGCAGTCTTTTATGCCAAGGCATTCGAAACTTTCCCTTACGTTTTCCTTTAAAATGCTTATATAATACTTAGAGTCACAGTTCCATTCATAAAATGTATTTCCCCAATTCCAACCGCTGACATACAACGCTTTACCCCAATACTTGACTGTTTTTTTATGTTTTCTCCAAGCGAATCGTTTTCCATCTGGTCCAAAGAGGTTTATTTTTGTTTTGTCTGTAAAAATAACCCAGTAGTATAATATAAGCATCGAAAAAATTGGAAAAACTCGCAACAACTTAACTTTCACTAGAAATGACGCACCTTTATTTGCATGGTCTTAAGCGAAAGCGTGTGTCAGTTTTCGATTTTTCTCTAATATTAATGGCTTTCGGCGGGAAGACCTACCACGTAAATTATTACTTCTAAAGATTCGGTAGACTGTTTCAGCACTAACACTAACATTTTTTTTGTCAATTGCTGACAAAAGTGTATCGTTCCTGATGAGCTTCACAAAATACCGCTTATGGTGGTCGGACAATTTGCTGCTGTTTGCACAATTTCTTTTTTATTTTGGACACTATTAGTATATTTATATAATTTTATAATATTAAACACTCTGATGTACGTCAATTTTGTGCTTTAAGTGTTTTAAATGTTTTTTTTTATTTATTTGAAATAAGCGGAAAGCAAGCCTATTTGAACGTGTATTATGAAATAATGGCTCCACGGAAGTGCTTAAATGAAAAAGTTGAGTTGAATCGCTAGCGTCCGTCCGTCCGTACAGATGTTGAAAAGTCCATCGCAATATAGTGCAACCAAATGCATCTCGAAAATGATAATAAATAAAGCAAAGGAAAAAGCAGTTAAATTAAATTGGGATTTCGAACAAAATAGTGTTTGGTTAAGGAGGTGACAGAAAAAAGAAAACGCAAAATTCTTGAAAATTCATAGAGACATCCATTAAAATGATGATGGAGGCGCTTAAAATTTTTCGAAATGCAGCAACTCTTTATCCATTCTTACAAATTACACCCTTGAAAACATATTTAATGTTGATGAGAGGAAAACTGTTTTTAAGTTAATTCAATAACAGCGTTAATTATTTTCTATGTATACTTAAATAACTACTTTTTCAAGTACATTCAAAGGCAATTACATCTTATTCGTCTGAGTACCTCAATGAGGTAGTCATGCTTTCCACCCATAATTACCCAAATTTCTTGGAATTTTTGGTAAAGTAGTTAACCGTGGAATACTGTACAGTATATGTTGTATTGATAATTATATAAGTTTAGTAACTTAACTGTTTAATTTTTATAAAAGGTGATTAGTATTTTTTTTCTGACTCGTGTGTTATAAATATTATGGAGAATTTATTTTAAAAATGTTTTTATATGTTTATTTATAATAATCTATATAATAAAACTTCCTTAAATAGTATAAATTTAAATTTATTTAGCTAAAATCTGCTGTTTTATCAGCAGGAGTGCAGAATCATTTGGTTAAAAAGAGTCAGAAGGATACAAAAATATTATTTTCAATATTAAAAAATTGTTTAATAAATATTTACTTAAGACCTTTTAATATTTAAAGATTTTTTTGTATTTTAAAGTAAAAGCGATGTTCCACTTTTATAGAGTGTAAAAAGTATTATTTTACTTATTGATTAGTATCAAAATATTTAAGAATTAAAAAGGAGGCCTACTTGACAACTATGCCTCAAACAGTCGTTTTTTTATTTTAATCATTTAATTTTCCATACGATTGAAAAAACTAAAATAGGAAAGTATAAGATTTCTACAATTCATGTTTAATTGTAAAAAGTGATAGAAAGTACAAGTTTGTTGTGTTGACAGCACTCAAAATGTGCTGATATTTTATTTACCTGTCTCTTGGGCTCTTAAAAAAATTTTGTGCACGATTCTTTATGTTTTCTCCACACAGCATATTTTTTTTTACCTAATTGCTACGTTTGAGGTAAAATGCTTTTTATGCCTTTGGATAAAATAAAAACTATGTTAAAAATGAAACTATTGCAATCGGAGCATCTTATCAACAAGTCAGTCTCGCTTTGTTTATTCAAGTAAATGTTGCTTCGCAAGAGGCATACGAAACTAAAATTAGTTATTTAATTTGTTTTAATGCTGTAGAAATTTATTTTTGGAAAAGAAAACATGAAAAGCAACCTTAAGAAAACAATAAAAGTGTCGATAAACAATTGCAACATAAAAATTAAAATTTGTAATTTGTCTGAGAAAAAAATCTAAAAACAAAAGAGTTAAGACACAAACATTAAATATTTCGTTGAATAACGTTTTTATAAAATAATATTTTAGAACGAATTTGGTTTTAATGGTTATGCTTAGAACGTAATATTTTTGTTAATATTTATTTATTTTTCTTTTTTAGACAGAAATTGATGGATTACTTTTGCTGCCGTTTTTTTTTAACAATTGCTACTTGATATCACAGAGTCGTGTTTGGTATTGTCTTTTGTTTTCAATTAAGCTACAAAATAAATAATAAAATACTTTGCTTTTAGCTGGGATGAAACTCACTTTGGAAAAATTTGCAGTTGGTACATAAATCACACATTTTTCTTTGATGTTCATCCACCATTGGGAAAAGTAAGTATACACTTAGCATTGCATCGTTATTTTGCATGCATTGAGAATTTATGTCTTAAATGTTAAATGGCTTGTCGGGCTATTTGACGGGTTATAATGGCACTTATATGTTTAAAAAGCCGGGCAGTAAATACAATGGAGCTCGTTACGAAGGTATGCGTTATGTAAGTTACATCACAAAACTTTCAAAATGTTTATTATACAGTAATAAAAACATAATTTTGACTACTATTTTATTATAACAAGGTCTTAATGTCAAAAAATTTAAGTATGTACATATATTAATACAAATTGAGACAACAGTTTTAAGCATGAAATCATAGTAGAAAATAAAATTGGTTTCATTTAATTTTTGTTAACAAAAAAATTCTTTATGTTTATACTACATTTCCACTGACCTGAATTCAACTAGTTTTGAGGAAAAAAATTCGAGTTGTTTCCATAGAGGTATGGTGAATTGTAAGTTCAAATTTGTGATGAAATATTGGCATTTTGTGCGTAAAAGAAAGAAATATATTATATTTTTTGGAAAACATTCTTTTTACTTTAATATGAAAATTTTTTATTCGGAATCTTTTTTATGTTATTTTATGTTAATTTACTTTGAAGGAATCAAGCACGATTTAAGCAAATTATCGTTTTTACTGTTAAATTAATTATTGTTTTAACATATTTTTCTTTTAATATTTTCCATAAAAACATTCAATATGAATAAATTGAATGGTGTTAAACTTTAATATCCTAGACACAACACAGTGTTGCAAAAGCAAAATAAGTTCGAAAAAATACGTGTTTGACATGCTTTGAAACAAACCAAGTCAGTTAAGTGGTTTTGATAGCATAAATAATTCTTGCAGGAAAACCGATTTTAAAACAGATTTCATTTGTCGGGCTACAACGGCTCAAAAGTATAGCCAAAAAATCAAATTACATTAACTATTGGGACACCCTTATATACCATCTTTAAACTTTATACTTTTTCAACTGTTCAACAGTTTGGCAATATAAGTCAGATGAGAGCACCTACAGGGCCACCCTTTACTTTCAAATTCAAATTATATACTTGCTGTTGGAGTAGACTTGGCAATAAGGACCTTAGTCTGTTTAAACCGGTTTAACAGTTTGACAATATATATCAGATTATATGTTGAACTCTTTAATTTATAATTTAAAATATTTATACAATACATTCTATCTAATTTTCAAGTGTTTGTATATAACGATTCAAAACATATGGCCATATAGGTCAAATTACATTAATTTTGGGAACACCCTTTAATTTCTAAATTAAAATTTTAAACCTTTTTTATAGCGGACTTGGCAAGACACGTCGCTTGTAAATTAGTATTCAGACACCCTTTTATTTCCAAATCCAAATTTTATTCTTGTTGTTACAGCGGACTTGTAAATTTCAAGCGTGTGACTACAACTGTTCAAAGGTATAGCCATATGCATCAAATTAATTGAACTATTGAGTCACCATTTAATTTATAATTTTAAATATAATACTTGTTACCATAACGGCCATAGTAATCGACATTCTGTCCGATTTGCAAACATTTCTCTATAACGGTTATGAGAACACCTTTTAATTCCTAAATTCAAATTGTAAACTTGTTGATATAGTCATTTTAGACGCAAAAAAGATGTATGTTGTATAGGGACACCCTTTAACTTTTAAGATTATGAACTGTTCTTAAAACAGGACCAATGGGTTCGGAAATACCTGAGTTCTGCGGGCACAAACGTAAAAAAAGACATTTTAAATTTCTGCATTAAAGACAGCAGGCATTTTAAATATAATGACAGATTTTATTAACAGTACAAGGGACTACCAATTCTCCAGCTTCACCCATTGTGGCTGACGTTGTAGCGAAAGAACTGCTGAATAATTGTATGGAAAAAATTGACGAAAAGCCTAGATTTTGAACCAAACTTTCAGTCGACCTTTTTGCTATTGTGAAATTAATTGCAATAGATAAGACTTTGGTGCAATTAAATTCTTTGCACTATAGTATACAATTTTTATTGATGAAGAAAGAGAAGGAAAACTTTCGTATTTAGACACTTTGGTTGTAAGAATGAAGAATTAACTAAAAACAAATTGACATCAAAAACCAACATCTTCCGGTAGAATTATGAATTTTATTCGTGCCAACCAAAAAACGTCATTATTAATAAAGCAAAAAATCTTATCAAGAGGGTTTTGAACATAAGCATCGAGATCTTTCACACCGAAAATAAAAAAGAATAAGAGATATTCTTGGAAAAAATAATTTTCCCAACAGCTTAACAAGTAAACCTTTAAATGATTATAAGAATGTAAAAATAATTTTATGTAATGCACCATAAAATTTTATAAATCAATGACGTATATCCCTAAAATGTCAAGGAGAATAAAAAATGCACGAACATACATACCAGAGAACTGCAAGAGTGTCTGTTTTTAATACTCTAAGTATACTCATCTTAAATGCCGTTGCTGTGTGATCGCCACCGCATTTCTTAAGTGCGAGTATTTACTATACCCATTCCATTTGAGTATAAGTGTCTACCATACTCAAGTAGAATGATTGCGATGCTGGCTTTACTTTATTCGTACTCATACTCACAACAAACACCAAGAGAGAGATTTTAACGTGTGTAGTGAGAGGAAAACAGAGTTATCAGATCAGAATTATTAAATCAAACACATTATCAAAAGTCGCCAATGTCTAAATTAGCTAACATACATACTTCTTTGAAATTATGAAAGTTTATTTAATATATGTATAACAGAAAATAAATTTAATAGAACCCGTAAAATTCGCCATATTTTCATTTGTTAAAAACACAACAAAATTTTACTGATAACTCAAGAATAGTTCATTGTTTATTATATTACGTTTTTGTTAGGGTTTTTTTTAAAGTTACACAGGATAGAAATTTAAAAATTCTATTCGTTAAGCAAATAGATTTTTAAAATTAACAAATAGTTATAAAAGCAATAATTAAATTTAACAAAATAAAATATGTAAACTAAAAACTTTATTTTATTTATTATTATTTATGAGGTCTATGTCTATTCAGTTAAAACTAAAAAATTAAGTAATTTTCCTTTTATTCACGGATTTATTTTATCATTTTGTTTTCCTAAATACCGTTAGTAGCACGTTTATGACAACAAGGCGTATAAACTGAAAATATTTGTACATAAAAAGCAGCAATAAAATAAGTATACCTGCTTTAAATAGTGTACAAAAGCTGTGCCTTTCAGCGGTTTTTATTGCATTTTATTAATTTAATATGTGTTGTATTTCATACCTATGAAAACGGTTGTTGTCTGTTTTTCTGCTTAGAATGTTTAAGCAATAGATTTGATCAAATTTTGTTTCTTTTATTGTTTATAAATAGATCTGCATACAATGCAGTATTTCATAAAACGGCAGTAAAAAACTTTAATAAGGTAAAAATGTGGCAACGTTGCTTACAAATAAAGAGAATTAAAAAATTCTGGCGCACGAGTATAAAAAATACTTAAAATTCTGATTGCGATATTTTTGATACTCGTTTTTACAAGAATGGGTAAAATAAACACCGCAACTTTTTATTGCGGTGTTTATAATACTCGAGTATGAAAAGTATAGAGTATGTATAGAGTAAGTATGCGGTGTACTCATGAGTTGCGGTGTACTCGTGCAGTTCTCTGATACATACAACGAAGAAAAATTTTATATTGCACATTCATCAAAAAACACATTAAAACAATTATTTTCAAATACTAAAAACAAAGTGGACAAAATGGAAAAAGCTAACATTGTATATAAAATTAGCTGTACAGGAAATGAAGGAAGCATGTGCGATCAAGTATGTGTCGGAACGACCGGTAAAAAATTAAAAAAAAAGAGGTCGGTTTAAAATATTAATAAAATTTCAACACAAAAAACAGCCTTAGTATCCCACTGCACAGAGAGAGTACATAAATCTAGACAATGTTAAATTAAATATAATAAACAGCATAAATATAATAAACGGCATATACTGGAAATGCTACACATTATTAACATACCTAAAGAGAATTAATTTTAAAACAGACAGAAAATTCTACAATAAGTTATAGACATGTCATAAATAAGAAAATTAAATAATCTAATTGGTGTAATGTTTAATGTTAAAACGGTCTTTTTTCATACTAAATTTTTACTCATTGTAAGTCTTTGGTTTATTGTATTTGTATTGTTGTTTTTTGTTACACAGTTATTATATTAGCCCAATTCACAATCTTGTGCAAATGGACTTGCATCATAGCATTTGTAGTAGACTAAAAGTATGCTTCACAATTTTGCAAATGCTATGATGCAAGACCATATGCACAAGATTGTGAATTGGGCTATTATATTATTTTTTTAGACTTTGATAATGATATCAGATGGATATCGAAATATTGGAAGAAAAATAAAATAATTAAAGTATTTTATGAAAAACAAATTGGCCTTAAACTCGACAATTTTTCTTTTCTATAACTTGAAGATAAAAAATAAATTTAAAAGCAGTAAATTCTATGTGACAAGAACTAAGCAAATTACGGTACATGACATGTAGATATGTATATACATTATATACTCAAATAATTGCGAATTTAAATAAATTTGTTATTTGCTTTAACTAAAATAATTTGTTAATCATTTTCATCTGTTAAGCTCTGTCGCCTAGGTGTTCAGATAATACTAGCGTCTGAAACAACCTTTCCATTGGTGCTGAAGTTGTTAAAGATTTTTTTTAAATTCACTTCAATTAATTGTACAAAATTTCTTTTAGCTGTAAGACTATAAAACGGTATAATTTTGAATATTGCAAGTAGACTTTTATAAATATAAGTATTTTACGAATACATACATATGTACATATAATGTACAATATATATTGTATAGAATCATTGTGCAATACATGCGGCTCAAGCACTTAAAAAAATTTTTTTGCGGCTTAAAGCTTAAACTTAGATATCTGCATTTGACTTTTACATGTAATTTACACATACACGAAAGTTTCACGGCTACAATGGAATGAAACACTTTTTCATTAAAAGAACGGGAATCGCAATTTCTGTAATTGTAAAATGATAATATGAAAAGCTGTTATAAAAACGAAAATGAAAAGTTTTTTAATTTCACAGTTTCACAGAACCAGAAACGTCCCCCTGATTAAAAAATAGGGGTCACAAATGTTAATTTCCAACGATCAGCAAAAATTTCTTCTGAAAGAGATATATTGAAAATTTATAAAGTTGGACTGACTAATACCTCTGCACATTTCTTAGTTAAAAAAGAACCCCAACCATCAGCATCTATATTAAAAGACTTTTTTACACGAAAAATAGCATTGAAAAGTTGATCTTCCGGTAGTACTATTTGTCCGAAATTCTGGTTGGAGTAAATATTTTCAACAAAGTACTCTGTAGAGTTAAAATTTGGATTAATAAAATTCGCAAAAAGTTTTTCAATATTTTGGGGATTACCAAACGTATCATCTTTATAAACCATGAAGGAAGGTATATCAGTAAAATGCGTTTTTGCGCGAATATATGGCCAAAAATGTTTTGGATTGGTGCTATTTTTAATTCAAGTAAATGTTGCTTGTACAAAAATTTATTACGAAAATTAAGCCCTTTAACGCAGAGTTTATATTGATAAAGAACATCTTCATTACCCTATGATATAATCGTTTGTGCAAATTTTTTCTTTTATGTCTCCCTAGTCATCTGACAGTCCAATTCCCCAACCTTATTTATGGCTACCTTACACTACATCGAAATTTTAAATTGCGCATGCTTTTCCGGTTTAATTACAATCTCGTAAAAATTTTCATTATTATATTTTAATTTATTTTTTTAAGCACAAGGTCTTTTTATATTTTATTTTTTTAATATTTCGCTACTCCTTTGTGTAGCATCATCAGGAAAAAACAAATATTTATTTGAACATAAAATAAAACAACAACAAAAAATTATAAATTTTTTTTTCAAGCTAAATAAAACAAGCCACAAAAAATTATTTTGTTATATACAAATTTTTTTAAACAAATATAAAGTAGGATATTATTTCTTATTCATCAAGTGAAACAACAAAAAATAAGCTAAAAACTAGAATTGCTGGTCGTAAATCTGATCAAAGATATAGAAATATTAATCCACAAAAAACTGAGTTATCATCTCATTGTGCTAGATTAAATCACTATCCTAATTTTGAAAATGTTTCAGTAATAAACACAGAAAACAATTATAAAATGCGTTATATGTTAGAAATGTTAAATATAAATAATACACCAATAGTACACATAATTAATTTTAAGGCAGACACAGATAATGCAGCTCAGATTTATAGACACTTGATAAATAAGAAATAATATTGTACTTTATATTTGTTAAAAAAAATTTTATATTACAAAATAAATTTTTGTTTTATGTTAGTTTGAAAAAATTTTTTATAACTTTTTTGTTGTTGTTTTATTTTATGTTCAAATAAATATTTGTTTTTTCCTGATGATGCTACACAATGGAGTAGCGAAATACTGAAAAAAATAAAAAGACCTTATGCTTAAAAAAATAAATTAAAATGTAATTAATTAAAAGGTCAAATAAAAAACTATATTAATTTTCATTATTATTAAAAATAAAAAGATAGAGATACTGTAAGATATGTAATTCTGTTCCGATTTTATAGATTTTTTTTGCAATTCCTTCTTTGTTGCTTAAAATTGCTATTTTTCCTCTTCGCCTTCCATTGCGCGAAATAATTTGATTTACCATTATTGGGGTTATTGTTTAGTGATAGTTAATATGTTATAATATGTATGAAGACATATAAAGGGATTACTATTTTTAAAATAAAGTATAATCCAAGGCGAATTAATTTTATCACGTGGCATCGTTGCGGCAGCTTACTATTTTTTGCTTAATTTTCTTATGTGTAGAGCAGCTGTCAAAAGTGTATTATTATAACCTTACCACAAAAAGTGGAAAAAGGTTATAACTAACTGCCATCCCTAAATTAGCGCGTAAGACGCAAAGCAATGTAGTCATTCCTAAATAAGAGCATCAACCTTATGTGTTTAACAGTAATGTTAACTCATTTTATTTTATAAAACCCGCTGTATAAGAATAAAGAAAAGATAAAACCGCTAGATTGCCTTGAAAATAACTAAATTGTCATTACTTTTTAACCATAACAAAACAAAACAAACCAATAAGAGCCAACTTCACTTCCCAACGCACTGTCAAAATTGGATTTTCCAATTGCTAAGCGTTGACGCCGTGCTATTTAGGGATGTTTCATACATTTTGTATGTACATGAGAAATTTTGACAGATATCTTGCGCTTTACGCGCTAGTTTAGGGATGGTAGTAAGTTTGCCATTCCGTTTGTAATTTCTACAATATCCATTTACGACCCCACATTTTTCCAGTTAAGGGCATCTGTTATTTTAAAATTTTTTAAAATATCAATATGGATATCATTTTAAAGGTTTTGAAGGGATCTTTAAGGAGACACTAATATTTTTTGGAAATTTTATATAAAATTAAATATATGCAGTACCATATATATTTTTTTTAATTCTCTGTCACCCCAAAATTTGCTGTTTTGATTGTAAAATAGAATTGTAACAATAGTTTAAAATCTATTTAAAAAAGAAAGCTTATTGAAAACGTTATTAAAATGCCAAGAAAAAAGTAAAAAAATTAATAATGTTTTGAAGTTTCCCATACATTCAAATGCCTGTTTTTCTTTTTTTTTTTTTTTGTAGCGGCTACCTGGTATTATTTCGCCATGGTATAATCTTATAGGTAAATTTTGCTTAACTTTTTCGAGCCGAGTTTCCTTCTGACCGTGAGAGTTTTCTTTTAAACACATCTTGTGTATTTTCTACCAAAGTTTCGGCGAAAATACTTTCTTTGTGTTTGTTACCGTTTAGTTTATTAACGCGATCAAAAACAGTGGAATACACAAAAGTAAGTTAACAAAAAAAGCATTTGCATTTTTAATAACGTTTTCAATAAGCTTTCTTTTTCAAATAGATTTAAAACTATTGTTACAATTCTATTTTACAATCAAAACATCAAATTTTGGGGTGACAGACAATTAAAAAAAAGCACAAGAAAATAGTAATACCTTTATATGTCTCCATACATATTATAACATATTAACTATTACTAAACAATAACCCCAATAATGGTAAATCAAATTATTTCGCGCAATGGAAGGCGAAAAGGAAAAATAGCAATTTTAATTAATTTTATTAATTAATTAATTTTAGAAATAAAACAAATATTTATTTGAACATAAAATAAAACAACAACTAAAAAGTTATAAAAAATTTTTTCAAACTAACATAAAACAAAAAATTATTTTGTAATATTAAATTTTTTTTTAACAAATATAAAGTACAATATTATTTCTTATTTATCAAGTGTCTATAAATCTGAGCTACATTATCTGTGTCTGCCTGTGTACTATTGGTGTATTATTTATATTTAACATTTCTAACATATAACGCATTTTATAATTGTTTTCTGTGTTTATTACTGAAACATTTTCAAAATTAGGATAGTGATTTAATCTAGCACAATGAGATGATAACTCAGTTTTTTGTGGATTAATATTTCTATATCTTTGATCAGATTTACGACCAGCAATTCTAGTTTTTAGTTTATTTTTTGTTGTTCCACTTGATGAATAAGAAATAATATTCTACTTTATATTTGTTTAAAAAAATTTGTATATGACAAAATAATTTTTTGTGGCTTGTTTTAGTTAGTTTGAAAAAAAAATTTTATAATTTTTTGTTGTTGTTTTATTTTATGTTCAAATAAATATTTGTTTTTTCGTGATGATGCTACACAAAGGAGTAGCGAAATATTAAAAATATAAAATATAAAAAGACCTTGTGCTTAAAAAAATAAATTAAAATATAATAATGAAAATTTTTACGAGATTGTAATTAAACCGGAAAAGCATGCGCAATTTAAAATTTCGATGTAGTGTAAGGTAGCCATAAATAAGGTTGGGGAATTGGACTGCAGATGACTAGGGAGACATAAAAGAAAAAATTTGCATAAACGATTTTATCATAGGGTAATGAAGATGTTCTTTATCAATATAAACTCTGCGTTAAGCGCTTAATTTTCGCAATAAATTTTTGTACAAGCAACATTTACTTGGAATTAAAAATAGCACCAATCCAAAACATTTTTGGCCATATATTCGCGCAAAAAAGTATTTTACTGATATACCTTTCTTCATGGTTTATAAAGATGATACGTTTGGTAATCCCCAAAATATTGAAAAACTTTTTACGAATTTTTTTAATTCAAATTTTAACTCTACAGAGTACTTTGTTGAAAATATTTACCCCAACCAGAATTTAGGACAAATAGTACTATCGGAAGAGCAAATTTTTCAATGCTATTTTTCGTGTAAAGAAGTCTTTTAATATAGATGCTGATGGTTGGGGTTCTTTTTTAACTAAGAAATGTGCAGAGGTATTAGTCAGGCCAACTTTACAAATTTTCAATATATCTCTTTCAGAAGGAATTTTTGCTGATCGTTGGAAATTAACATTTGTGACTCCTATTTTTTAATCAGGGGGCCGTTTCTGGTTCTGTGAAACTGTGAAATTAAAAAAAAAACTTTTCATTTTCGTTTTCATAACAGCTTTTCATATTACACAAATTGCGATTCCCGTTCTTTTAATGAAAAAGTTTTTCATTCCATTGTAGCCGTGAAACTTTCGTATATATGTAAATTACATGTAAAAGTCAAATGCAGATATCGAAGTTTTTTTTAACTGCTTGAGCCGCATGTATTGCAGTATGATTCTATACAATATATATTGTACATTATATGTACATATGTATGTATTTGTAAAATACCTATATTTATAAAAGTTTATCTACTTGCAATATTCAAAATCATACCGTTTTATAGTCTTACAGCTAAAAGAAATTTTGTACTATAGAAAATTTTTAACTAAGCCCAGTTTTATATGAAGAGTTGTTAATATTACATTCTCCTTTTTAAGCAGGGCAGCATATTTTAAATTATGTTGGCCTTTTGTGTTTTGCGCTCTTATCGGCCAATCTTTTTCCATATAGTGCATGTTAGGATCTCGGCTATCCCAGAGGCGTAGAAAAAAGCAGTTCTTTATATAACCACCATGGAGACCTATTAAAATAGCAACAACTATTAAGTTGCAACACACTTTCCAATTGTGGATTTCATAATTAATATTTTTTAATATTAAGGTCATAATTTTATATGTTTCTTTCATATTCACGGCATGTGCAATAGGTATTGATGGTTTTTTGTTACCAATATGTACTAAAACGGCCTTAAAACTTTCTTTACTGCTGAAAAAGACAATTAATGTTGTAGCAGAAGCTCATATTATCTTTAGTTGTTGTGTAAAATTCTCTAATTTACACTTAAAATTACATAATTTCATACTTAATATTATAAAATAATTTTAATTCTCTTTTTTTTTTTTATATATAATTGAATCTTAAAATCTATACTTCAAATTTAACTGAATTTTTAGAAACTAAATTTGAAATTATAGTGTTGAAGAATAAATAATAATGACGATTAATTGTTTATTGTGAATTATTCCAGTCACTCGAACTTCTGTTAATGAATTAATGTAAAACAAAAAAAACAAAAAAAACACGCAAAAAGGAACTAGATTAAAAAGGCACATGTCACTTATAAAATAAGCTTCTAAGCGATTGCACTTGCTTAAAACACCTTTAACCTAAAGGCAGAATCCAACTAACCTAAAACTTATTTGAATTAAAATTAATATTATTAAATTTGTAATTAAAATCAAATGTTAAACAAAAAGGAACAACTCAATTGTTAATTAAATAAATAGATTATAGTCGTGAAATACCAACGACTTTCACCTTTATTTATATCGTAATACACAAGGTGAGATCACTTTCATATATTGCAAGAAGTGTACCCAAAACTAATTTGTCCTATTGTCTCTCATTTCTTATCACATTGTGTAACAGATCCCTAATATAATTTCTCATATTAATAAGAAATTATACAATTTTCATAAATTGGTGTTTATCCCTAGTACATTATACAGTCCACTTACATATCCAATCCCGAATTAACTCTGGAAAAGCACTAACATTATTCATGGCCCTTTGAAGAGGAAAAATAAAGTTGCAGTTGACATCACTTTCTCATCACTAAAATGAGGTAAATATAAAAGCTCCATCGTAACATACATATGTACATGAATTCGTTTAGTTTATCAGAATAAACCGACAACCAAAAATAATATAAAAAGAACACGGGGCAGTAAAAGAAATATAATTTTGTATGTGACTAATAAAATTATCAAATTAAATAGGGAAAATAATAGCTAACAAAAAAATTCACTACCAAAACCTAAAAAATTAATAAAAGAAAAAGAGCAAAATTTGTAATAAAAACCAAAAATAATACGCTTTAAACAAAATCATATTTCATATGTACGTGCTTTATACATATATATGTACATGTAGGTGCAAGGCATATCAATTACCAGGTGGCAGCGTTAGAAAAATTAAAACAACAATACAACAACACCAGGCATTTTTGTTTGTGTAAAATGTATACGCCTGTCAAAAACATCTGAGAATTAAAGGCATACATATTTAAAAGTTTGTTTACCAAGGCATATAAATTACCAGGTGGCAGCGTTAAAAAAATTAAAACAACAATACAACAACACCAGACATTTTTGTTTGTGTAAAATGTATACGCCTGTCAAAAACATCTGAGAATTAAAGGGATACATTTATAAAAGTTTGTTTACCTTTTCGTCTTAATGATGGCGACGGGTTGGGTTGGTTATCAATAAGCCAGTCATTAATAACAGTTTATACAATATCGGTTGATTAATTATTTACAACTAACTGTAGATGAAAGACAATAAAATATCAGAAGTCAATTATTGTTAGTAAAAATGTCTGTGATTGCTAAATCTATTAAATATACAGAACACGGCAAACCGGCTGAAGTTTTGCAACTTGTAGAAGAAACACTGGAAAAGCCGAAAAACAATTAGTGAAAATATTGACGGCACCAATAAATCCAGCAGAATTATATACCATACTAGGTGAGAAATAAAGTAAATATACAAGCGTTTAATTTTTATATTTGTTCAACAATTTTAAGGTAAATATGCCGTAAAGCCTAATTTTCCAGCTGTAGCTGGGAATAAGTGTGTAGACCAGATAGTAGAGGTAGGGGACAAAGTAAGAAAACTAATAAAAGGGCAACATGTGGTACCTAATGCTCCTGGTATAGGTACTTGGAAAACACATGCTATTTACAACGAAGAACAAATAATGTTGGTGTCGGATAAAATTGGTCTTGCTGAAGCTGCCACCATAACCGTTAACCCATGAACTGCTTATCGTATGCTAAAGGATTTTGTTAAACTTTCTATTGGTGACTGTGTTTTCCAAAATGGCGCCAATAGTGCCGTCGGCCAGTTCACCAACTCTGCAAAGCTTGGGGCTACAATCGGTAGGTGTGGTCAGATCCAGACCTGATATTGATCAGCTTAAAACGTATCTTAAATCTTTGGGCGCTACAGAAGTATTTACTGAAGAAGAATTAAGTGTTACAACGTTGTCTAAAGATGGGAATTTGCCTTATCCAAAGTTAGCTTTTAACTGTGTTGATGGCAAAAGTGCGAATGAGATAACGCAACATTTAGCAGACAAAGGTGTGATGGTAACCTATGGTTTTATGTCGGGTGAACCTATCACAGTGGATAATGCCGATTTAATTTTTAAAGATATAGTTTTCGGTGGTTTCTGGATGACCAGATGGACTAAAGAAAATTCTCAATCAGCCGATCGAATCAAAATGTTCAAAGAACTATGTGAACTAATAGAACAGAAGACATTTTTAGGTCCCGTTCATGAATTTGTGCCTTTTGAAAACTTCAAAGAGGCCTTAGCAGCTGCTTTAAATTTTAAAGATTTTACTGGCAAAAAGATTATTCTTAAAATGCACAATTAGATGGATAACCCGTCATATAATAATTTTGTTTAGAGCTTTTAAAAATTTAAACAAACATGTAATAGATTATAAGTAAAATACTAACTAAAAACGCAATTATTTTTTTGTTTGCGAGGTTTATAGGTGTAAATTTGTTATAATCTATTTGTGAAATAAAATATATGTATATTTGTTGCTAAAGCTATGTACAGACAATATTACAATATTGTCAGACCTAACAATGTACTGACAATGACAAGGCAAATAAAAATTGTAAACACAATTTAGATTGTCAGTTCACACGCTTGCAAGGCATTTGTCAGAAAACTGACAATTCCATTGTAAGAAAATTATCTGACAATAAATTTTTCTGACAACATTGTCAGACAACAAACTGGTAGTTCACACGGTAGTAAGAATTGCCAAGTGTCAGAATTAAAAAATTCAAAAGAAAATTTTTTTTAATTAATTTTAATGTAAATTATTTTAAAAAGTACAAATTAATATTATAAATTTTTAGCGAATATAAAAAAACCGACTTCAAAACAGATTTTATCTATTTGTCTAAAAAGGTTCAAAAGTTTGGCCACATACATCAACTATTGGGACACCCTTTATTTTTAGTTCAAAATTTATATTTCTTAATATACCATACAAATTAGTGGACACTTTGTCAAGTGTTTGTATAAACCGGTTCAAAAGATGGGGCTAATACATGTAACATTACATCAGGTATGAGCACACCCTTTAATTTAAAAATTCAAATTGGAAACTTGCTCTTTTAGCGGACTTATCAATACAAGTTCCCTGTAAATTTCAGTTGTCTATCTATAACAGTTCAAAGTTTTGGTCACATACGCCATATTATCAATTATTGAAATACCATTAAATTTCTAAATTCAAATTTTTTTCTTGCGATTATGGAGGACTTAGCCATGAAGATTCTTTGTAAATATCAGAGGTCTTTTTACAACCATCATATGTGTTCATAAAATAAAATGATCTATATTGAATATTTATACTTGTTATTACAAAGGTAATAGCTATCTACATTCTGTTTAATTTTCAAGCGTTTGTCATAAGGTTCAAAATATAGGACATGAAAAATGTCGGTCACTACAATACTTGTGCCGTATTCCAGTTTGAACTATTCGAGCTTTGTTCCTGAAGAGCTATATGCCATTTTCAAAGTGCTTGCAAAAGGCAGTTTTTTCCCACCATTAAAATCATCCCGTGAAATACCGTCGCTGTCAATTTTTTTAACTCTCTGACAATGATATCGTTGTCAGATGTTTAAAATTTCCAACATGTTACAATTAATTTACGTGCGAGAAAATAACAAACTTTTTCCAACAAACTTTTTTTTAGCTGAGAGCGAGAGAGAAAAAAAATTTCTCAATTGTGCAGAAAAATCAGTGTTTCTCATCTGCTTTGCAGAATATGCTACCAGACCAGATAAATATTTTAGTACAGGTGCTACCAAATTAATGAAAGCTTAATATACATTAATTTCACCTTTTCATGACAAAATTGAAATCTTACATGTTTTATTAGGTTTTATGAAGAAGTTTAATTGTACACCCACTTTTGTTAAGAAAATTAAGATTATCATACCGTACGAATCATTATTGTGGTTATGTTTTTGTTAAAAAATATTTATCTTCCTGGAAGCTACTTTTTTGGCTTATATAGGAAAATAAAAAATAAATAAAATAAATGTTTACATCTCATTTCTTTAACTTTATTAAATAGATATTTAAAAAATTTAATTAACTTCCTTAAGAAGTTTTAACTTTGAAATTTGTCGAAAGCATTTATAAAAAATTTTAAGTGAATTTAATTGTTAGTTTTTTAATTTTGTGTCCAAATCTCTGGGACTGTAAATTTTTGTCAACTAAAAATATTTAAGTTCTTGGTGTTTTATGTATTGAAATGTTTTATTTTTACAAACATTTAAGGGACGGTAAATAATAATAAGATTCTAAAACTAAGATTGGGAAACAGATTTACTTAAATGCTTTCTAATTGTAGCATACCATATGTGACTCACATACGTAATATGGTTTTGGAGTAAAAAATTATTTATATGCTTTGTTATATACATATATTTATAAAAACACAGTGAGTTATAAAATGTAAGTCCAAAATAATTAATTTGATAAGTTCAATCAATGGCGTAAAAAATGTTAGTCTGTCCTACTTTTTACTTTCTTGTAAGTGAGTCCAAGTTTCGTTTTGTACTAAAAACATAAAATATCTGCATAACAGAGAAAAAAACGAGAAAGAATGTGGTAAATTATTAAAGGTATGATACAATTTCACATATTAGTGCTCAAATAATCACCAAACACTTGGACGAAGACTTAAAACTTTTCATATTGGCACTTTCGAGGAATATGACCAGTCTTAGTTTTCTTGTATATCTCTAAATTTTTGTGTTCTGTACTTAAAATTTAATTCTGTTTAACTTAAACAATAAACGCTAAACAAGAAATACTTAATTTAAAATTAAATTCAATAAAATAACATTTCGCAAATTATTTCTCTATTGCCTTTTGTTTTAGTTGATGCTAAAAGAAAATTTTTAAATTATTTTATTTATTATTTATTTATTATTGCTTACAGATTAGTCATACTTAGAAATATTTTACAAATTTTAAAAATAATTTATTTAGTGTATTTTGACACGAGTGTTTCTAATTTTCCAAATATATACTACTTAATAATTTTTCAGAAACTTTTTAAGAAGATAACTGGTAGCACGTTAGATTACTATCTTTTTTCTTTTCTATCGCTTACAAGCATTGCGAAATATATTTTTAGAAATTAGTGATAAACTAATTAAATACCTTTTGGCGTTTTTTTTAATTTGCTAATTACCTTTTTTTCAGAGATTGTTTTAGAAAGTAACTAATAATACTTTAAATTCGTTTTTCGTCCTCTGTGCGAAATATTTTGTAAGAAGTTAAAGATAAACTTATTTAATGCATTTTGACGATTTGTTAATCCTGCAAAGTTAACTTCTTAACTGTTTTCAAAGTGTTTCATAAAATAACTTTTAATATTTTTGATTCGTTTTTCGTCCTCTGTATATGTGTGCGAAAGATTTTTTAAGAAATTAATAACAAATTTATTTAATACATTTTGACGATTTTTTCTAATGGTGCATCTACATTACACTGAAATCTAATTCTTATGAGATTTCGAGCATTATCTAGGTGATTTTTAGTATATTTCCGACTATTTTTCTGTTTGTTGTGCATGTGAAATCTTGCTACTGTCAAAAAAATGTAGTTTAAATGAACTAGATTTAGGGAAAGATTTCAAACCAAATCTAGTAGATTTCGTTCTAATGAAAATGCACTATTATAATCGCATTTAATATTTTTTAATACTTTATCAATAATTCAATAAAATCTGAAAATCTTAGATTAATGAAATGTTAATCAGGCAATTAGTTGAATTAAACAAATTTTTAATAAAATTGTAAATAGTTATATAATAATTATTATTTTTTCCAGTTAAAAATCTTACCTAATTGCATTCAGTGTTACTATTACCCAACTTTTCTGTCAAAAAGAAAAATAAAAAAACTTATTGAATTTATTTAGTTCTAATACTTTGAAGTAAAAAGTTTTTATAAACCTGTCTTTACGTATGCCCCATCAACTAAAGTACTATTTGCTAAAAATGGCGTTTACAATAAAATGTGAAACAAATATAGCAAAAATATTGATCTTTTTTCCATTAAAATTTTTCAATAAAAACTGCTTACACTTCATATTGTATGTACCAAAATTAAATTTGTTGGCGATACTTGAAAATAACTTCGGCATATGCACATAATTTATTTGAAATAATTATTTATGATTTTTAACATTAATATTATCATACAATGTGAATTTATGAAAAACGTACAGTCTGGCCTACCTTTTTTTGTACTAAAAACAAAAACAATATCTGGCATCTCTGTGGTTTACTATTGCTTAGAATTTTTTAAGGGATGACGAAACATCTTTGTATTACTACTGGTGGTATATACATATTAAAAAGTTCAACTTAAGGGGGGTTTAGACGGTACGACTTTACGTACGTAAAATCCAAGAGAAAATATTATCAAATTCCATCCGTATTTTAAAACTGAGAGTAAAAATCTTACGACAGATTATTTTTGAGTTTACACAATTGGTATGGGTAAAACACACCAAAACTAAAATTGCGAATCCTGGGCGTATTCTTGACTTATATAATAAAAAGAAAGTTGCGAATATGTCCCATTGCAAGATAATTGTAATAGTTGAAGGGTATAACTTGATTTTCAAGGCATGCTATATTAAAAAAATGCCTAAGGTTCCTTGGATTCCCTAGGAAATAAATTTAATGGAAGAGATAACGCTGAAAGGGGTTACGCAATATTATATAATTGTTCAAGAACGCCAAAAGGTACATTGCTTAAACACCTTTTTCGAAACTTTTAATCAATCTATCATCTTTTTTAATTCAAAGTAGCGCGCAGAACTTTTAGCAAACAAAATTATTAAGCTTGGCTACTGTTAATATATTTACTCAAAAATGGCTCAGCGCATAGAAATCGAGTATTTCATGACTTCCGGCAAGGATTGTATAGAAATCTTATCCTAATGTAAGTATATGGTCTATTGGAAAAACCCCTTATTGTATATCTTTTTATTATAATTTCTGTTGTTTGTAGCTTCTTTAAAGACAAAATAGAAAGTAAGAATGCTGATGGCATTTTTGTTTAAAATTCATTTATTTGTTTTTTTTTTGTGTCCTTTGCGAAAACTCGAAAATGAAAAATTCTGTTATTAAAAAAGGTAAAAATTTATATTAAAAGGGTTTCTTATTGATAATGCAGTTTTTAATAACATACAGCTCTGGTTCTTTTTCTTGTTTTTATTGTCAAAATTTAGATTTGAGTTGTTAAATTTCTCAAATACATTCTGCGTCACAGATTACATAGTAGATCGCATTTAAAAGTAAATAAAATTTGATCAATTTCACAAAATTGCAAGGCGAAAATTTATTAGAAATATACGAAAATATGCCCGGTATAGCTCCTCTCTCCAAAGGCGTCATTCCTGTAAGTTGATAAGGTTCATATGTGGTATATATTGATTTGTAAGAAAATGTTTTTTGCTTTAAATATATAAAGCGTATAATGGCTGGGGAAGAAGTGGATTCGCCGGTTCTACAAATTCTCTGTGCTAAGCGTATAAGAGACTCTGAGCGCTTACGGTTATTGATTTCGGACAGTGAATATTACAACGGCGTCGCAGTTAAACCCCACATATGGCGATGGCAAGATTTTTCAATTGTCAGAGTGGACAAGTACATCACTTCTGTAGTGAATAAGAGCGATGCTGGAAAGTTTATAGATAAGTTACATGATTTGAAAAGTTATTACATAAATATTGAAGATATGTATTGCGATGTCTCAATGTTCCAAGCGAACTAGTTTTACAAATTCTATCCTATCAAGTATTTCTGAATATTCTTAATTTATTAACGCTGCTTATAATTTTTTTATTACATACAGACGTGTGCTTATAATTTATGAAATGACAGTTCTTACTGAAGGAGATAAAGTACAATAAAAAATAGGGGAGCCTATCTCTTACACCGAAGCCGCAGTTCTGAAGTCGTCAGCAGATGCAACAACTGTACCCAAGAAAGAACAATACTAATCACAATAACACAGCTGCTCAAACATTAAATGCAAGCTTAACGCATCCAATTGCAAGTTTAAGTCCTTACCAAAATAAATGGGTCATTAAGGCACGTGTTATGTATAAATCAACCATACGCACATGGTGTAATACTAAAGGAGAGGGTAAGCTATTTAGCGGATGATTCTGGTGGTGGGGAACACATTTCCAATTCTGTATCGGCTAGGTAAATTAACTCTTATAATATACGAAACACAATCCGAAGGAAACACTTTATTATAATTTTAGAACCGGCTCAGGTGGCGGAGGTATGAGTACTGAATGGCGTACCTTTCATAAAGCTCGTAATTTGGGTACTGGTGATAAAGCCGACTATTTCCAGACAAAAGCTGTTGTGCATCTTTTTAAAAGTCAAAATGCCTACTACAAAGCATGCCCTCAACCCGAATGTAATAAAAAAGTCGTGGATGAAAATAATGGACATTATCGTTGTGAAAAATGTAATGCTGTATTTACTAACTTCAAATACCGACTTTTGGTTAATGTAAGTAAAAAAATTAAACAAAATACAATTTTATTTATAGCCATTTTAAATTTTATATGTATATAACACATTTAAATTAGATGAGTATTGGTGATTGGATTTCAAATCGTTGGGTGACATGTTTTAGTGACTTGGCTGAATAGATTTTAGGTCGATCTGCTCAAGAAATAGGCGATGCTATGGATAATAATCCTACCAAAGCAGAAGAAATATTCAGTTCCATAAATTTCCACTCATTCATTTTCAAATTACGTTCAAAAGTTGAAACATATGGAGTAAGTATGACATTTCCGTTTTCATTTTCTATAATTTAGAAATGGTTTATTCTCCAGGACATGACCAGAAACAAGTTGACCATCCAGGCCGCTACTCCAATTAATTACAAAGAATATAATAAATATTTAATAAATAACGAAAGAATTAACTGGAATTAATAAGGCTTAACTTTTATATATTTATGTACGTTTTTGAATCTTTAATTTTATTAATTTTTATGTTTGTTATTATACACTCGAAAATCATATTGGAAAAAAATAATATATATATAAATACATCTGTCACTTTAATTTAAATGCTTATATTATTTAAGATTGCGTTAAATTTTACTAAGTTCACCCGGGAATCTTCATGGTTCTCAATTGGGTAAGGGGAGTCGCGCCATCTTCTTTAACTCGACACAATTTTTCCTAACCTGTTTATCTTGAAATATATTAGGTAAAAAATATGATAAAATTAACTAATCTCAATCCTCTTGCCTAAAAATGTTATAAAAGCAGATCCAAATTTTTATACAAATTTTTCAGACAAGTTGGTCGTTTGTATTATATAAACAGTACAGAATATAAGATTTTTTAATTGCTAATTTTCTTGAGCCTTTTTTTATACTTTATTGTCATTCAGTTTGTAATTTCTACAATATCCATTTGGCGCGCCCTTTAATTTATAATTTTTAATATTAATACTTGTTACTATAACGGCCGTCAATTTGCAAGCATGGCGGAATGGGACAATATAGGTATTAAATTATTTTTGCTACGCATGTCAGGCAGGCAGCCGTGTTGTCACAGCCAGGGTCCAGTAACTTGTACCTTTGTGTTTGTTACGCATAGTTTTCCACACAACCCAGGAGGTACTATGCAATGTGCGTTGCCAATTATTTTTTATGGCTGGCATCCCCATTAGGCCTACATACCATAATGTTTTATTTATCTACTTAAATATATATCACAGAAATCAAATAATTTAAATCTATATTGATAAAATATGTTGGGAAATAATTTTACAAATATTTGAATTTTGAATCCAATGTTTATACGTATCTCTTTCACAAATATAATACCCGCAGTCCTTACAAATACATATGTTATCACTTTTATATCTTATATACCCACAGTGACAACAAAATCTAGTTTTGTCACCTTGATATTTTAATAATAAATTTTTCATTGTTTTTCTAAAAACGTTTGGTTTATTTAAATATTTAAAAGGCTTGTTTTCAAGAATTTTAGAAGCATACATTAATACATATATGCCACAACTTGTATTATCATTTTGTATGTCTCTTTCAGCTATAGGACAATAGTTCCATAAAGATCTCTCTTCTCCAAGTGTCTTTAGAAAACTCTCATATAATCGTTTTCCTTCACCTTCACTTCTTAGTGAATTTATATACAAAAATTCATTTGAATAAAACTTAAGCACACACAAAGTGTAATGACGGGAATGCAAAATAGGTACAAATAGTAATTTCGGATGATTTCTTATTAACACATTCATTTTTTCGAAATTGATATTGTCAGTTTGGCATGGTAAACTATAGCAATTGTCTGATCTACTTTCCTTTATAACGGCTAAAAGGCAAGCGTCTAAAACGAGATTAGTTAACTGTTCGCCATTATTTAAAGAATTCCAGTCTGACGTATCTTAGCTATCAAAAAATCCGAGACTTATATTTTCTGTCAGTTTATTGACTTCAGAAAAAAGTAGATCAAACTTGAACAAATAAAATGTCTCTTTTGTTTTACAATTCTCATATGATTTAAGTTGATTTTTACGAATTTTCATCATTTTTTTGTTTACTTTTGCCTCAAGCATCAATTTAGGTCGAATTGCTTGTTGTTTGTCAGAGTTTAGTTTTCCCCATTCTTCTTCTGGCTCTGTCTTTATAGTTATTTGCGAATAACTGTGGTCTTTTCGACGCTTAAATCCAAAGAGTTTCCTTTTTCACCATTTCTTTCATTAGGTGTTGAAGTAACATATGAGTGTTCTTTTTTAAGTTTTCTATTAATATCGACTTCATTATATTCATGCAAAGAAACTATTGTGTCTTCAATTTCTTTGTTCATTGACCCAAACATTTTGTAATGGTAACGTATTTCTTTAAGTGTACTAAGGTAATCAATTCTCATGAGATTGACAAAAACATCAGCTCTAACTGATTTCTGTGGCAAAATTATGTGTTTTTGCAAAAAGTATGTGAATTCAACGGGAGAATTACTTATATGTTTTCCTGATGGATCAACATGAATACCCATTACATTGGTCCAAAGTACAACAAAAGGGCAATATTTGTTTAGTATAAACAAACTAATTTCATCATTTCTATATTCATTTAACATCTGACCTTTATTGATATCTTTAATATCGTTTTCAATTTGACTATATATGGAAAAAGACATCTTTTGAAATGGACTATTTATTGCTATTGACTCCAATGGATCTATTTTTTCATTCTCTGGAAGATTATATTCCTTGCTTATGTTTTCTGTGTCAATTTCTGTTAAATATTGACGTAATATTTCAAGACTATTTTCCAAATTATGACACTTATATGGCGTAAGCAATATTATGAAAATATGTTTAAACCATTGTTGGCATTCATCAATTGTAGTTAAACTAAAAGCAGCTATTAAATCATTTTTTAATAAATTCCTTAAAATATGTTTTTTGCCTAATTTTGCGTTTAAATCTTTGCAAATTATGTGTATATAGTGGCATTTATACCATTGTAATATAACAAAATCAGGCTTTGCTTCTGAATTTACTTTTAAATTATTTAGAAATGTAGCACATGCGTTAAGATACTCTAATAGTGTTTGATTATTAAAACTTTTTAATACCGCACCATATAATGCTGCACTTACATCAGTACAAACTCTTTTACAATATGGCCATTTAAACTGGTACTTTCGGAATGGGTCCTATAGGTCAAAAAGTGGGTTGAGTGACTCACGCGAAAACAGTATTTTGCATAGGTCGTATGGGACAATAACTGGTCTGGAAAAAAGTAATGATGGAAAATGTAGCCAAGACTATGGGCTATAAAACTGCGTTTTTAGATTTTTGGCGAATTTTTCGGTATGAGTCTTATAGGTCAAAAAGTGGGTTGAGTGACTCACGTGAAAACAGTATTTTGCATAGGTCGTATGGGACAATAACTGGTCTGGAAAAAAGTAATGATGGCAAAATGTAGCCAAGACTATGGGCTATTAAACTGCGTTTTTAGATTTTTGGCGAATTTTTCGGTATGGGTCCTATAGGTCAAAAAGTGGGTTGAGTGACTCACGCGAAAACAGTATTTTGCATAGGTCGTATGGGACAATAACTGGTCTAGAAAAAAGTAATGATGGCAAAATGTAGCCAAGACTATGGGCTATTAAACTGCGTTTTTAGATATTTGGCGAATTTTTCGGTATGGGTCCTATAGGTCAAAAAGTGGGTTGAGTGACTCACGTGAAAACAGTATTTTGCATAGGTCGTATGGGACAATAACTGGTCTGGAAAAAAGTAATGATGGCAAAATGTAGCCAAGACTATGGGCTATTAAACTGCGTTTTTAGATTTTTGGCGAATTTTTCGGTATGGGTCCTATAGGTCAAAAAGTGGGTTGAGTGACTCACGTGAAAACAGTATTTTGCATAGGTCATATGGGACAATAACTGGTCTGGAAAAAAGTAATGATGGCAAAATGTAGCCAAGACTATGGGCTATTAAACTGCGTTTTTAGATTTTTGGCGAATTTTTCGGTATGGGTCCTATAGGTCAAAAAGTGGGTTGAGTGACTCATGTGAAAACAGTATTTTGCATAGGTCGTATGGGACAATAACTGGTCTGGAAAAAAGTAATGATGGCAAAATGTAGCCAAGACTATGGGCTATTAAACTGCGTTTTTAGATTTTTGGCGAATTTTTCGGTATGGGTCCTATAGGTCAAAAAGTGGGTTGAGTGACTCACGCGAAAACAGTATTTTGCATAGGTCGTATGGGACAATAACTGGTCTGGAAAAAAGTAATGATGGCAAAATGTAGCCAAGACTATGGGCTATTAAACTGCGTTTTTAGATTTTTTTGCGAATTTTACGGTATGGGTCTTATAGGTCAAAAAGTGGGTCCTATACATCAAATTTATCATATACATATTTCATATAGTAGTTAAAAAAATTTTTTTTTTAATATTTTGTATAATTTGTATTTTTATTTTAAAAGAAGGTTTTTAAGAATTTTTATTTATTTTAATATTTTATGTTATTTTAATATTATTCAAAAATTCGCGCAGGTTTGTTGAAAAAATCCAAAAAGTTTGTTGAAGATCGAAAAAAGATAAAAATGAGGCAGTGTTGCCGTATAATTGTACGTAAATTTGTACTAAAAGTGTGTTTTCAACTAGGCATCACTAAAATTTCAGTCTGCACGTCCGAAAATACTCAATTCTGGCTGCACAAGAGAGTATTTCTTCGCTGCCTCTCTCTGCAAACATACTGCAAAAAAAAGTTTGTTGAAAAAGTTTGTTATCTTCACGGAGATAATTAATTTTATACTGACAATGCCTGACAATGTTCTGACCAAGGCGAATTAAATACAAGGTGATAGCGGTGGCGAATGCAATTCTTTTCCCTGGTATTCTAACTGTCAAACTCCATATATAAAAAATCTGTATAACAGTTAGATAAATTTTTTATATATGGACTTTGACAGTTAAAATACATGGGAAAAGAATTAAATTCGCCACCGCTATCACCTTGTAATTAATTCGCCTTGGTTCTGACAATGCAAATAAATGGGTTCACACAATTATAAGATATCTAACAATTTATTGTCAGGTAGAAGTCTGACAATTTTCTGACAATGGTTTTTCTGACAATATTGTCAGACAACAATTGTAAGTTCACACGATTGTTAAGGCCCAACTATAATGTGCATAAACTTGCTTATGCCAACTTATACAACTGTGCAAATACATTAAATTATATGTGGTAAACTATAAAGTGATTAAGATAACTTTTCGTCAAGTTTCGTTAAATTTCATTTCTTTATGCAAGGTACGAAACTGATCGCACTTTCCGTACGGAAACAGCTGATTGTGCTTTGGTTTATACATTAATTAAGAAATTTTCTAATTAAGACCTAAATTGTTCAATTTTTTAGTTTTAAATTCAATAAAAAATGTAGAAAAAAACAACATATTTCTTTATGGCCAATTTTTTACAATTATAATATATTTAAATTAAATTTGTATTTATACACACATATGTATACCATATAAACGATGAACATCGTTGCATTTGTTAGTACGGTTGGCCACAAACACAAAACAGAAAATAATTTGTAATAATTTTTTTTTTACATTTTCTTAGAACATAAACCAAAATATGTAAATGTGTTTGTGAATGTTATTAAATATATAAAATATTTTCTTAAAGCCTTTTAGTTTTAAAATTTTGTTGATTTATATAGAAATTATTTTTGGCAAAAGTACGAAATAAACATAAATGTGCAACTGTGGCAAATAAGTTACTAAATTTATATATGTACATTGTAGCCACATAAATTTCTTTGATAAGTTACCTAAGCATTTGACAGGCTTTTCGTTGAATTTTTGACATAAGCTAAAGCTAGCTTATGCACATTATAGTTGGGCCTTTAGACATTTTCTAAATATTTTTCTGACAATATTGTTAGATCTGACAACCGTCTGTACATAGCTTAAGTATTATATATAATATATATATATATATATATATATATATATATATATATATATATATATATATATATATATATATATATATATATATATAATATAATATAAATATTATATATAATTATTATATATTATAATATATTTTATTAAATATTTAAAATATTTCTTCTCTTTTTCAAATATTATTGGTGGTCCTCAAAAGGGCCGATTGATTTAATTTAATTATTTGAAATATTTTTTCTCTTTTTAAAATAAGATCTTCTAAATAAAAATTAAATATTAAAAAATTAAAATAATGTAATTATTTGAAATATTTTTCTCTTTTTCAAATGTTATTGGTGGTCCTGAAAAGGACCGATTGATTTAATTTCTTTCCAGTTGATAGTTTTTTGTGCCTGTATTGAAAATATTTGGTAAAGATATTTTGTGGTAACGAATTTCTTTTATAATTTATGTTATATAATTTTTTAAAATTAAATAACATATTACCTTAGAAAGCTAAACCTTAACTTTTAATAAATTCTTAAATCCCAATATGCGCTGCTTCGATTTTTGAATTTTCAATCGTTTGTTAAGGTTTTGTACTCTAAAGTATATTCGGCATTTAAAAAAGAATTTTTTTACATGCTCTGGCAAGTCAACAGATGAGCTTTCCTCCACCAGGTGTCTATGGATGTTGCGGCAGTATGAAATACCAACTCCATTCACTTTGTATGAAATGGATTCCATCTCCTTGATTTTCAAAACAAATAGATTTGCCGGCTTTTTCAAAAATCCTTTCGAAACCTGGTCAACCCACGTATAAGAAACTTCATGACATTCGTATTCTACTAAATTGAGCCTTGGAATTATATAGCCTGCTATATATTCCAAGGCATCCGCTTGTAAAATACCAATGTCATCAATATTCGAATCGTCTAGGTCACTGAGTACAGCTTCATGCGATTCTTGAGAGACACCTTCATAAAAACCACTTTTACCAAAGGTGTTTTCTTCTAAACTTTCTTCGTGAAAAGCTTCAGCGGAATTACGACAATGCTCTGTGAAAGACATGTTGACATCGCTAGTATTCAGCCAGTCAGTGTGGTCATTCTCTACATTGCCTTTGCCGTTTAAGTGTTCAGTGTTTCTTGCTAAATAAAAAGAGCATAAGTAATTAATACATTGTAGCTGTTGGTCATTACAAAAACATACCTAGTACATATTTACGGAGACTGTACTTAAAATCTTGAGCTGAAGGATGGTCATTCAACCCACCTTTGCTGCGGATTGCTCCAAAAAAGTGCTCCAACACATCTCGGTTTAAGCGGTTTGTAACCAAATACTTCATTCCGTATCTTTCTACGTAACTATAAAGCATATCCAAAGCGGGATTGGTAATAATGATACCATTTTGGAAATGCTATATAGTTTTTTTTTTTGTGAGACTACGGACTTTGTCATAACACTATTAATACTTAAAGTATCCCTCTGGTTTTCAAGTGCTATTCCGTAGGGTTCCTTAGAAGAAAAAAATTTAAAATTTGTAGAATTAAAATTGGATACATAAAATATATTTATATGTATTTATTTAATAGTATTATGAAATTTAGTGCCAAAATACCTTGCCAGGGTAATTGAATGTATCCATCTTTGAATTTAATACGTCAAACCAGTCGTTTACTAATTAAAAGAAGGCGGCTGTTTCAATAGGCTGATAAACATCTAAGCCAAGTGAATAGCACCGCAAAATGGCATTGGCAGTGGTATTTAAAAAAGCTGGGCAGCTAATTTAACCTTTTGCCTTCCTGAAAGTGTATTGCAAAGTTTTTGTTTTTATATAGTAATATAGCTACACAATGTATCTAAAAACTACTGACATACCTGCGCCTTTAACGGAAAGGTGCTCTTCACTTAGCTTAAAAGTGATTGAAACGTCGGACTTAGATGTATGTGTCAACAAATCTGAAATGGTTCTCGACTTGACGATGCAGTTATTGTAAATTAATCCGGTATCCAAAAAATGGTTTCGGACTTGGAAACCAAGGTTTGCCTTTGGAAGTAAATAGTACAATCACATCGTTAGTTTATTAAAACAAAATGTTTTAATGTAAATGTTGTTTTACGTGTTTAAAATTTATTATATTTAAAACCAATTTTATAAATAAAAAAATATTAAAATGACTTTTTTACTCCCAAAACTAAATTTTAAAAATTATGATATATAAATAATATTAGTATTAAAATTATTTTAATGTAAATTAAATTGGTGAAATAAATGAATAGAAATTAAATTTATGAAATTGGAAAAAATTAATGAATATGTATGACACTTAAAACAAATTTAAATACGAATTTTTTAATAACCCATTTAAAGGAGATCAGAATTGGAAATCCAGATTCCCTTTGTGCACCTTAATGGTAGCAAGGTGAAAATATTTATCGATATTCTCACTGGTAGCCAGAAGATTCGTTGTTCCGCAAAAAGTCGTACATTTGTAATATAAAGGTGTAGTAGTGTGTTATTGTGGTGGTGTTGTTGAGTGTTGAATACATCAATTTTTAACTTACCTGCTGTCACACCCAACTCTTTCAACAACTTACGGTTTGTTGGACCAAGATCACAAACCACAGCGACTACAGGGAATCCAGCGTCATGCAGTTTAAGTATAATGGAATGCAGCAGACATTTAGTTATTTTGCAGTCAAAGTCGGAGAAGACTGGCTGCTTCCAAGACTTCTTCAAGACTCGTCCCACAACTACTTGTACCTAGTTAGCAGGTTTCCTTACTACATCTTCTGCCGGGTCGTACTCATAGGTCTCCTCTACCTTCATTTCATCGAATGACAACACACATATTTTTTCTTCCAAACTTAAATATGTGGTTTTTTTCATGAACTCCATAACGGTGTTTAGAATTCCTGGTTTAACGTCCACTTTTCGACACCAACGTTGCAATGTCGTCACATGAGGTAGAGGATATCCTTTCTCGTACAAGTGAATATACGCCCTCGGCCCAGATGTGTGAAGACAAATGACACTAGAAATGTCGTTCCACTTCCATTTAACACTTCCCGGCAGCATTAGCCAACGTACTTGACATTCAGTAAAAATTTTGCGCATGGAATCAATCGCTTGGTTCGCCTGAAGAAGCTGGAATTTTAATTCCTTATTTTCGGCTTCCAATTGGCGAATTTTTTTTTTTTAATTTTTGTTACCTGATCAAAAATGGACGGACTGCATTTAAAAAAAGAAATAAATATTAAATTCTGTCACTATTTATTGGCTTTTAACAAAATAAAAGAAATAAAGCTGCAAAAAATAAATATTTTCTAAGTACGTAAAAATAATTACAAGTTTTTAAAATTTTGAGTAACTTACTCAGTTTGAGACTCTTTTTCTTTGCAATGTAGTTCTGCAGACTTTGAAGCTGCTGTAGATGTTAGTTCTTTCATGGTGAAAAAACGTAACCCCTGCGGTGGTGTCACAAATGTTAATGTCGCAGGATTTTCAACTGGATACAGGTTGCTTGAAGGCACTTCACTGCAATGCATTGGCACTTCATTACAATTCATATCTATTTGAATTTCATTACAATGCATTGGCACTTCACTATAACTCATGTTTATTTGTGTTTCACTTTTTTCAATTTGTTGTGGTTCTGGTTCTGGTACTATTGGAAGAGCCTTGGGCATTAAATACAAGCGACTTCCCGCAGTTATAATATCGGCCTCCGAAAAATGGTCAATACATATACGGCTTCTTTTCTTCAACTCTTTTTGGCAAATCTCACTCCACATTTCTCTTTGTTTTTGTTCTTGAGGAATGCCAAAGAAAGTACCACTTCCGCGAACACACTTTTTAGGACATAAAACACAACGCATTTTAAAATATATACCCTTTTCCGCACGTTCAACACAAATTATTTTTATGATTATTATTATTATTGAAAAACTTTTTCACAAAAACGCCACTATAAACTATACACTTTTTTTATTGTTGTAAAACAAATATTTTTGACGTTCGAATACATAAACAGAAAGTGTAGCAAAAAAAAGTCGCCTGCCGTAGCGCTGCTGGTTTAATATTCCTTGTGTAGGTGACTTAAATCTGCATTTGTAAAAATAAAAATTTTCTTTCTAAAAAAAGATTTTTAGAAATTAAAAATAAATGAACTTAAGCCAAAATAATTTCTATTCATTTATATAATATTCAAAGTTCAAATAAAAATTTAATAAAAATTAAATTATAAGCACGCAAGGCACAGCGAGCATTCATGCTTACTTAATAACAATCAAAATGATACACTACGATAATTTATATGCACGGAAACTTTGCAAATATTAAATTAAATTAAACAACGGGAATTTTTTATTATATCAAATAATGTTCAAAATAAAATCTTTTTTTCGTGCTATTTTCTATTATCCCGATTAATTATTTAAATTACCGATATTGATTATTGAGGGTCAAAGCACGTCTCGATGGCCATCTTGTTACCGGTTTTTATCTCTACAGGAAACTTCTGACAAACATTTTAAATAAACTAAAAATTTTAGTCCAAACAATAAAGCATAGACAAAAATCAAAGTTTACGCAAAAACGACAACAACCAACAGTAATTCTATTTTTCTTTCTCCACTGTATACGACCGACTTTTTCCCGGCTCTTTTATACAGTTGAAAGTGGATGAAAATAAAATATCACAAAACACTACGATAATTTATATGCACGGAAACTTTGCAAATATTAAATTAAATTAAACAACGGGAGTTTTTTATTATATCAATTCTTGTTCAAAATAAAATCTTTTTTTCGTGCTATTTTCTATTATCCCGATAATTTATTTAAATTACCGATATTGATTATTGAGGGTCAAAGCACGTGTCGATGGCCATTTTGTTACCGTTTACTTAACTCTTCAGGAAATTATATTTTTCTTTTTCCACTGTATACGACCGACTTTTTCCCAGCTCTTTTATACAGTTGAAAGAGAATGAAAAATAAAATATCACAACACACTACGATAATTTTTATGCACGGAAACTTTGCAAATATTAAATTAAATTAAACAACGGGAGTTTTTTATTATATCAATTCTTGTTCAAAATAAAATCTTTTTTTCGTGCTATTTTCTATTATCCCGATTAATTATTTAAATTACCGATATTGATTATTGAGGGTCAAAGCACGTCTCGATGGCCATCTTGTTACCGCTTACTTAACTCTACAGGAAACTTCTGACAAACATTTTAAATAAACAAAAATTTTTGTCCAAACAATAAAGCATAGACAAAAATCAAAGTTTAAGAAAAAAAAAAAAAAAACAATAACCAACAGTAATTCTATTTTTCTTTCTCCACTGTATACGACCGACTTTTTCCCGGCTCATTTATACAGTTGAAAGTGGATGAAAATAAAATATCACAAAACTCTACGATAATTTATTTGTATGCACGGGCACTTTGCAAATATTAAATTAAACAACGGGAATTTTTTATTATATCAATTAATGTTCAAAATAAAACCTTTATTTGGTGCTATATTCTATTATCCCGATTAATTATTTACATTATCGATATTGATTATTGAGGGTCAAAGCACGTCTTGATGGCCATTTTGTTACCGCTTACTTAACTCTTCAGGAAATTATATTTTTCTTTTTCCACTGTATACGACCGACTTTTTCCCATCTCTTTTATACAGTTGAAAGAGAATGAAAAATAAAATATCACATTACACTACGATAATTTATACGCACGGAAACTTTGCAAATATTAAATTAAATTAAACAACGGGAGTTTTTTATTATATCAATTCTTGTTCAAAATAAAATCTTTTTTTCGTGCTATTTTCTATTATCCCGATTAATTATTTAAATTACCGATATTGATTATTGAGGGTCAAAGCACGTCTCGATGGCCATCTTGTTACCGCTTACTTAACTCTACAGGAAATTTTTTTTTCTTTTTTCACTGTGTACGGCCGACTTTTTCCCGGCTCTTTTATACAGTTGAAAGCGGATAAAAAATAGAATATCACAACAAATATTAAATTAAATTAAACAATTTTTTATTATATCAATTAATATTCAAAATAAAATCTCTTTTTCGTGCTATTTTCTATTATCCCGATTAATTATTTAAATTATCGATATTAATTATTGAGGGTGAAAGCATCTCTCGATGGACATTTCGTTACCGCTCACTTAACTCTTCAGGAAATTCTATTTTTCTTTCTCCACTGTGTACGACCGACTTTTTCCCGGCTCTTTTATACAGTTGAAAGCGGATAAAAAATAGAATAAACACTACGATCATTTATTTATATGCACGGGCACTTCGCAAATATTAAATTAAACAACGGGAATTTTTTATTATATTAATTAATTTATATGCACGGGCACTTTACAAATATTAAATTAAACAACGGGAATTTTTTATTATATCAATTAATGTTCAAAATAAAATCTTTTTTTCGTGCTATTTTCTACTATCCCGATTAATTACTTAAATTATCGATATTGATTATTGAGGGTCAAAGCACGTCTCGATGGCCATTTTGTTACCGCTTACTTAACTCTACAGGAAACTTCTGACAAACATTTTAAATAAACTAAAGATTTTGTCCAAGCAATAAAGCAAAGACAAAAATTAAAATTTAAGCAAAAAAACAATAACCAACAGTAATTCTATTTTTCTTTCTTCACTGTATACGACCGACTGTTTCCCAGCTCTTTTATACAGTTGAAAGAGAATGAAAAATAGAATATCATAACACACTACGATAATTGATTATATCAATTAATGTTCAAAATAAAATCTTTTTTTCGTGCTATTTTCTACTATCCCGATTAATTATTTAAATTATCGATATTAATTATTGAGGGTGAAAGCATCTCTCGATGGACATTTCGTTACCGCTCACTTAACTCTTCAGGAAATTCTATTTTTCTTTCTCCACTGTGTACGACCGACTTTTTCCCGGCTCTTTTATACAGTTGAAAGCGGATAAAAAATAGAATAAACACTACGATCATTTATTTATATGCACGGGCACTTCGCAAATATTAAATTAAATTAAACAACGGGAGTTTTTTATTATATCAATTCTTGTTCAAAATAAAATCTTTTTTTCGTGCTATTTTCTATTATCCCGATTAATTATTTAAATTACCGATATTGATTATTGAGGGTCAAAGCACGTGTCGATGGCCATTTTGTTACCGTTTACTTAACTCTTCAGGAAATTATATTTTTCTTTTTCCACTGTATACGACCGACTTTTTCCCAGCTCTTTTATACAGTTGAAAGAGAATGAAAAATAAAATATCACAACACACTACGATAATTTATACGCACGGAAACTTTGCAAATATTAAATTAAATTAAACAACGGGAGTTTTTTATTATATCAATTCTTGTTCAAAATAAAATCTTTTTTTCGTGCTATTTTCTATTATCCCGATTAATTATTTAAATTACCGATATTGATTATTGAGGGTCAAAGCACGTCTCGATGGCCATCTTGTTACCGCTTACTTAACTCTACAGGAAATTCTATTTTTCTTTTTTCACTGTGTACGGCCGACTTTTTCCCGGATCTTTTATACAGTTGAAAGCGGATAAAAAATAGAATATCACAAAACACTACGATAATTTATTTATATGCACGGGCACTTTGCAAATATTAAATTAAATTAAACAACGGAAATTTTTTATTATATCAAATTACGTTAAAAAAAAAAATCTTTTTTTCGTGCTATTTTCTATTATCCCGATTAATTATTTAAATTACCGATATTGATTATTGAGGGTTAAAGCACGTCTCGATGGCCATCTTGTTACCGCTTACTTAACTCTACAGGAAATTCTATATTTCTTTTTCCACTGTGTACTGCCGACTTTTTCCCGGCTCTTTTATACAGTTGAAAGCGGATAAAAAATAGAATATCACAACAAATATTAAATTAAACAATTTTTTATTATATCAATTAATATTCGAAATAAAATCTCTTTTTCGTGCTATTTTCTATTATCCCGATTAATTATTTAAATTATCGATATTAATTATTGAGGGTGAAAGCATCTCTCGATGGACATTTCGTTACCGCTCACTTAACTCTTCAGGAAATTCTATTTTTCTTTCTCCACTGTGTACGACCGACTTTTTCCCGGCTCTTTTATACAGTTGAAAGCGGATAAAAAATAGAATAAACACTACGATCATTTATTTATATGCACGGGCACTTCGCAAATATTAAATTAAACAACGGGAATTTTTTATTATATCAATTAATGTTCAAAATAAAATCTTTTTTTCGTGCTATTTTCTACTATCCCGATTAATTACTTAAATTATCGATATTGATTATTGAGGGTCAAAGCACGTCTCGATGGCCATTTTGTTACCGCTTACTTAACTCTACAGGAAACTTCTGACAAACATTTTAAATAAACTAAAGATTTTGTCCAAGCAATAAAGCAAAGACAAAAATTAAAGTTTAAGCAAAAAAACAATAACCAACAGTAATTCTATTTTTCTTTCTTCACTGTATACGACCGACTGTTTCCCAGCTCTTTTATACAGTTGAAAGAGAATGAAAAATAGAATATCATAACACACTACGATAATTGATTATATCAATTAATGTTCAAAATAAAATCTTTTTTTCGTGCTATTTTCTACTATCCCGATTAATTATTAAAATTATCGATATTGATTATTGAGGGTCAAAGCACGTCTCGATGGCCATTTCTTTACCGCTTACTTAACTCTGCAGGAAACTTCTGACAAACATTTTAAATAACCTAAAAGTTTTTTCCCAAGCAATAAAGCAAAGACAAAAACCAAAGTTTAAGCAAAAATAACAATGACCAGCATTATTTTTATTTTTCTTTCTCCACTGTGTACGACCGACTGTTTCCCAGCTCTTTTATACAGTTGAAAGACGATGAAAAATAAAATATCACCAAACACTACGATTATTTATTTATATGCACAGGCACTTTGCAAATATTAAATTATACAACGGGAATTTTTTATTATATTAATTAATTTATATGCACGGGCACTTTACAAATATTAAATTAAACAACGGGAATTTTTTTATTATATTAATTAATTTTCAAAATAAAATCTTTTTTTCTTCCATTTTTCCATTATCCCGATTAAATATTTAAATTACCGATTCCGATTATTGAGCGCCATAGCACGTAAAGACGGCCATTTCTTTACCGCTTACTTTACTCTGCAGGAAACTTCTGACAAACATTTTAAGCAAAATAAAAATTTTTGTCCAAACAATAAAGCAAAGACAAAAACCAAAGTTTAAGCAAAATCAACAATAACCAACAGTAATTCTATTTGTCTTTCTCCACTGTATACGACCGACTGTTTCCCAGCTCTTTTATACAGTTGAAAGAGAATGAAAAATAGAATATCACAACACACTACGATAATTGATTTAATTGCACGGGCACTTCGCAAATATTAAATTAAATTAAACAACGGGAGTTTTTTATTATATTAATTGATTTTCAAAATAAAATTTCTTTTTCGTGCTATTTTCTACTATCGCGATTAATTATTTAAATTATCGATATTTATTATTGAGGGTCAAAGCACGTCTCGATGGCCATTTTGTTATCGCTTACTTAACTCTATTAATGTTCAAAATAAAATCTTTTTTTGTGCTATTTTCTATTATCCTGATTAATTATTTAAATTACCGATATTTATTATTGAGGGGCAAAGCACGTTAGATGGCCATCTCGTTCCCGCTTACTTAACTCTTTAGGAAATTCTATTTTTCTTTCTCTACTGTGTACGGCCGACTTTTTCCCGGCTCTTTTATACAGTTGAAAGAGGATGAAAAATAAAATTCCACAAAACATTACGATAAATTAATTATATGCACGAGCACTTTGCAAATATTAAATTAAATTAAACAACGGAAATTTTTTATTATATTAATTGATTTTCAAAATAAAATTTCTTTTTCGTGCTATTTTCTACTATCGCGATTAATTATTTAAATTATCGATATTTATTATTGAGGGTCAAAGCACGTCTCGATGGCCATTTTGTTATCGCTTACTTAACTCTACATAAAACTTCTGACAAACATTTTAAATAAATTAAAAATTTTTGTCCAAACAATAAAGCATAGACAAAAATCAGAGTTTAAGCAAAAACAACAATAACAAACAGTAATTCACTTTTTCTTTCTCCACTGCATACGACCGACTTTTTCCCGGCTCTTTTATACAGTTGAAAGTGGATGAAAATAAAATATCACAAAATACTACGATAATTTATTTATATGCACGGGCACTTTGCAAATATTAAATTAAATTAAACAACGTGAATTTTTTATTACATCAATAAATATTCAAAATAAAATCTCTTTTTCGTGCTATTTTCTATTATCCCGATTAATTATTTAAATTACCGATATTAATTATTGAGGGTCAATGCACGTGGCGATGGCCATTTTGTTACCGCTTACTTAACTCTTCAGGAAATTCTATTTTTCTTTTTCCACTGTGTACGGCCGACTTTTTCCCGGCTCTTTTATACAGTTGATAGTGAATATAAATAAAATATAACAAAACAGCACGATAATTTATTTATATGCACGGGCACTTAGCAAATATTAAATTAAATTAAACAACGGGAATATTTTATTATATCAATTAATGCTCAAAATAAAATCTTTTTTTCGTGATATTTTCTATTATCCCGATTAATTATTTAAATTACCGATATTGATTATTGAGGGTCAAAGCACGTTTCGATGGCCATTTTGTTACCGCTTACTTAACTCTACAGGAAACTTCTGACAAACATTTTAAATAAACTAAAAATTTTTGTCCAAACAATAAAGCATAGACAAAAATCAACTTTTAGCCGATTATTATTTTTGAATTTTCTATTAGGTCATCGTGGGTTTAGTTGTCTTATCTTTCGCTAGGGTTGTTAGGTAATTTTTGCGGCACTCAATCGTTTGATCATCGCGATAGTTTTAGATTTGCGAATAGTTTTATAGAAGCAGAATGGTTGGAACACGGGCCATTTATGTTACGACCGTAGGGGCCAATGAGGTTTCCGACTAGCTCTATGAGGACGGTAAACACATCTCAGCGAGGTTCCAAGCCTTTTCATTGGGTACGCCGCATATAAAACGTATTCCACAACAAGCTAAACAAACTTACCAAAAAAAAACTCACACAATAAAAACTTTAACATTGCAACACGTCCACACAAACAGTAACAATCGTGGCAGATGTTTTACCACTAGACTGCCCTCCCAACCTTGTCACAAAAATTTCTTATCCATTTCCAACTTCCTTTTGTGAACCCGTATGCTCTCAGATTCCTCTTTCCTTAACCCACCTTCATGCCATTTGTCCTCTCAAATTAGGCCAAAAACATAATTATTTCAACTTCACATATCACATACAAATTTTATTTAAACACAAAAACTTAATCCTATACAAAATGGAAAATATAAAATTACTATTAAAAATACAAATTATCTTAATTTTAACAAATTTTCTTTCTTTACCTATATCTTTTTTTCAGCAAAACATATGTATAATTATTATAAAAAAAATCTTTAAAATATTAATTTGTTTCGGATTTAAGGAATTTTGAGGAGCGCCTTCTGAACTTGGTACCCCGAATGCTTCACCAGACTATGGCCGAGCAGTCACATCAGCGAGGACCTCAGAGTTCACAACTGCGGAGCAGCGGTTCCATTTCAGACTTATCGCAACCACCACCAAACATTACAGATAACTATCGGCAGTTACAAGTTAGACAATTTTACCCAGCGAATACAAATTTTAACCCAGCCTGTACCAATTTCAACCCTATTAATACAAACTTTAACCCGGCTCAAACAAATTTCAATCCAGCGAACACTCATTTTCAACAAGCGTTCACACCAGAAATTCCATATCGTTCACCAGGTAGTCGCAGCCAAGGACCATCGATTTCAGGTTTACGGATAGACAAGTGGGGTATTAACTTTGACGGCACAAGCAAAACAATCAGCATAGAAGACTTCGTATTTCGGGTAGAGACCTTGCAGGCAGACTATAGATGTGAATGGAGAGAAGTCATAAAGTCTTTTCATCATTTATTAAGTGGACCAGCCCGACATTGGTTTTGGGACCACAGACGATTCAACAATGTGACAAGATGGTTAGATCTGAAGGCAGCGATGTTATCACAATTTCATAGGTTTGAAAGTGATTTCGATATACAACGCCAGATATTAGACCGACGCCAGCAAGCTCAAGAATCGTTTGAAGATTTCTATAACGCCGTAATCAAATTAAGGAATCAACTAAGATGTCCCATTGTAGAAAGCGACCTAGTCAGCATAATGAGAGGAAATCTGAAAGCACCAATGGCCCAGCTACTGTTCCCTGCAAAGGTGACAGGCCTGGCGCACTTGGCCAAAGAATGCCGAAGAGCTGAAAACTTATTGAATAAAAAGCATCAGTATAGCGTCCGAAATCCCGGGAGGAATATTCATGAATTGGAATATGAGATAGAGGAGTCAGAGAGATTGCCAGATGTGGAAGCGCTTGCAGTAGGGAAAAAGATCGTCTGCTGGAATTGTAAAACTGAAGGCCATATTTTTATAGATTGCCCAGAAGAGAAACGAAGGCTATTTTGTTATAAATGCGGACTGGAAAATACGGTCACTCCTAGATGTACAGTGGGATGGAGACACGTTCCACAAATCAATATCCCAAAACGAAGCATTAAACAAAATTACACGCCAAAACCATAACGCCATAAGTGAGACAAGCCCGCGAGCTTAGTCGTGCACATATCAAAGTTGCCAGAGTGCCGGGCAATTGGAAGGGACAGCCAATAGAAGCTGGATATGAACCCGTGGGTAACATGGAGGTGAATAAGAGAAATTTTCTAGCATTTGGCATCTCGTATGGTCATGTCAAACTTTAAGCAAAAATTTTAGCAGGGGTTTTTATTGGTGAAACGTGACAACATAACGAGTGCCTCCGATTTCGGAATCGCCTGATTAAAATATATATAGGAAAAAAGGAAAATAAAAAATTTTTTGTGTATATATTAAAAATATTTAACGTAAAAATTTAACTATTATAATTATTGATGTGTCCCACTTTGACTGTGAATAGGTGTATGTACATAATCTGTTGACTACACCAAGTGCGTTGCAAATTATTTAGAATTATTGGATAGAAAGCAACACGAAACCGATTCCACACATACGACAACTAATTTGGATGTAGCTATCGATGTTATTAATAAAATTGCTCCGAAATTGCAAGAACGTGGCATCAATACCGACGTAATTATTGAACAAATTTCTTTGTTAGAGGAAAAAGAAAATAACCAAACGGTTGAAATTTTAGTAGACGTCACAATTCAGTCCAGAGCGTATATAGTTAATAAAGAAGGAATTTTAGAACTACAAGCAATTAATATGAAAGAACAAACTACAATGTCTGATCCTCCTAAAAATCTATCTCCAACAAATTCTAATTCCTATGTACCTATTAATAGCCCAATCCCAACTCATGTTGCTCTTCCCAACAATGCCCAAATGTTTGAACCAACTATAGACTGCCTTTCTCCTAGGTCATCAATAACTAGCCTGCAAAATAATATATTAGATTCCTTAAGCAATTCCCCAATTACAGGAAAGTGAACGATTTCAATGTCACCATCGTTTGAAAAACATTTGTACTTTCCAAAAATTTCAAAATCGTCAAGATTAGCTTAAAGCTATTACTTTCTCTGTTCAACACACGGCTCCCGCATTGCTGAATGGCCATTCATCGATGGAGATTAATGAGATCAAACTACATATTTTAATGTAAGTTACAAGGTTTTTTTTTGTAAATCAGTTATGTAACTGTCGTATTGCCGTAAATATCATTTAAATTGAAAAGAGTTAATTAATTAGTTAGTGAAATTTTTACAAAATTAAAAATAAAATTTTTAATAAATATTTCTACTGGTGATTGATGTGAAAAAAATAAAAAAAAAATAAATAGATACCTAATTTTAAATAAAAATATATATTTCTAATCCACCCGAACTAAAAATTGTATGTAAAATATGGCATATATCTAGGCAATTGCCTGTTACCTTGCATCTTGTTAAGGAGAATGTCACCTTGAAATTTATTTACCGATTTTACCCTAAAATTACTTTTCATCTACTTAAAACTTATTATACATGTTTTGGTTATATGGTATTAATCATCTGGTGAAAAATGTTTTCATTTTTTTCGCACATGACTCAATAATGGCAAAATCTGAGTCATTGGGCACACAGTTGTGTCCACTTACCAAAAATTTCATGTCAACTGATTCAGATTTGATTACCGTGCTTTAAACAAGTTTTAATAAACTTAAGATGGTTTAAATATTTCTGTTTTGTCCGGTACACGAATCCAAATATGTTATTATTTATTCGAAGTTTGCAGCGTAAGTAATTATGTACTTTATTAGACAAAATGAAATTTCTTGAGACCCAAGAGATCCTTCAGTTTCTGGCCAAACATGTGGTTTATATTTTTATTGAATTCATGACATCAAAAATTATACACCTATAAATTTCGCTCATAATAAGCAACGGATGTGGTCAACTTAGGAAAAGCTAAAGCTTTTTCCAAGTCAAAAAAATAAAAACTACAAACAATTTTTCTGATGTTGCCATTCGATTGGCAGCCATTTGACTGCGAGCCCGTTCAGTCTCTTCTAAGTGAGTTTTCTTTTCAATTTTTGCCATCTTAATTCCCTCATCGTCTGAAGATTGAATTTTAATTTGAAAAGCATCACAAGTTTACAACATGTATCCTTTGATTATTATTTAAAAAGTAAATTTAATTTTGTAGAGAACACATTATAGTAATATTTTCCTTTCACTGGTGCTACATTTTCCTTTTTACATTCTGTGAAGTATAGTTGAGCTCTGCAGCCTTATTGTGTAAGTTGCTGAAGCTAAATCGGTATCTCTAAAATAATTTAATTTTAACAAAGCATTTTTTTTTGTTACAGATAGGACATATATTTAACCCTATACTTACCACTGACTTACCGCCTGTTATAGAACACGTCAAGAGCGAAACGAACCCGGATGGCGTATGAATGAATACGTAATAATTAGCGTCCGTGTAACACGTTCCGGTTTTTTCGTTTAACTTACGTTGTGTTACGTATAAATAAATGGTGTGTCAAATCGTAGTATTGCCAATGTATTAATTAATGTTTTTTATTTACGTTTTTTCTTATACATTTTTTGTTTTTGCGTTAAATGATGGTAACCCTGCTTCGGCGCTTAAAAGTAAACAGATGAGTTAAATAAACAAAACAAAATTATCAATATTTATAAAAATAAACAATAATTTAAATGTATGTATAATACTAAGGCAACGGTAGCTGTGCTATTGTCGATCAACTTTACAAGATATATACCACTTCTTTTTTCAGTAGCAGCTACACAAAATCCGCGTTTTTTCAGATAATTGTTCTTTGGTAATGGCGAGCTATGAGGTATACGATTTTCTCTTATAGTACCAGTTCCGGTTATAACGGTTGCGATTTAAGATATAAGTTGGAAACTAGTAAAAAAGATTATTAAAGAGAATTTTAAATGGAAGCTGCCAAATTTCGTTTTGAAAATCAGCTATTATACCTATTAGTGGCTCTGGTAAATGATATTTACTGTCCAACAAATTAAGACTTTTTGAATGGAATAGAACAGCAACCCCATAATTCTGAAAGGGTATGTTGAGTAGATCATTTTTGTAGAACAAACTTATTGTCCAGCACGTCTGAGTTTTTTTTACAGTGGGTCAAAGTTTTCATTTTTTGGTCGAAGGGAGCATTATACTGTATGAAAAAAATGCTGTAAGTTATTGTCTGAGAGAATTCTGAGTTATATTGTGGAATTATATGAGGATTATTTTTGTGGAAGATCTTAACCCTCTAACTGGTCCCTTTATGGGTCAATTTTACCCTTTTTATTTTTTTTTAAGAGAAGTAGCACTTCAGGCATTAATTCCTACTTAGTTTTTAACCGTGCTACATTCTTTAGGAAAGGGATAGAGAGCAGACAGGTGGTGAAAGGAGATAGATATAGCCATTTTATTAATTATTTTACTTCGCCGGCGAATATGCTATGAAGAAGTACCGACGAAGGAGGCTGCATGTTTTTATGTTAATTCTGCTTATGTATTTATACCATTAAACAGAAAAAAACATTTTTATTTTTTGACTGCCGCAAGGGTTGAACCCAGGTCAGCCAGATTTGTAGTCAACGTGCTTACCACCTAGACTACAGCAGCCTGTAGTCAAATCAAAAAATATCCTTTAAAAAAGGACATTTAAGGATTAAAATATTGTACAAAAATGTTTGCCGGAAAATTTCAGTGGGGGTCACCAAAGACACCATTGTTGTAAAAAAAGCTCTTGACGCTTATTTAGTAAAATTATACACCAACATATAGAAAACAGGTAAAAACAGCGTTCGGCCGGGCCAAACACTGAGTTCTCGCGTCTAGTCAACTGTGACTTACAAATCGGGTGTGATATTAATTAAAATTAATAATAAAAAATAAAAAAAATCAAGCATAATTGAGCTACTCGGCAGTACGTATCGGGTGTGACTTTTACTAAAATTAATATAAAAAAAGAAAAATTGAAGCTTAAATAAGCATGGCGGATTCTGTTTGCAAATTAAGAGATTGGTTTTGTTTTATTTGTGGACATTTTACGCACCATCAAAACAGAAGAAAGATATTCCCTATCATTGAAGAGCCATATTTTCTTTTCTTTGGAATACGATTTTTATCTGAAGCTTGGATACCAAAAATCCGAATGTACTACTTGCGAAAGTGGGCTTTTGACCTGGTACAAATGCGGTACTAAGGCGCTGCCATTTTATGCGCCTATGACATGGATTGAACCTGAAGATCACAAATCAGATACATGATATTTCTGCGTAAATTACAAATTTGGTAGAAGCCAAAGGCACAACGCGATAATGACATACGAAGCAACAAATAATGTCATTTTACCAGAAGTGCGCTGTGAAGGTGTTCCGGTGCCTCAACCGCCTACACATATATTTTCGGCCAACATGACATATGCCAATACAGAAATAACAGTGGCGACAGATATAAGTTACTTGCCTCTTGATGGTTTAAACATATGTACTAGTTTGATAGACCAAGTTTATTTTGAAGATCTTGTAAGAGATTTAGGACTAACAAAAGAGAAAGTTGAAATATATTGTTCCAGATTGAAAAACAAGAATTTGATAAAAGCTGATGTAAAAGTTACATTTCCAAGAAAAAGACACGCAGATCTGGAAAGTTATTTTAAAAAATCAGAAGAACTCGTATACTGTTGCAGTATTGAAGAGGTTCTAAAATATCTAAAGCTTCCACTGGACTCTTCCGCTTGGCGACTATTTATAGATAGTTCAAAACACAGCTTAAAAGCAGTTTTTCTGCACAATGGAAATCAGTATCCATCAATACCGGTTCCGTATTCCACAAAAAGGGAGGAAACATACGCAAATATTTCAAATCTCTTAAATAAAATTGAATGCTATAAATATAAATGGGAAGTATGCGCAGACTTCAAATGATTGCAATATTGACTGGAATGCAAACAGGATACACAAAATATATGTGCGTTCTTTGTAAATGGGATTCACGTGCTACCAGCAGCCATTATCATATTAAATATTTCGAACAACGTAAAGAAAATATTATTGGTGACTTAAATGTAATCCATGGATCCCTTGTCCCAAAAGATAAGGTCATACTTCCTCCGCTGCATATTAAGTTGGGCGTGGTGAAATATTTTATTAAAAACTTAAATACACAAGGAAATGCTTTCAATCGCATTCAAACAATTTTCCCCAGATTATCTGCAGCAAAATTAAAAGAAGGTAAAATACGGTTTTAAGAAATAATTTATTTCATTTAATGTAAATTACCTTTTCTAGGAATGCTCGTTGGACCCGATATAAGAAAATTATTACAAGATGAAGAATTTTATGGTCATCTGTCAGATATGCAAAAGACAGCATTTGACATTATGCAGTTGGTTATATCAGAATTCCTTGGAAACTCAAAAGCACAAAACTATGCAGAAAATATTGAATGCATGCTAATCGGTTTTAACAATATTGACGTTAAGATGTCACTAAAGCTGCATTTTCTGCACTCTCATCTCAATTTTTTTAAAGAAAACCTTGGAGCGGTTTCAGATGAACACGGTAAAAGGTTTCATCAGGATATAAAGGTATTGGAAGAAAGATTCAAAGGGAAATCCCAAAGTGTAATGCTTGCTGCGGCTTGCACAGAAACCTTGACCCATCGGAACATTCACGTCAAGCTAAACACAGGAAAACATATTAAGCTTAATCTTTGATTCCTTGTCATACTACTGCTATTTCCTAATTCCCTTTTACTCGATAATTTGAAAAAAAAATAAATATTTACATACTAAATAAACCACTATTAAAACAAAATTATAATTTTTTTATAGAAGTTGCCATGTAATTTTGCCAATTAACAATGGTGTCTTCGGTGACCCCCAGTGAAATTTTCCGGCAAACATTTTCGTACAATATTTTAATCCTTAAATGTCCTTTTTTAAAGGATATTTTTTGATTTTCTCGAAAAAAGGGTCAAATTGACCCATAAAGGGACCAGTTCGAGGGTTAAGATCTTCCACAAAAATAATCCTCATACAATTCCACAATATAACTCAAACCATAAGAATTCTCTCAGACATTAACTTACAGCATTTTTTTCATACAGTATTATGCTCGCTTCTACCAAAAAATGAAAACTTTGACCCACTGTAAAAGAAACTCAGACGTGCTGGACCATAAGTTTGTTCTACAAAAATGATCTACTCAACAAACCCTTTCAGAATTATAGGGTCGCTATTCCGTTCAAAAAATGCTGTTGGACAGTGTAATCATCATAATATAAGTTTTGCTCACGATTAAGTTATCTTTTATCAAATTTGTCCTCAAGCGATCAGTTAGAGCTCGTAGGTTCCACATTTTGTCCGGATGCGGATTTAGTGCTGAACTAAGAGTATCAGCATCCGCGAGACGTAATTATTTTAAAATCTCCCTAAAACGATGTTTGCGCACGTATTGGAAACTGAATTGTTCCGCAAATCTTCATCATGCAAAATAAAACAAAACAATCTATATAAATTTTTTTTTTTAAAGTGATAACTATTTTTCGTGAAAAATTGATAAGCATTAATATTCAACACAATATAATAAATTATCAGTAACATAGGTGGTGTTGATCTTGACATCTTAAAGTTTTACGACAATATATATATATATATTTTAACTACTCCCTTTTACTGACACGTTGGTGTCCATAAACATTTATCAACTGAGCTAAAATTTGATGATATTATACGCTGATATCTTATAATTATAAAAAAATCGTTACACCGTTATTCTAAAGAAATTTGCTAATTCATCTAGCAACAGCATATCTGCGTGTCCAAGTGGACACACGGGGACAATTTGGGATAAATATGAATGAAATTACACAGTGCAATGAATTCATTAAATGTATACTTTAAGTACGTTAAATAATAATGCTATATAATATATACTGATATTAAGTTGTTTGGTATATTTTTTTCATTCGTGATAAAGTTAGTGAGTTTGAAGAGGCCGCCAACATATGTATCTAAAGTGTTTCTAGACTTTGGTTTTGCATTCTTGAGCTTCTGCTAAGAACTCTTTAACTGGTAGGCATTGACATTCAACTAAAGTTTTACCATGAATTAAAATCTTATGTACCGTAGGAGTAAGTTTCTACATTTGTTGGGCAGTTATTGATACATAATCATCTAACTTTGAGTCATTTATTTATTAAATGTTAATATTAAGGATAACTAACGTTTTTTTGTGTACTCCGAACACTCGTTTCAAGTTTTTTGTCTTTATGCCCAGAAAAATAAAAGCTTCAAAGAACCTGATAGTAATATTTATGCCTACCTGATTAATAGAGTAAAGTAGCTCGATTTTGTACTAAGCCTGTTGCAATGAATATATTTTGAAGAGCATTTTTTATTTCTTCTTACATTTTAAACAAATCTTACATACTTTAAATATAGGAAACAATTATCTTGTTTTCGCTTTCTTCAAGAAAACCCGTCGTTTTTGTGACCAAATTAAGTAAAATTATTTAAAGTAGTGTGTAGCAATTTGGACATCTTTAGACATGCTTTACTTTATTTGTAAAAATTTCACAAATATGTGTCTAAAAAACTGCAACTGCCGAAAAAGTAGGACATCCGATGAACATTTTGTTACTTTTTTAAATAAAAAAGACGAATTAAATGAGTAAAGAAAACTTGGTAAGGGTCAATAATTAATTAACTATAAAACTAATAGGATCATATCATAACACGCTAACGGAAACAAAGTGAACCGCTTTTCGCATATTTAATTAAAAAAAAATTTTTAAGTTAAAACTACCTTCATTTTATAAAATACAAAAAACTGCATATTAAACACGTGATAGCTGTCTTTAAGTTGTGCATAAGGACATGCTTAAGTAGAAGCACATAAATAAAATAATAAGCCAGCACTAAAGGAAAATTGATAAGTTGAAAAATAAAATAAGATTTATTTATTTTTTTTATTAAATTAGGATTTGCACTGTGGATATTATAAATGAATTGAAATGGATTTTGGCTTAAGTTAATTTTTTAATTTTTAAAAACCTTTTATAGAAGGAAAAAATATTTTTCATATATAACACATTTATTCTATACTATCATAATGACCGGAAACTTTCCGAACAGATCGAAATGTTCAAAGGTAGTACCTATACCGAAAACCAATTCAAAATTTAGGCCAATAGCTATTTTGTGTTACTTGTCTAACGTGCTCGAAAAAATTCTACAAATTCAAATCTCGGGAAGTATCAAGAAAAATTAAATATTGTCTGAAAAGCAATTAAGTTTTTGCTCTAACCGTAGCTGTGTATCTGCCTTATTGGATGTTTCTGAAAATTTACGACGTCAACTGGATGAAGGAAAATTAAATTCCTTAATTCTTCTTGATCACTCAAAAGCCTTCGACACTGTTGACCATGGCACACCTTGCAAAAAGCTTCGGCATTTTTTTAAGTTTTCTAACAAGTCAACACGTCTTTTGCCTTCATATCTGTCGAATCGGTTGCAACTTGTGTCTTTTAAAAATTTGCAATCATCCTTACAACCTTTAACAAGAGGTGTGCCACAAGGGTCCATTCTGGGATCTCTACTTTTTTAAATTTTTACCAACGATTTGCCAAAACAGCTTAGCATTGCAAAGTTCACATGTATGCAGATAATGTACAGTTATATTTGAGGAGCCTAGTATGATCTATTGATGAAAATTTTGTTAGGGTAAATGATGATTTGGATAGCATTTTTCGTTGGGCAACACCGAATGGACTTTGTTTAAACCCCAATAAATCAAAGTTCCTAATAATTCGAAAGAGAACGCTAGATTCTGTTGTATATGTTAACATTCTGATAAATGGGGAAAATATCAACATCGTTAATGCTGCAAGAAACCTTGGATTATAATAATAATACACATACTTGGACAAACCATGTTAATATACTCGTAGGCCAAATTTATAATAAACTAAGATGCCTTTGACCGACACAATATTTTACCTCTGTAGAGATAAGGAAACTTCTTGCAAAATCCCATTTTCTTCCAGGTTTAATCTACGGCTGTGAGCTTTTCGCAAGCTGCGACTCAATTAGTAAAAGGAAATTAAACGTTTTATTTAACAACATAATTAAATATGTGTATTTCATACGGTGTTTCGTTTGATAATCTTCTTAACATACGCGTTCTATTATGTTTTCATAAGATTATTAATTCAGAAGCTCCACAATATCTTATCGACAAGATTAGGTTTGCCAGATCACTTAGAGGAGAAAAGATTATAATTCCTTTACACCGTCTTCATTTTTTTTTTTTTTTTTTTTTATTAGGTCCAGCACTCAGGGGATGACCCCTACTTATGCAATGCATTGTACCATAACTAGGAAATTAGGTTGTGGGAAGGGGGATAAAGGGAGTAGTGCTTGTGGACATTTGATTTGCATCTTTGCACATTGAAAGTGGCAGGAAAGACCTCTGCGGGGAGTTTATTCCACATACGAACTGTTCGGATAAAAAAAACGAATTCTCTCTGTAATGCGTCGTGCGATGCACTGGCCAATCGCTCACAAAGTAATGCGCTCTTGATGCAGAACGCGTTGCGCGTACGAAATTACGGTTTTCAGGAACAAGTTCCCTGATTTCATAAGAGCACATTCCGTTGTAGTAACGATAAAACAGTGAAACATACCCCACATTGCGTCGATGCTCCAGTGAGTCAATAGAGCTGGATACCCTACTGTCACCGATGAGCTACTTCGCTCTCTCCTGCACGCGGTCGAGTAACTCCAAAATTGACTTTGAAGCACCCCCCCACACATGAGAGTTGTATTCCATTTTCGGTCTGATAAAGGTGACATAAATTGAACCCTATTCGCAAGGCCCCATTCGGAGATTACCAAAAGGTCGCGATTAAGGGTATCATCCATGTGCTTTCGCATAGCCCCAATTTCCCGAAGGCTTGGTCTATTGCGAAAAGAAAATGAATGGCATATGCTACTGTCATCTGCGAAAGAATAGATAGGGTTGGAAGTCTGACGTGGAAGGTCATTGAGAAAAATAATAAATAGGGTAGGAAAGAACGGAACCTTGCGGTACCCCTGAATTTACCTTGAACTCGCTTGATGCGATCCCATCTATAACAACTCGTATAGTGCGATCCCTGAGAAAGCTCGATATAAGTCGAGAGAAACTATTACCGACACCAAAAGCAATAAGTTTTGATATGAGTGCATCATGCCAAACTCTATCAAACGCCTTAGAAATATCTGGAGCCACCACCTTACTTTCGCCGAAATGGTGAATGGATTGACACCACCGAAAGGAAGGCCAGTAAGTCACCCGTAGAGCGTCCCCTACGGAAGCCGTACTGCCGGTCACTAAGTAAGCTGTTAGACTCCAGATACCTCACAAGATGAAAATTGAGCATACTCTCCATAACTTTGGAGAGTGCAGAGCAAATTGCGATTGGGCGGTAATTTTCAGGGTTGCTAGCCTCTCCCTTTTTGGGGACTGGTGTTACATTAGAAATCTTCCAACATGATGGAAACTCACCAACGTGGTATAAAATGTTGAAAAGTTTTGCTAATGGACGCGATAACGTCGAAGAGCACCGCTTCAAGACCAGTGCTGGAATTCCATCGGGACGAGGGGACTTGTTTATGTTCAGATCCACGTCATGTATCTGAATGGCACATCTTTATATACGCAGCACGTCTTTGGAATGTTTTTCCCCAAACTCAACAACTCAATAGCAACGCAAACAGCTTTAAACATTTTTTATTTGATTTTTTTGCACAACAGTGAATTTTAATTCTTTTAATTGTAATGTATTTGTTATAGCATAAACTTCTTATAGTTAATATAGCTTAAGTGTATGTACATGTATTAATGTGTAATCCCTAAACTTAATTTATAAACACCACTAAGCAAATTAACATTGATATAAATACTCTTCGTATTCTTGTTATTTAACCAAAGTTAGTAGGTTAAATAGATGATGTTTATAATTATACAGCTAAAAAGAATGCTGATGAAGGATGTAGCGATTGGGAAAATGCAGCATTACATTAGACTGATATCTAATTTTGTTTAAACCACGTTCGCATACATTTCTACAATAATTTGTCCTTCTAAAAAAGGTTTTTAGAAATTAAAAAATTAACTTAAGCCAAAATCAATTTCAATTCATTTATAATATCCACAATTCAAATCCTAATTTGATAATAAAAAAATTGTAAAAACGCATGTTACATCGCATGTACATTCATGCTTAACTCATAGCAATCAATGAATGATTAAAAATAAGAAAGTGTATTTTTGATCAACCGAAGGTTTATACAAAAGCAAAAACAAATGCACAACACGAATCAGAGAAAAGTGAAGAAATATTGTAGTTTGTGTATGGATTTCGTGTAACCAATTTAATATTGATATGAACGTTAACACAGGCAAACATACATGTGGCTACTGCATGCTCACGAAATAATGCTGACGCTGCACACGCGCCGGCTAGTGGAAATACGATGCGGGATAATATTTCGTCTGCATAATTGCGCAACGTGGGAATGGAATTTGTAATTATAAGCTGACTAATGAATTATTAATTATAAAAGAATTCTAAAAGAATTCAAAAGAATTGAACATATAAGAATTGTGAAATAATTCGTGTATTATGCAAAAAGCGGACACTTGTAATTTTTTTAAGGGCATTATCAAAGGAAGGTAACTGACGCTCGAGCAGTGACAAAAAAAATATTTTGTGCAAATATAAGAAAAAGCTAGGAATAAAAAATTAATTCCCAGTGAAAAAAAGAGAACAAATAAACAAAATTATAAAAACTGTTCCAGAAAATTAATAGAAGGTTCCAATATAGAAGTACTTGTTTGAAAAATCAGCATTGGAAATTTTAAATATATCCTGGTGAGGAAATTGTGAAAACGATTTTCAACAGTTACAAAAACAAACACGTAAACCGGATACTGTAAGTATGGAACGTTTACCATCAAAAATCACAGAGCGAACTTGGGCTCTGAATGCGGTCCTTACTCATTAAGAACATTGGACCAAACGATGGATCTTAAAAATAGGCCTAGTAGTTCTCCGGCTATCAATGAGACTGAACCGTCTATCTGTTCGCTTTCGTTTTGTGCCCGGCAAAGAAGAAAGAATTTAACAAAATCGGGAAACTGCCCGATTGCGTTAAGAATCTCCAGCCCTTCAAAGGCGATCCTACGCAGTATGTTTCTTGAAAGCACAGTGTAAAAAGTATTTTAAAACTATTCGAGACCGTCCGGAATAAGCCAATATACAGGACAATTATTCAGGCTATTCGCCGAAAATGTAGGGGAAGTGCGGACGCAGCCCTTACTTCTTATAAAATATTTGATTAAAATTGGCCCTCAATAAAAAACTGTCTTTCACTGCATTATACAGATAAACGTGATGTTCGTACTCTGGAACATCTGCTAACCCAGTAGAGTCAAAGGGCAAGTAAGACTCATCAACACAAAACTTCAAAATTTTTGTGTCGAAAAATCGGTATCAACCTAACGTAAACCCGTTTATAAATTTACAGTATATACCATAGTCTGGTCCCTACAGACCTGAACCGATGCCTCTCTGGCATACCATACCTAAAATATAAGGTACAGGATAGCTCGGCTTTAAAATTCTTTATCAATTCCAGTACCACTAAGTTAGAAACGGCACAGCGGCAGGAAAATACTAATTAACGAAAAAGCAAGCGGGGAATTTTTCACCCCAGTTGGCAATAGCACCAAAATTACCTTTTATGTGTTACCAAGATTCACATTAGTCAACGGTATATTAGGTGACGATACCCTCCGAAACATTAAAGCTATAATTGACCACAAACATAACCTATTAACAATAAGTACAGGATACAGTATACCTTTTGAAATTCAAAGAGTGAACAGTCTAAATAAATTTTCTTAGACGTAGAGAACACATTAGGCGATCTTATAACCGAGCACAGAGACTTATTTGTTTCGGTAGATAGCGAAAAAGTGATAAAAACCTTTATTAGGGTTGAAATAAGGTGCACCACTGATGAGCCAATACACATAAAGAATTATCCCTATCCGGCATATATGTTACAGCCGACGCCTTATCACGGTTTAAGGCAGACTCAACCGAATCAGTGAATTCCGAGCGGCCCTTAGGAGCTCCATTTATTGACCTCATTACGGATGAATCGTCCACGGAGATTCAGTTACAATAACAGTCAGCAAAAGGACAATGCATGTTTTTGAAATAGTAAGGATGGAGTAGGAAATGATGATTCGGGAAATGAGGAGTAGGAAATAGTTATTACAAAAGGTCTATTTGAAAAAATTTTCAAACTATAAACTACGAATCACTCAAATGATCGTAGAAGATGTGACCTGCACAGATAGAGTGTATTCCCTTATAGAGGAGGAACACAAGACTGCATATAGGAATAAAAACGAAAACAAATTACAGCTTCTGGAGAAACACTTTTTCCCTAGGATGAACTGTCTTGTAGGAAGGTACATTAAAAATTGTGAAATCTGCAAGGCTAACAATGCTTAACTCCAAGCAACTTCGATCCCGTCCTACCCTTGTGAAATATTGCAAGTGGATATTTATGTAATAAACAATAAACAATAACCGACAACGAACGTGGTAGTATTAGTGTTGTATTTGTATACAGAAAAAAAGCGTGTGGGACATAGGTAGGTTTTAAAGAAACTATAAAGCATTTATTCTAATCTCTTATTCTTACCAATACAAAACTAATTGCTAGTGATATTAATATACAAAACTATTTACTAGTGATGTTAATACAAAATGGTTGTTCGATTCACAACACCCTCCCAGAATTGGGATTTTGTCAAAATAAAATATATTAATACAATACAAAAATAAAATTATTTCAAACCAAATTGTTCTATAAAATTTTTGTATTTATCATCACAACACTTTGTGAAAATATCAGCAAGCAATAGAATGCATCCAAGTAACTCAATTTGATCTCGCCTTTCTCAAGTATTTCATGAATGAATATGATTCTGATATTAATATGCTTCGTTCTGGAAGAGTACGAATTGTTCATGTCAATCTGTATTGCACTTTTGTTATCACAAAACAGCATCATGGAATCTGCAGGATTCTTAACAAATTCGCGGTCTAATCGACGGAGCCATATGCATTCTTGAATCGGCGAAACCATGAACATAAATTCTGATGAGGGTACTACGGTATGCTGACGTTTCGTACTCCATTGGGAGCGCTGCACCTTGCTTAAAATTATATCCGGTTGTAAATCACCTGTCATCAAGATTATCGGCATCACAGTAACCAACTAAATATTCGGGTTTCCTTTCAAGTACGACACCTTTATCTATAGTCTTATTAAGATAGCGCAAGATCCGCTTCATTACAACCTATTTCGCCTTTTCTGGATTCGCGCTGAATCTACTTAGTACATTGACTATATAGCAAATATCGGGTATTGTGTTCTGTGCTGCAAATAACAAACAGCCAACAGCCTGCATATAAGGAATATTCTTCATTACCTCCCTTTCTCCTTTAGACCTCGGAGACATTGCAAGTGAATGCTTCTGATTAATATTTATTGATGAACTTACACCATTGGAATAATTCATTCCAAAACGTTTTAATATATTTAGAATGATAAATTTTTACAGTACCATTCAATATTCGAATACGAATTCCCAATGAAGAAAATGTTTCTCTCATGTCCTTCATTTGGAAGCGGGTAGATAATTGTTTCTTAAATTTATTCGTAGCAGCAGCATTATTTGAAAATATAATTTTTTCGTGAACATTATAGTATACATACGAGTATTGATCAACTTTGCTTCTCTTCAAACCAGCCTTCAGAAGTACGTTGTTCAAAGTTGTGTTCCAGACTCGACTGTATTGTTTTAAACCATAGAGGGCCTTTTTCAATACACACACGATTACTTCCATCTTCATAGTAACTGGATTGTTCCGTAAAAATTTCTTGATCAAGTTCTCTATTGAGAAGCTTCGTAACTGCATTAAGCTGATGAATTTGTAAATCATATTTCGCAAATAATGACAATAAAAGTCTTACTAATGTATAGCGAACTGCCGGGGCAAATATCTTCTGGTAATCCACGCCTTCCCGTTGCCTACATCCCTTGACGATAATTCTTGCCTTACGACAAACGCTATAACCAGCAGCATCATATTTAGTTAAACGAAACCCAATATCACTTAATTAGTTTCTTACCAGCAGGCAATTGTTGCAATGACTACGTATCATTCAACTTCAATGATTTTATTTCTTCGTCTATTGCAGCACGTTGACTACAAATCTGGCTGCCCTGGGTTCAACCCTTGCGGCAGCTTTTTTCTGTTTAATGGTATAATACATAAACAGATCTAATATTAAAACATTCAGCCTCCTTCGTCGGTACTTCTTCATAGCATATTCGCCGGCGAAGTAAAATAATTTATAAAATGGCTATATTTATCTCTTTTTACGACCTGCCTTCGCTCTCATATATCCCTTTCCTCAAGAATGTAGCACGTTTACAAAACTAAGTAGGTATTAATGCCTGAAGTGCTACTTCTCTTACAAAAAAAAATAAATAAAACACCATTCACTTGCTTCATCCGACTTTAAGGCCTGTTCTACTATTACTGAGTCGTTGGAAATAAAGCTAGTTACACAAAAATTAAATTCAGCATCTGGTTTCTTGCACTCACGCTCAGACCGTTGAACGGTAACAGTCTCGTTCTTTATATCATTTTCACCAGAATGATAATCAATGATATCTTCAAAACTTAAGCTATCTTCTGAATCGACGTCAAATTCTACCTTTAGACTATCTAATAACCGTTTCATCGGACTGTGAAGAAACTATTTCACCAGTTAGCAATTCAATAATACGTTTCCATTCTGGAACTTCTTAAATATTTACTGTAAGATTTCGAGAACCATTAGTTGAATCTACCTCATTCTACAAGAAAATTACATCACGACTGATAGTTATTCCTTTCGTAATCGGATCATACACACGATAATCCTTGGACTCCAAACTGTACCCAACAAATATGCATTTTGTAGATTTGGACTCTAGCTTAGACCGTTTGATTTTTGGAATATGTGAAAACGCCTTCCAACTAAATACTCAAATATGTTTCAAACTCGGTTTTCTTCCTGACCATAATTCCTTGGGCAGACTATATTATTTTTGCACGGTGTGCTGTTCATTAGGTAGGCGGCTGTTACTGCAGCCTCTGCCCAATATCTTTCCTCTAGGTCTGCATCATACATACATCTAACACGATCCATTATCGTGCGATTTAAATGTTCTATGTCATGCTGCTCCGGAGTGCATGGAGCTGTCTTCTAGTGAATGATACCACTGCTGGTCAAAAATTTGGCAAATGAGTTATTACTTATTAAGGTAATGTCTAATTTTTTTCTGGGAAATTCTTCACTATGTCAACAGCCCCAGAAAAAAATTAGACATTACCTTAAAAAGTACTTGCCATATAATGACTTACTTTTGTGATTGCCATATTTTGTTACTCGCTTACAAAACAAATTACATTAGTTCTCAAAAAAGGAAGTAGTAATGGAACTAGTTCTTTATGTTAAAAGAGACTACCGTACTAATGGTTCGAATTAATTCCTACAATAATTAATGTAATCGATTCTCAGTAATTGATTATAAAAGTCTCATGCCTTGTTAAAATCATTAAGTTGGTTATCTAATTGGGAAGTACTTTCGCGAAAAATGCTTAATTCCACACTCGATTACCTTTTCAAAAGTTTTTTGCTGGGTCAGTTTCGATTTTGAGTTTTTCACTGCCAATAGCAAAGAACGAAAACATTCCGGCAATCCGGCCAACATCAAGGAAGCCATTCCATCACATATTCATCATTCCATTCACATATTCACTCATTGAACCGAAATCACTTAGTCTAAGCTGGACGAGTTGTTTTAACAATTCTACCTTTCTTGTTAAACCGTGTCCTCATAAGCACGATTTCGCGTGTCGCGTCTAAACATCAAAGTTTTCGCGTCCACGTAATTTTTCGAATGAAAATTACAAATTCGTTGCCATTTTCACATTATTTTTTTTTAAATTAACAATTTACCAAACTCCGTTAACTGGGCCTGAACTTTAGATTTGTATAAAGAAAACATAAGCGTGTGAGTCCTGTGCAAACTAAGCAAATAGTGATGTTAATACGGAATGGTTATTCCTTTCACAACAAATAGTAATGAATTTGATTTAACAACTTGATTAGAAATTTACCGTTGTTTAAAGGTCGAATAGAAAGTCGTGGGGGTAAGGAAACTAATAATAATAATACTTTCCACTCTGTCGCTAGTAGGAAACCGGTAGATATTTTCTTTAATAGGGCTGAGAGAATTAATTATCAAAAAAATCATCAAAAGAATATCAGGCACAAATTAAATAGAAAAAGCAAAGGGCAACTTTGGCGCGGCATAATTCTAAGATTCGTGTCACACCTAAGGAATATAAGGCGGATTACATCATTGATATTAGAAACAGGCAGATTAAAGCTAAACATCGACCACTTTATGAAAAAGCGGTCGTTAATAAAAACAATCGGGTCACAATACAGGTGAACACCGGGAAAAAATTCATAAGATCCACATTAAGAACTAATGGTTTTTCTAATGCAATTTCTCATTTTTTTGGGACAACGATCTGCGACAGTGATGTCCTCATAAGATGTCCTCACTATTATACATAGGTCGTAGTAGATCTTCTTGTCATGAGTAGGTCTCTTGCAACTACATAAATCATAAACTCTTGAAACTAAAGGGATAAATACGGAATGTATGGTCCCTAAAAAATTCTAACAAATTGTCCATAAATTTTAGCGGAGAGGGGTTCAATTGCCCATTAGTACCATGAGAAAATGGAATCTTGTTAATGGATGAACTTAAAACTATTTTAAATAAAATAAAAAATAAACAGAAAAAATAAGTATAAATAAAAAATAAAGAATAATTTTAAATGTTGAGAAATCATTGAATACATAAAGAAATTTAAATATGAATTATGACATCAAAAGAGAAAAAATTGATTGATATTAAAAAGGCCTTAAATAAACAAAGAGCAAAAAAATAAATTGAGGTAATAAATATAAAAAACTTTAAACGAAAATATATTAATTCAAGTAAAAATCAACGCAATGATAAAAGTTTATTTTAGAGTAGGGTGATCCATGGCATAAGAAATTATCGTTTGCCTTTTTATACTTGGTAGACAATCACACCTAACTCATATAAAATCAATACAAAAAGAAATAAATTATTAAAAAAAAATAAAAAGGGTAAATGTGGCCACAAAGATAAATATAAGAAGAAGCTGTAAATTTTTTTCACTTAACAAAAGAATAAAAAAACAATGAAAATGTAAAACTCGATCGATCGAGATTATGGAGCAGTATGCAGTAAGGTAATGTTACTAAGTTCTTTTTGGAGCCCACGTAGGGCATCTTAATAACGAGGAGGTGTGAATAAAAAAGAAGCGAGACGTCCATACAGATGGTACCTGAAATCGTCACAACCGTTTTAGAGGAAAAGCGGCAGCTTGACATTAGTTATCTTTATTACATCACCGTACACAACATATATAATTTGGATAATCAGGCCCGCTATTCTGTAGCAGCGGATTGAACAATTTTTGTGCTGCTAATCGTCTTAGATTACTTATGCTGAAAAGCCCTTTACTCTCGCGTGCGTCTACCTCCAATACGAAGCGTGACCAGCGAAGAATCTAATTTGCAATCTGTCGGACGCAGATTTGTAGCAAGAGAGAAGTTAACATAACCAAACGTACATGTGGCTACTGCCTGCACGCGAAATAATGCTGACACTGCACACGCGCCGGCTAGTGGGAATACAATGCGGGATCATATTTCGTCTGCATAATTGCGCAATGTGGGAATGGAATTTGTAATTATAAGCTGACTAATGAATTATTACTTATCAAAGAAATGTAATTTAGTTTAAGTTTTCTAATCTTACTTGGGGAGTAGTATTGAGTTAACTATAATTGTGAAATAAATCGTTTATTATTTTAAAAGCGGATAGTTGGGTCCGCTGTAAATTATTTTTTTAAGAATATTAAAAAAAAGTTAACATAAATATGCCTCTCATTTTTATTTACAAAGTGAGTTGGTTAAATTGATGATGTTTACAATTACACAGCTAAGGTAGATAAATGCGAATAATGCTGATGAGGGATATAGCGGCCCAGAAAATGCAGAATTAAATTCTGCTGGTGTCTAATTTATCTAGTTTTCTTTGGAAAATTTATGCAGACCTTGCGAAATGTTATACGGGAAGAGTAGGAGAAAATAAGTGCTGAGGAAACAGAAAAGTTGGTTAATTCCATGCCAAACAGACTGAAGTCAGTCCTGAAGCAACGTGGCTATCCAACAAAATATTAAATTTAGGATTTAATCATATTTATCAAGCTTTTCTTTATTTATTTTAACACTGAACGCAGACTTTTTTGTACCTATATTTTCATATCGTGATATTTATGATGCTTTTGTTTAAAAATGAATTAATTTTTCGGTTTATGTTATTTAGTTATTTTAAGAAAATGGTGTAAATATAAAATCACTATTATACATAGGTCGTAGTAGATCTTCTTGTCATGAGTAGGTCTCTTGCAACTACATAAATCATAAACTCTTGAAACTAAAGGGATAAATACGGAATGTATGGTCCCTAAAAAATTCTAACAAATTGTCCATAAATTTTAGCGGAGAGGGGTTCAATTGCCCATTAGTACCATGAGAAAATGGAATCTTGTTAATGGATGAACTTAAAACTATTTTAAATAAAATAAAAAATAAACAGAAAAAATAAGTATAAATAAAAAATAAAGAATAATTTTAAATGTTGAGAAATCATTGAATACATAAAGAAATTTAAATATGAATTATGACATCAAAAGAGAAAAAATTGATTGATATTAAAAAGGCCTTAAATAAACAAAGAGCAAAAAAATAAATTGAGGTAATAAATATAAAAAACTTTAAACGAAAATATATTAATTCAAGTAAAAATCAACGCAATGATAAAAGTTTATTTTAGAGTAGGGTGATCCATGGCATAAGAAATTATCGTTTGCCTTTTTATACTTGGTAGACAATCACACCTAACTCATATAAAATCAATACAAAAAGAAATAAATTATTAAAAAAAAATAAAAAGGGTAAATGTGGCCACAAAGATAAATATAAGAAGAAGCTGTAAATTTTTTTCACTTAACAAAAGAATAAAAAAACAATGAAAATGTAAAACTCGATCGATCGAGATTATGGAGCAGTATGCAGTACGGTAATGTTACTAAGTTCTTTTTGGAGCCCACGTAGGGCATCTTAATAACGAGGAGGTGTGAATAAAAAAGAAGCGAGACGTCCATACAGATGGTACCTGAAATCGTCACAACCGTTTTAGAGGAAAAGCGGCAGCTTGACATTAGTTATCTTTATTACATCACCGTACACAACATATATAATTTGGATAATCAGGCCCGCTATTCTGTAGCAGCGGATTGAACAATTTTTGTGCTGCTAATCGTCTTAGATTACTTATGCTGAAAAGCCCTTTACTCTCGCGTGCGTCTACCTCCAATACGAAGCGTGACCAGCGAAGAATCTAATTTGCAATCTGTCGGACGCAGATTTGTAGCAAGAGAGAAGTTAACATAACCAAACGTACATGTGGCTACTGCCTGCACGCGAAATAATGCTGACACTGCACACGCGCCGGCTAGTGGGAATACAATGCGGGATCATATTTCGTCTGCATAATTGCGCAATGTGGGAATGGAATTTGTAATTATAAGCTGACTAATGAATTATTACTTATCAAAGAAATGTAATTTAGTTTAAGTTTTCTAATCTTACTTGGGGAGTAGTATTGAGTTAACTATAATTGTGAAATAAATCGTTTATTATTTTAAAAGCGGATAGTTGGGTCCGCTGTAAATTATTTTTTTAAGAATATTAAAAAAAAGTTAACATAAATATGCCTCTCATTTTTATTTACAAAGTGAGTTGGTTAAATTGATGATGTTTACAATTACACAGCTAAGGTAGATAAATGCGAATAATGCTGATGAGGGATATAGCGGCCCAGAAAATGCAGAATTAAATTCTGCTGGTGTCTAATTTATCTAGTTTTCTTTGGAAAATTTATGCAGACCTTGCGAAATGTTATACGGGAAGAGTAGGAGAAAATAAGTGCTGAGGAAACAGAAAAGTTGGTTAATTCCATGCCAAACAGACTGAAGTCAGTCCTGAAGCAACGTGGCTATCCAACAAAATATTAAATTTAGGATTTAATCATATTTATCAAGCTTTTCTTTATTTATTTTAACACTGAACGCAGACTTTTTTGTACCTATATTTTCATATCGTGATATTTATGATGCTTTTGTTTAAAAATGAATTAATTTTTCGGTTTATGTTATTTAGTTATTTTAAGAAAATGGTGTAAATAAAAAATCTGTGGAAAAATTTGTCTATAAATTTAATACTTAATGTGGGTTTTTATATATTTTCTAAAAATACATTAGGTGAACGCAGACTTTATTAACTATGTGTATAGAGAAATGTTTAAAGCAGTTATTAATTCATAAAAATTTATGTAATTGAAAAAAAAAAACTTTTTTAAGGTTACCTATTTATTTTTTCGATAGTGTATTGTATAATTTTTTACATTTGAAAATACAAAAATTGTGATTAAAACAACAACAAAAATTGTTTTCTTTATTCTGGCGGACACTGCAAATTAAGGAAATAATATTGATTACCAATATGTATTAAAGTATATGATAGTTCATCTTTTTAACCGACTTCAAAAAAGAAGGAGGTCATACAATTCGGCTGAATGTTTCTTTTTTTATATTTGAGCCTCCAGAACTCAGTGATTTCTGATCCGATTTTGAAAATTTTTGGTAATATGATAGATTATGCTTTAAAAACAGTTCATAATCTTAAAAATTAAAGGGTGTCCCCATACAACACACATATTTTTTACGTGTATTATGAATTGTAAAGGGCGATTCTGTAAAATTTAAAATGACAGCGTCTTACTATAGCCCTTAATAGCAAAAAGTTGTACAAAAATAAATCTAAAAATTAAAGGGTGCCCCCATAATTGATGTACATTTACTTATATGGGCCTATCTTTTAAACCGTTATAGACCAACGCTTGCAATTTGAACAGAATATCAATTGCTATGGGCGTAACAGTAACAAGTATTTATATTACAAATTATAAATCAAAGGGTGCGATAATAGTTCATTTAATTTGATGTATATTGCCAAACTTTTTAACAGTTATAGACAGACGCATGAAATTTACAACGAACCTGTATTGGTAAGTCCGCTATAACAAAAAGTATAAAATATGGATTTGGAAGTAAAAGGATGTTCCAATAGTTGATGTTATTTCAAGTGTGTGGCCGTACTTTTAGACCGTTATAGACAGAACGCTGAAACTTAAAAAGTACCTGTATTTCTAAGCCCGCTATACCAATGAGTTTATAATTGAATTTAGAAATTAAAGGGTGTCCCATGATTACTGTAGATTTACTTATATAGGCCTATCTTTTGAACCGTTATAGACAAACGCTTGTAAATTTGACGCAATATCGATTGCTATGGCCGTTATAGTAACAGCTAATAATATATAAAATTATAAATTAAGGGATGCACCAATAGTTCATTTAATTTGGTATATGGCCATACTTTTATACAGTTGTAGACAGACGATTGAAACCGTCAGTTTCATGATAACTTTTTAACACAAACACAATTATCTCTGGAACTACTACATAGATTTTCTTACAACCTACTGCATTTTGTTCGTCTAATATCCCTCTTTCAGAATGTGTAATATTTAGAAATATTTTTAAGTTTCCAAGTAAAAGCCAGTCGCATGCCAATTTCATGCCATTTTTACCGAAATCAGTTTCATGATAACTTTTCAACACAAACGCAGATATCTCTGGATCCACTCCATAAATTTTCTTACAACCTACTGCATTTTTAACCGACTTCAAAAAAGAAGGAGGTTATACAATTCGGCTGAATGTTGCTTTTTATATTTGTGCCTCCAGAATTCAGTCATTTCTGATCCGATTTTAAAATTTTTTTTTATATACATGAACTGTTATAGGCAGACAGATGAAATCTGTTTTGAAGTCGGCTTTTTTCGCAGAATTATTATGAAAACGATAATGAACATGAAGCAGTGGAACTGCATTTGCATTCCACTATAGTGCCAATGGATTTCTAGTCCACTACCACTAAAATCGTTTCATTTAGTGCATTAATTTTCCACTACCACTAAAATCGTTTTATTTATTTTTTTTTTATTAATGGGTTTTTATTTCATTTCTTTAGTTTTAACAAATAATTACATTTTTGCTCCAGCGACAATTATGGCTTTGTAGAGGCCAGTAGGCAACATACAATATTTACATTTTAAGCTTCATATATATACTTATATTACGTGACACATTTTTAACATAAGGAGAAATAAGTATGTTAGCTTTAAAGATGCAGGAAGTACCTCAACATCGTGCAACAAAAATTCTTTCAGATTTTTTGATAAAACAGATATAGTTTTTAAACGATTGGGTAACTGGTGTTATTCATTAGATCCATTAAAAAAATTCGTTGTTTAGTTAGCTCAAGTCTGCATATAACTAAATTTAAATCCATAGCCCGCCCGTCTTGTAGTTCTTTGTGTGCGTGATATATTATTACTAAATTGAATGGTGTGTGACCCAATACCTCTAATACACTTAAACACATAAACAAACAGTTGCTGCTTATAAAGACCTTTTACTGGAAGTGTGGTTTTTGCATATTTTTTAAATAAAGCTATTGTTCCAAATTGTAATGGAAGATTAAATATGACTTTCAACGCCTTATTTTGTGCTGATTGCAGTGATCCCAAGACTGAATTCCCTTTACTACCATAAATTACTGGAAGGTAAGTTAAGTGCGAATGAATTAACAATTGGTAAAGTTACATTTTCGTATGAATATTAAGTTTATTTTTAAATTTATATAAAATACCAATTCCTGGTGATATTTTAGACTTAAGGTGGCTGATGTGATTTTCCCACAGTAGACTATGGTTTAAGTTTATACCTAGGTACTTAACACTTTTCGATTCAGTTATTAAATGACCATCAATATGTACACACAATGGCTCTTAATTTTTTGAAACGTAAGGCTTAAATCTTATAAATTTAGTTTTATTAGCATTTAAAATTAATTTGTTTATTCTCATAAACTCATGTTCTACTTTCGTTTGAAGTACTTGCTAGTACTTATAATTGTAAAAAATACAAATATCATTAGCAAACATAAAAAGCTTACCATCAAACTGTATGTTTTTTAAAACGTTTATAAAAATTTCCATGTCATGGAGACATGGAGAATTTTGTATTTTAAATAGTACATTTTGTACTATATTCAAAAACAATTGTAAACAACATTTTTGTGATCTATACAGTGAGGTAATTATCAAGATGTTATTCTTAATTTTAATATCTGTGTTTAAACTTTGCTTAAACATGAATTTAATTTTAATGATAAGAAAGACAAGGCAATTAATATGCAGCTAATATTTTTAAGATTAAAAAACATGCATGTGTTTTCCACTAATAGAATAAGCAAACACACAAACAGAAATACCAGCATCTGCAGTAATGATGTTGGTTTTCCCAGTTTTGTAATAGTAACAATATTAATAAACACAAAAACAGAAATAAAAACATCACTATCTTACAAACATTCAAGTTAAATCTTTGTCTGTGAAGTCTTAGGTTTAACACTCTGGTAATGACAAACAAATGATTTCCAAAAAATCTTTACTTTGACAAACAATAACATTGTATTTTATTTGTTCAGTTATATAAACAGTTGTTCCACCATAACTATCTTGCCTGCAACAATGCTCCACATTATATCCATTAATCGAGTACAAATTAAGACACTTCCTATCAAACCACGTCTCCTGAACCACAATGATATCAGGCAACACTAACAGTTTATATGTAGCTCACTTAAATTTGTTAAATTTATCAATCGATGAAATACTTCTTGCATTTATTAATAAAACATTGAAAGATTTTCAATTATATTCATTTATGTGTGTATTAAAAAAATTAATATTATAAAAATACTTTGTATTCATATTAAAAATTATATATTAAAAACAAAATATTTCGATTTTCTCATACCAGATATTTAATATTAAAATTGACAATCTTTTAACAGTAAAGTGCTTGATATTTTTACACAAAGTACTTATATCCAAGCAGCCAATATATTTCTTTAATAGAATTCAATTTGCTAGATCCAATTGTGGCAAAAAGATCATTCAAAAAAGATATCAGAGACTTTTATCTCAAAGATAATTTTTTATTTCAACGACAAGTCTCTGGAACTCCTTGCCAAACTATATTCAAAATTTAGGCAATTTAAATCAGTTTAAAAAGGAGTTATTTAAATATTTTTCCTAATGTGTCTTTTTACATAAGTAATAATCACAAAATAATTTAAGAATACTAAACTGCTTGTAAAACGTATTTTCATTTGTAAATGTTTTATGACTATATTTTATTATTATTATTGTTTTTATTACTTTTTATTTTTTTATTTTTGTCTTTCTTAATAAGTTATTTCTATATTTTACATCTCTTTTGTAAAATCTGTTATGATATATTTAACTAGCGCTCATTTCATACGATATTTACCTTGTAGTGCTAGATTATATAAATAAATAAATAAAAAAATAAATAAAACTGGTAATATACCTAACATTTTTTTAATTTGGAGACACACATTGTCGTCATTGTCGTCTTCGTCATCATCAGAACTATCAATATCGCTTGCTTCCACGACCAACCGATTTGCATAGCGAGGCATCTACATCATCCATCGCACAGAGTAGTATTTTACCCAAAAAGAAGACCAAAAAGGCAAAAATTAATTTGATGAAATCCTAAGAACAAATTACGCAGATCGATAGAAAACAAAATTCTACATCATATTAAAGTCACGAAAGTGGAGAAAATTGCATGCCTTTTTATTGAGTTTTTTCGATTTCAAGATATTTATATGATATTTTTTGTGGCTAAACGAATAGAGGTATTACATTGATTTCATCAGCAGCTATTTTCAATATTTAAAAAGAAAAAATTATCTCAAATATTTATTTTTAAAAATTTAATTATAAATTCTTACCAAAAACAAAAAAGGAAAAGTTTTTTGAAAGTAAAGCTAGCTGTTGTACAAAAATATGGTGTATACAACAATAAAATATGAGATCTCTTATTGAGGAAAAAAAGAAAAAGTTTGCGCAAGTTTGCGCCATTATTTTTGGTGATTTTTTGATATTCAATATTGGATAAATTATAATTTTGAGAAGAGAGACATTGCGACATCCATAAAAAGCTATGTTTTATTTACCTTTTTCTATACAACTGCAATAGTTCGACTGTCTAAATTTAATTTGACTTGCTCTTAGAATAAAGTACAGTTCCAAACCAAATTTTGGAGGAATGCGAGAGGGAGACCGACATACGTAATAATAAATAATTTTTCTAAAATACACAACATATATAAAAAAATAAATTCTCTTCAAAATATACAAAAAAAAAAACAAAGTTTTAAATCGCGGGTGGGTAAATTAATTAATATAATAAAAACGAAATGGCCATCGAGACGTGCTTTGACCCTCAATAATCAATATCGGTAATTTAAATATTTAATCGGGATAATAGAAAAAAGGAAGAAAAAAGATTTTATTTTGAAAATTAATTATTATGTTTTATTTAATTATTATGTTTTATTTAATTTAATATTTGCAAAGTGCCCCTGCATATAAAGAAATTATCATAGTGTGTTGTGATATTTTATTTTTCATCCTCTTTCAACTCTATAAAAGAGCCGGGAAAAAGTCGTCCGTATACAGTGGAGAAAGAAAAATAGAATTACTGTTGGTCATTAATGTTTTTGCTTAAACTTTGGTTTTTGTCTTTGCTTTATTGTTTGAGAAAAAATCTTTAGTTTATTTAAAATGTTTGTCAGAAGTTTCCTGTAGAGTTAAGTAAGCGGTAACGAAATGGCCATCGAGGCGTGCTTTGACCCTCAATAATTAATATCGGTAATTTAAATAATTAATCGCGATAGTAGATAATAGCACGAAAAAGTTATTTTATTTTAAAAATTAATTAATATAATAAAAATTTCCTTTGTTTAATTTAATATTTGCAAAGTTCCCGTGAATATACAGTATTGGGCAATGTTTTAATGCAGTTTTATTAGTTTCTGTGTCATGCAATATTACAAAAAAAAAAAAAAAAATTGTAATTATCTCTCACCTAACGGTTCTTTTAGTACAACAACAAAAATTACTCAAAAATTCATTGGGCAAAACCTAAGAAACTTTTAATATTTTGTATAATAACCCTTATTTTTTATTACTGCGGCGCACCGACGCGGCATAGATTTGATTAAATTATCAATTATTTTTGGATCTATGCGTATCCATTCATCTTCCAGACACGAAAATAAATCGTCTCTGTTGGAGAATCGTTTCGATCCAACATTCCTCTTCAATATGGAAAATAAATTTTCGATTGGGTTCAAATCGGGCGATTGGGCCGGCCAATCAAGCAATTGAATCCCTTTCGATTGTATCCAGTCCTTTACCAATTTCGATGAGTGTTTCGGATCGTTATCATGTTGAAACACCCATCGAAGTGGCATATTCCACTCGGCATATGGCAACATCTTATTTTCTAAAATGTCCCTATACACAAATCTGTCCATTTTGGTAGAAATTCTGTGGAACGGCCCTAGACCATGACCTGAAAAACACGTCCACACCATCACATTGCCACCCCCATGCTTGACAGTTTTTTTACAATATCGGGGTTTAAGCCTTTCACCAGTATTGCGTCTCACACGACATATGCCATCCGAGTTGAACAAATTAAATTTGCTTTCGTCGCTAAAGAGCACACTTTTCCACTTTTTAACTGGCCAATCAATCTTTTTTTTTTTTGCAAATTCGAGCCTAAAAAATCAGGCATTAATGGTTGACTTGTAAGCTTAAAAATACTTACCGTTTTTACGTTTTGTAAGAAGAGGTTTTTTGGAAGCTTTATAACTTTTCAATCCAGCCTCTCTCGCCCGTCTGCGGACTGTGCTGGCATCAACACTTAAGCCTAATTCTGACACAATTTTTTTTGACGAGATGAAGGGGTTTTTTTTTATTATTTTCTTGATATTTCTATCATCACGAACTGATGTTTTACGAGGTCTTCCTCCAGGATTAATATTGAGTACAGTTCCTTTATCTTTTTAAAGGTTTATCCATTTGGAAACCATTGATTTGCTTACTTACAAATTTGCAATTTCAGCCTGTGATTTGCCTGCATTATAATGCGTTATAGCATTCAATTTAAATGCTTCACAATATTTTTTACGTTGCATTTTATTTTAATTTTAAATGCGAAATTTATTTGTTACATGCTTTTAAATGCATACTAGATCACTTTTTCATAAGAAATCATCGAAAAAAATAAGAAGTTACCGTTATCTTAAAAAAAACAAATTTATTGTACAAAAGCAAAAAGTTTCTTAGGTTTTGCCCAATGAATTTTTGAGTAATTTTTGTTGTTGTACTAAAAGAACCGTTAGGTGAGAGATAATTACATATTTTTTTTTTTGTAATATTGTATGACACAGAAACTAATAAAACTGTATTAAAACATTGAATTGAAATATGTTCGTTTAAACATAATTTGACTCAGAAGCTAATATTGGACAACGTTTCTAAGGTTTTGCCCAATACTGTAAATAAATAATGGTAGTGTTTTGTGATATTTTGGGCCAGTTTCACATTGTCGCAATCGTTCGTCCGTTCGCATAATTACATTTAAAACAAAAACAATTTTTTAGAATTTGTTTTTGTTTTGAATGTAATTGTGCGAACGAACGAACGATTGCGACATCGTGAAACTGGCTCTTTATTTTTTATCCTCTTTCAACTGCATAAAAGAGCCGGGAAAAAGTTGGTCGTATACAGTGGAGAAAGAAAACTAGAATTACTGTTGATTATTGTTGTTTTTGTTTTAACTTTGATTTTTGTCTTTGCTTTATTGTTTGGACAAAAATTTTTAGTTTATTTAAAATGTTTGTCAGAAGTTTCCTGTAGAGTTAAGTAAGCGGTAACAAAATGGCCATCGAGACGTGCTTTGACCCTCAATAATCAATATCGGTAATTTAAATAATTAATCGGAATAATAGAAAATAGCACGAAAAAGAGATTTTATTTTTTTTTTTTTCGTAATATTCATTTATTTGCGATCTATTTTCCACAGAAACATTAAGCAAATTTTATAAATTTTAAAAATGACTTAACTTATTGAGCTCCAGTGAACTCAATAAAAATATATAAATACATGCATATATACATAAACTTATACTATTTTCTGAAAGGAAGATCAAGTACGTGATGTCTCTTGAGCCTTCTAATTTCATCTGAATCATTTAAAAGATTTATGGCTAAAATATTTGGATGATGACTTAGTCTATAAAGATATCTATCACTATAATTATTAATTTCCTCTTTGATCGTAGTTATACCAAGATCCCGATGTATTACTTCGTTTTTGATAAACCATGGAGCATTAACGTTTTGGATTGATACATTTGAAGAATCTCTATATTTGAGTTACTAGCAGTTCCCCAAAGCTGAATACCGTACGTCCAAACTGGTTTTAGTATCGTTTTGTATAACAACAATTTATTTTCCAGTGTTAACGTTGATTTAGGCCCTAAAAGCCAAAACATTTTTTTTTGATTTATAATTTAACTGTTTCCGCTTTGCTTTAATATGTTCACTCCATGTTAATCGTCTATCTAGGAGAAGTCCTAGATATTTTACATTTGTAGTTTGTGGAAGAGTTATTCCGTTAAGTGTTACTGGAGGGCAATCGCCTTTTCTCAATGTAAATGTTATGTGGGCAGATTTTTCTGCATTTACCTTTATGTTCCATTTGTTCAACCATTCTTGAATAAGATTCAATCCATTTTGTATAAAAAGGGAAGCTTCCGAAGGTGTATCCCTAGAAGCCATTATAGCTGTGTCATCAGCATACGTCGCTATCGTCAAACCATCCACTGCTGGCATATCTGAGGTATAAATTGTGTAAAATACCGGTCCTAAAACGCTTCCTTGTGGAACACCTGATTGAATTAATCCAAAGGAAGATTGGTCATTGTTTACTCTAACATAGAAATTTCTTTCACTTAAATAGGACTTCAAAAGAATATAAAAAGGAGCTGGAAGTAACTTTTTAAGTTTATACAATAGACCTAAATGCCACACTCTATCAAATGCTTGTTGTACGTCCATAAAAACTGCCGAGCAGTATTTTTTTGTTTCTAATGTGTTTGATATGACGTCTACAATCCTGTGACATTGTTCAGGAGTACCGTGCTTATGTCTGAATCCAAACTGATGTTCTGGAATTATGTTATTTGATTCTAAAACAGGCAACATCCTTTCCAATAATAATTTTTCAAAAATTTTAGAAAAAATCGGTAGTAAACTTATAGGTCTGTATGAAGTAACTAAATGTTCATCTTTGTTTGGTTTTGGAATCATGATGATTTCTGCGTACTTCCATTGAGAAGGAAAATAACTTAATCTTAAAACAGAGTTAAATAATGTGGTTAAAAATAGTTTAGCCTTCTTAGGTAATGATTTTATCATTTTGGAGGAAATACCATCATAACCTGGACTTTTTTTGTGATTAAGATTAATAATAACTTTTTCAACGTCGGCGAGGGAAATATGTTTAATCGGAAAACTCATTTGACAAGCAATATCGAGAAATTTATCAATTTCCTCTTTATCTGTTTGTCGGTTTAAGCTAAATGGTTGGAAAACGGTCTCCAGATGTTCCTTAAATGTACTAGCTTTAGGATGATCAGATCTATGCCATCTTCCATTATAATCTTTCACAGGTACATTTCTTTTGGTTGGGTGCTTAAGATATTTTGTTGCTTTCCATAGGTTATACTTATCACTTCGCGTCGAATCTAACTTTTTTAAGAAATCACATACGGACTCATTTTTAATTTCTTTCATACGCCTTTTTAAATAATTCGATGCATTATTGTAATTCGTCTTATCCGAAGGGTTTCTAGTAGTGTGGTATATTCTACGCAAGTATCTTTTATTTCTTAAAAGGTGCCTGATTGCATTGGATAACCAGATTAGCTTAGAAAATGTTTCTATGGCGTCTTCCAATTTATATGCTGTTTTTATTGAAACATTGAGATTAATATTACTTTCTATGTAAGATGCAAATTGCTGGGTGTCAGTTTTTTCTGTAAATATTTTATGCTTTGGAGCCTGAAGCTCAATATGAGTATCGTAACAGACTATGAATGGGGTATGATCTGAACTTAGATCGTCACTATCTAAATTATCTAGTAGCGATCTTGATATGCCATTAAATATTACAAAATCCAAAAGGTCTGGAATTTTGTTTGTGTCACTTGGCCAATATGTGGGCTTACCGGTTGAAAGAGATGAGTAGTTGTTCCTTCTGATGCATTTAAATAGCTCTTTTCCTTTTGGATTTGCTAAACGTGACCCCCACCATGGGTGTTTAGCATTAAAGTCTCCACCAACGATGAATTTTGAACCAATTTTACTAAAAAAGTCTTCATATTGCTGACAACTTACACTATGTCGTGGTGGAAAGTAAATAGCAAAGACATTAAGAAAGTATTATCACATCTAACTTTGATACCAGCTGCTTGTAAATATGGTTCTTCAAATGGTTCCAATACTTCATATTTTATAGCAGATTTTACTAGAATTGCTGCACCCCCATGAGCTTTATTATAGGGATGGTAAGCTACAATGGTATCAAATCCATTTAATTTAAAGTAAGTTTTTGTTGTAAAATGTGTTTCTGATATTAAAAATATATCAATGTTGTTACTTTTAATAAATAATTCAGTTTCGTTTTTATGATTAGAAAGCCCATTAGCATTCCATATTGCTATCCTAAAATTTATTTGCATAATTTAGTCATTATGACTGTCATCATATTCACAAGATTTTCAATCAACTTTTCTAATTTCTCTAGTCGAGTTAAATAATTAGAATCAGGACTTTTAACTGCTTCGGAATATGAAACATTGAAATGTTTGTTGCGTTGGCTTGTAAAATTACCATTTAAATTTGGATAATCATTTGAATTTATGGTGAAATGGTTCGGATTCTGAGATGTTGAAAAACGATTTTGTCTTGACGGTATATTTGAGATAAGATCTTGATAAACTTTGCATCCTTTGTAATTTGCGGTATGATTATTTAAACAATGAACACAACGCGGAGGTGTTTCAAGAGGTTTTTTGCACTCAGAAGTTGGATGATCCATGCCACATTTAACGCATCTGTAAGGCTTTTTGCAATACTATTTAGTGTGCCCAAATTGTTGGCAGCGGTGACATTGAACTAAATCGTTTGTCCTTAATGGTGTCTCGATTTTGACCAAAGCATTGTTTATATGTTTAATATCATAAATTGTTTTATTATTTGTATTTGAATCTAAATCCACGAAAAACATTGATAAAGGTTCTTTTGTCACACGACTTTTAGCATTAACTACAGCTCTAACTTGATGACCTAGTAATAATAATTCTGCTTTTATATCTGCTATTGGTGTTGTATGGTGAAGACCCTTAATTACAATTCTATAAGCTTTTTCTTGCTTAAGCTGATAGGTATGAAAACTAATTTTTGACTCATCTAAATATTTAATAACTTTGCGATAGGAGTCCACTGCTTTAATCATTAAACGTACTGACCCTCCCTTAAAGATTTATAATTGAATTCATCAGCAGTTGTTAAATTACAAATCTTTTTAAGCATAATACTAATTTTTGTACATTTGGTATATAAATTGGTGGCGGTTTTGGTGTTGCTTCAGGGGCTTCACATTCTTCATCATCTATACTAAGGGCTGCATATTTATTGCTGGTTGATGTGCTAGGCTCGCAAGATAAATAAATTCTTTTATGTTGATGTACTTTAGGTGATTTAAGTTGCTTGCGTTTTGTTGTTGGTACGCTTTGCCAAACTATATCATTATCGTCGCTACCGCTTTCACTGAGGTCTGGTTCACCAGTTTCCATACTGGTAGTGTTTTTAGTTTTTAAACACTGGTTTAAAAACAAAGCACTTAGTGAGTGTTATAATTATTGTATGCAAAAATAATAGCAAATGTTTTGTGTGCTGTTGTTGTCACAAAAAATTTGTGCAAATACACTTTAGTATTGTACAATACTTCTGTTGTTGCACTTTTATTTAATTTTTGTTTGTTTTAATATTAAAAAAAAATGTTTTTGTTTGTTTTTTGTTTTCTATGGATTAGTGTTAATCCCTTAATGGAATGCTAATCCCTTTGTTTTTAACTTTCAACAAGTGATTTGTTTTTTTTTAATTTTTTATTTTTGTTTTTATTTATTTTCAATTTCGAAATAAATACAAAATTATGATGTCTGATCACAACCACGGCTGAACAAAGACTGAGATTTTATTTTGAACATTAATTGATATAATAAAAAAATTCCCGTTGTTTAATTTAATTTAATAATTGCAAAATGCCCGTGCAATTAAATAAATGATCGTAGTGTGTTGTAATATTCTATTTTTTATTCTCTTTCAACTGTATAAAAGGGCCGGGAAAAAGTCGGCCGTACACAGTGGAAAAAGAAAAATAGAATTTCCTGAAGCGTTAAGTAAGCGGTAACAAAATGGCCATCGAGACGTGCTTTGACCCTCAATAATTAATATCGATAATTTAAATAATTAATCGGGATAATAGAAAATAGCACGTAAAAGAGATTTTATTTTGAACATTAATTGATATAATAAAAAATTCCTGTTGTTTAATTCAATTTAATATTTGCAAAGTGCCCGTGCATATAAATTATCGTAGTGTGTTGTGATATTTTATTTTTCATTATCTTTCAACTGTACAAAAGAGCTGGGAAAAAGTCGGTCGTATACAGTGGAGAAAGAAAAATAGAATTACTGTTGGTAATTGTTTTTTTTTTTTTGCTTGAACTTTGATTTTTGTCTTTGCTTTATTGTTTGGACAAAAATTTTTAGTTTATTTAAAATGTTTGTCAGAAGTTTTCTGTAGAGTTAAGTAAGCGGTAACAAAATGGCCATCGAGACGTGCTTTGACCCTCAATAATCAATATCGATAATTTAAATAATTAATCAGGATAATAGAAAATAGCACGAAAAAAACATTTTATTTTGAACATTAATTGATATAATAAAAAATTCCCGTTGTTTAATTTAATTTAATATATGCAAAGTGCCCGTGCATATAAATTATCGTAGTGTGTTGTTATATTTTTTTTCATTTTCTTTCAACTGTATAAAAGACCTGGGAAAAAGTCGGTCGTATACAGTGGAGAAAGAAAAATAGAATTACTGTTGGTTATTGTTGTTTCTGCTTAAACTTTGATTTTTGTCTATGCTTTATTGTTTGGACAAAAATTTTTAGTTTATTTAAAATGTTTGTCAGAAGCTTTCTGTAGAGTTAAGTAAGCGGTAACAAAATGGCCATTAAGACGTGCTTTGACCCTCAATAATCAATATCGGTAATTTAAATAATTAATCAGGATAATAGAAAATATCACGAAAAAAAGATTTTATTTTGAACATTAATTGATATAATAAAAAATTACCATTGTATAATTTAATTTAATATTTGCAAAGTGCCCGTGCATATAAATAAATTATCGTAGTGATTTGTTATATTTTATTTACATTCACTTTCAACTGTATAAAAGAGCCGGGAAAAAGTCGGCCGTACACAGTATAAAAAGAAAAATAGAATTTTCTGAAGAGTTAAGTAAGCGGTAACGAAATGGCCATCGAGAGGTGTTTTGACCCTCAATAATCAATATCTGTAATTTAAATAATTAATCGGGATAATAGAAAATAGCACGAAAAAAAGATTTTATTTTGAACATTAATTGATTTAATAAAAAATTCCCGTTGTTTAATTTAATTTAATATTTGCAAACTGCCCGTGCATATAAATAAATTATCGTAGTGTTTTGTGATATTTTATTTTTTATCCGCTTTCATCTGTATAAAAGAGCCGGGAAAATTCGGCCGTACACAGTGGAAAAAGAAAAATAGAATTTCCTGAAGAGTTAAGTAAGCGGTAACAGAATGGCCATCGACACGTGGTTTGACCCTCAATAATTAATATCGGTAAATTAAATAATTAATCGGGATAATAGAAAATTGCACGAAAAGAGATTTTTTTAAATTAATTAATTAATATAATAAAAAATCCCCGTTGTTTAATTTAATATTTGCAAAGTGCCGTGCATATAAATAAATTATCGTAGTATTTAGTGATATTTTATTTTCATCCACTTTCAACTGTATAAAAGAGCCGGGAAAAAGTCGGCCGTACACAGTGGAAAAGAAAAATAGAATTTCCTGAAGAGCTAAGTAAGCGGTAACAAAATGGCCATCGAGACGTGCTTTGACCCTCAATAATTAATATCGATAATTTAAATAATTAATCGGGATAATAGAAAATAGCACGAAAAAGAGATTTTGTTTTGAACATTAATTGATATAAAAAAATTCCCGTTGTTTAATTTAATTTAATATTTGCAAAGTGCCCGTGCAATTAAATAAATTATCGTAGTGTGTTGTAATATTCTATTTTTCATTCTCTTTCAACTGTATAAAAGAGCTGGGAAAAAGTCGGTCGTATACAGTGGAGAAAGAAAAATAGAATTACTGTTGGTTATTTTTTTTTTTTTTTTGCTTAAACTTTGATTTTTGTCTTTGCTTTATTGTTTGGACAAAATATCTTAGTTTATTTAAAATGTTTGTCAGAAGTTTCCTGTAGAGTTAAGTAAGCTGTAACAAGATGGCCATCGAGACGTGCTTTGACCCTCAATAATCAATATCGGTAATTTAAATAATTAATCGGGATAATAGAAAATAGCACGAAAAAGAGATTTTATTTTGAACATTAATTGATATAATAAAAAATTCCCGTTGTTTAATTTAATTTAATATTTCCAAAGTGCCCGTGCAATTAAATAAATTATCGTAGTGCGTTGTGATATTCTATTTTTTATTCTCTTTCAACTGTATAAAAGGGCCGGAAAAACGTCGGCCGTACACAGTGGAAAAAGAAAAATAGAATTTCCTGAAGAGTTAAGTAAGCGGTAACAAAATGGCCATGGAGACGTGCTTTGACCCTCAATAATTAATATCGATAATTTAAATAATTAATCGGGATAATAGAAAATAGCACGTAAAAGAGATTTTATTTTGAACATTAATTAATATAATAAAAAATTTCCTTTGTTTAATTTAATATTTGCAAAGTGCCCGTGCATATAAATTATCGTAGTGTGTTGTTATATTTTTTTTTCATTCTCTTTCAACTGTATAAAAGAGCTGGGAAAAAGTCGGTCGTATACAGTGGAGAAAGAAAAATGGAATTACTGTTGGTTATTGTTGTTTCTGCTTAAACTTTGATTTTTGTCTATGCTTTATTGTTTGGACAAAAATTTTTAGTTTATTTAAAATGTTTGTCAGAAGTTTCCTGTAGAGTTAAGTAAGCGGTAACAAAATGGCCATCGAGACGTGCTTTGACCCTCAATAATCAATATCGGTAATTTAAATAATTAATCGGGATAATAGAAAACAGCACGAAAAAGAGATTTTATTTTGAACATTAATTGATATAATAAAAAATTCCCGTTGTTTAATTTAATATTTGCAAAGTGCCCGTGCAATTAAATAAATGATCGTAGTGTGTTGTAATATTCTATTTTTTATTCTCTTTCAACTGTATAAAAGGGCCGGGAAAAAGTCGGCCGTACACAGTGGAAAAAGAAAAATAGAATTTCCTGAAGAGTTAAGTAAGCGGTAACAAAATGGCCATCGAGACGTGCTTTGACCCTCAATAATTAATATCGATAATTTAAATAATTAATCGGGATAATAGAAAATAGGACGTAAAAGAGATTTTATTTTGAACTTTAATTGATATAATAAAAAATTCCCGTTGTTTAATTTAATTTAATATTTGCAAAGTGCCCGTGCATATAAATTATCGTAGTGTGTAGTGAGAATTCTCTAAATTGCCATTAGTGCTGCCAGTATATCTACAGGCACACAGCTGATGGTGGTGGTGGTAAACAAAATTCAAATTGTGGCCAGATTGTCGGCGGGGCTGGCATGATGGCGTATGCTCCGGCTTGCGCTCGCCGTATGGGGTGGAGTTCTTGCCAACCAACCTTAGCTTCTTTTTAGTACTACAAAAAAATAAAGCATGCCAGTCTAATCTCGCTGCGGTGGATAAAAAAAAAACGTTAAAGAAAAATTTATATGGAGCCCGAAGTGAGTATTAAACAAGCAAAAACTATTATTCACACACACAAATAAATAAACGTCAATTATCGTAGCCTTTTTGCACTTCAAGTTGGCTGGGGTCATTGCCAACTACATTGCCCTCCCTCTCGGAATTGATAACAATTCTTCCATGGCAACTACTAAAATTTTAGTTGCCCCAGACTTACCTCTGTTACTTCACCGCTTACCTTTCCATCACCAAACCTTTTTTTTTTATTATTAGTTACAATTTAACCTTTTGTTGATTTTAAATTTTTTTTGTAACTTTTATCCATTAAAAATAAAGAACTCGTTGACTAAACAAAAACACTAAATTGTTTCTTTCCGCAGTTTTTTTTTTTATGGCCGCCAACACACCATTCCTTTTCAAGGTCTAATCCAGAATGATCTCATCTTTAAAAATCCTCCGCCAAATCCACTTATCTTCAAAAATTTATTAAAAAGATGTCCGCTATCACCATCTTACCTATTAATTTGTCGGCCTCATACTCCTTTCTGTTCTATGTTTTTTTTATTAATTTTGTTAAACAAACCATCTGGTAAGTTCTTCTTCTTCTTAAAAAAAAATATTAGGTGGTCACGACAAACCTAACCATTACTGTGGTACCTACTGGGAGCCAGGATGGGAAGGAAAAAGACGCCCTGATGAAAATAAAAAAAAATTATAAGTTACTATTTATTATCCCTGTTCCCCAACCCAAAAATCGCCACTACGGTAACAGTAACCGTATGGTAACACTTATTACCTTCATTTCACCACAGTTAATTGCATCTGGTCTGGCATCCCCCGCTACTACTTTTATCATGAATGGGAACAGCTGTTTCCTAGTATGTGTGTAAAAATACAACAAAGCTGAAAGCATTGGTAAGTATTCATGAACATAATTTATTTACATTTAATAAATATGTTTTTATTTGCGACCTCTTAATATTAGGTAAATAATATTAATTATTTTTTTTGCTTTTCAGCTCAACAAGGAAATGAAGACCTACCATCAGCCCGAAGGCCGATATACGCGGATGAAAAATTTGGTAAGTACTTAATATAACATACATATATTAGCAACTTCACTGAACCTACTACTTCCTATAGGACATCTGGACGTTGAATGGCCGTTTCCTTTGATGGCCTAGCAGCAAACTACATTAAAAAAAGGTGAGTGTATTTTTATTCGGATAACATAATTGTGTAAAGTAAAGATTTTAACTATTTTCTTTTGTTTTATTTTCAGGCCAATGTAAAGATGTTTGGAAATTCTGGGTGGTCAACGTTGGAGCTTTTTCATAAAATTCAGGTAAGAGTCTATATATAAATATTTGGAAATTTGTTTAAATTTTGAACGTGGTAACTTAGAAAGTGTGTTAACTATGTGGGTATTGGAAGTGTGGAAAATAAAAAAAAATGTTATGCTACCTGTGTTAGACAGTTACAAGAACTAATTTAAAAGTGATTAGAAAAATTAATGCTTTATTAACTGCTATTATAAACAATACTATTGTACAAAAGTGCAGTATATATCAAATGAAAAGATGCCGGGTGGCTATACTATGTGTGCCCAGGCTTCTATTGGGTTACAAGAAGCAACATACACTAATTTTGGCATAGCATATAAAACAAAAGTGTTAACAAAAGAAATTGTTAAATGAAACCAAATCTAATTGGAGAAAAATACCTAGTTTACCAAAAACAAAATATGTATTGCCGCATCCATACCTTTTTCAAATATATTTGAAATGTATCTTAGGACAAATAGGTATGGAAAATTTGACGCTCCAATAACCATTTTGATTGGCTTAGACGTCCCACTATTACCCGACTATATCTATTAGTTAAATACCAAATGAGTAATGGCTTTCCACTAATGTTTCCTTTCTTTTTCTTCTATATATATATATATATATATATATATATTGCAATAATAACAAAAAATTCAAATTACATAAGGCCTTAAAACTAATAATTCATTTTATTTTCATAGGTTACGACAAGAATTCAATGGGCTTGAGGAAAACTAATTCTGGTCACTTAAAAAAAATTCAGCTGGGTAAGTAGACCAAATATAACACATTAATTAGACGAAAATAAATACTAATATATAATAATAAAAAAAACGTATAAGTATATATAAGATATTATTTTAAATAAGTGTAAATGAAAATTCTGAAGTAAGTTCTCAAACATTATAGGTGAAATTATGCAGCTTCCAAGCCAGAGTGTCCGATACTCTACAATGGGTAAAAGGGAAAAGCATCTGCTGACATGAAATCTGGGTAAGTCAAAAAAAAAATTTAATATAATATTCACTAAGTTTAGTCGACCTTTTTCTTTAATTAAAATGTAATTTTAAATAATTTTTGAGCTTGAAGGTCTTTTTTGAACAGTTATTTTATTTTTCAATATTTCGCCAACCTCCGGTTGGCATCTTCAGGAAATCTTAAAAAAATAAAATTTTTATATTATATATAATAAACATACATATTGACCACTGTACACACAAAATTTACTGATTACAACAACAATGTATAAACTTACAATATGAGTTACAATAAATAAACAAACAATAAAAATTAGTGTTTAACTTAATGTCTGTTATTGCACTGATTTGATTTCTTATTTTTTATTTATTATATGTCTATAGTTTTGCGCGCAATTTTCAATATCTGTTTTATAATTCATTCTCTTGTCCTGTGGTATGTTGATAATATGTAGCATTTCCAAGGTAAATCTCTTATTATATTTCTCTTCTGTGTCTAAAATCTCTATTTGATCAAAGTTTGGAGTATGTCCTCTCTCCGTACAGTGGGCTGCGAGTGCTGTTTTTTGTGTATTTGTTTTGTGTCTACATTTTATGTCTGATTTGTCTCCTGATATTCTGGTTTTTAGTTTGTTTTTTGTCGTACCAACATATACTTGATCGCATATGTTTTCCCCGTCCCCAGTGCAATTGATTTTATAAATAACATTTGATTTGTCCATCTTGTCTATTTTGCTTTTGGTTTTTGTGAATAGTTGTCTTAGCGTATTTTGACTTTTAAATGCTATTTTATATTTGTCTGCATTAAATAATCCAGCATTTTTTATTCGTTCTGAGAACTCTGGTATATATTGAACGGATTTATAAATTTTTTCTGTTGTCTCAGTATTACTTTTATTTGTTTTGTCCAAACTGTTATGTTTTAAATTATTAAAAATAAGTTTCTTTATTAAAGTGTCAGGGAAGGAGTTACTTTTCAAAATAGATCTTATTTTCTTGATATTATTTTCATGGAAACATTCGTCACTTATTGTCAAAACTCGTCTTATAAAATTGTTTGCGGTATTAATTATTATTGTTTTTGGTTGGCACGAGTAGAAATTCACAATCCGTCCAGATCCAGTAGGCTTTTGGTACCAGTCAATATAAATTTTGTTGTCTCTCCTTATAATTAATGTGTCAAGATATGGTAACTTGCCTTGTTTCTCTTCTTCACTTGTAAACTTAATTCTAGGGTGGAAATTGTTTAGTTCTCTTAAAGTTTCGTCAATTGCATCTTTTTTCACTATCCCAAAGAGGTCGTCTACATATTTCGTCAGGACTCTAGGCTGTACTTTTAATTTTTTTCTCGTTTTATTTAATAATTCATCCAAAACAATGTCAGCTACAATAGGTGATGCTGGAGAACCCATAGGTAAACCACTGTGTTGACTGTAGACCTTGTCCTTATATCTAAAATATCTATTGTCTTTAATACAGAATTTAAGTATTTTTAAAAATAGGTCCTTAGAAATTGATGTATGTTTTTCAATGTCGTTCCATTTCCTGCTTATTAGTTCAATAGCGTAGTCCACAGGTATGCTCGGAAATAACGACACTACATCAAAGGACACTAATTTTTCGCCTTCAGATATTGCACAGTTGTTAATTCTATTTTTAAATTGTATTGCGTCCTTAATATTGTATTCAGAATTAATCGTAAGATTTTTTAATATATTCGTCAAAAGTTTGCAGAGTTCCATTGAAGGTGAGTTAATCGTGGAGCATATTGGTCTAAGGGGGATATCTTCTTTATGGATTTTGGTGTTATTGCACCTAGCATTTACGGACTACCCAAAATCCCTAAGGAAATGGAACGACATTGAAAAACATACATCAATTTCTAAGGACCTATTTTTAAAAATACTTAAATTCTGTATTAAAGACAATAGATATTTTAGATATAAGGACAAGGTCTACAGTCAACACAGTGGCTTACCTATGGGTTCTCCAGCATCACCTATTGTAGCTGACATTGTTTTGGATGAATTATTAAATGAAACGAGAAAAAAATTAAAAGTACAGCCTAGAGTCCTGACGAAATATGTAGACGACCTCTTTGGGATAGTGAAAAAAGATGCAATTGACGAAACTTTAAGAGAACTAAACAATTTCCACCCTAGAATTAAGTTTACAAGTGAAGAAGAGAAACAAGGCAAGTTACCATATCTTGACACATTAATTATAAGGAGAGACAACAAAATTTATATTGACTGGTACCAAAAGCCTACTGGATCTGGACGGATTGTGAATTTCTACTCGTGCCAACCAAAAACAATAATAATTAATACCGCAAACAATTTTATAAGACGAGTTTTGACAATAAGTGACGAATGTTTCCATGAAAATAATATCAAGAAAATAAGATCTATTTTGAAAAGTAACTCCTTCCCTGACACTTTAATAAAGAAACTTATTTATAATAATTTAAAACATAACAGTTTGGACAAAACAAATAAAAGTAATACTGAGACAACAGAAAAAAATTTATAAATCCGTTCTATATATACCAGAGTTCTCAGAACGAATAAAAAATGCTGCATTATTTAATGCAGACAAATATAAAATAGCATTTAAAAGTCAAAATACGCTAAGACAACTATTCACAAAAACCAAAATAGACAAGATGGACAAATCAAATGTTATTTATAAAATCAATTGCACTGGGGACGGGGAAAACATATGCGATCAAGTATATGTTGGTACGACAAAAAACAAACTAAAAACCAGAATATCAGGACACAAATCAGACATAAAATGTAGACACAAAACAAATACACAAAAACAGCACTCGCAGCCCACTGTACGGAGAGAGGACATACTCCAAACTTTGATCAAATAGAGATTTTAGACACAGAAGAGAAATATAATAAGAGATTTACCTTGGAAATGCTACATATTATCAACATACCACAGGACAAGAGAATGAATTATAAAACAGATATTGAAAATTGCGCGCAAAACTATAGACATATAATAAATAAAAAATAAGAAATCAAATCAGTGCAATAACAGACATTAAGTTAAACACTAATTTTTATTGTTTGTTTATTTATTGTAACTCATATTGTAAGTTTATACATTGTTGTTGTAATCAGTAAATTTTGTGTGTACAGTGGTCAATATATATGTTTATTATATATAATATAAAAATTTTATTTTTTTAAGATTTCCTGAAGATGCCAACCGGAGGTTGGCGAAATATTGAAAAATAAAATAACTGTTCAAAAAAGACCTTCAAGCTCAAAAATTATTTAAAATTACATTTAAAAAAAAAATTTAATTTTATTATAACTTTTAATTAATATAATTATCTACTGTAGTCGTTACCCTTTCCTATCCGTAATACCCTAATCTTTAGTATAACCGATACTGCCCCGCCCTAATACGTTAACGACAAAATGTGCAGTGAAAGCAAGTTTTGTGGTTTACTGTAAATTGAGTCCCACATTTTGCTTTCCTCTACTTTTTGCCCTCTTTTTCCTTTTCTTTCGAATGTTTAGCTGCCTAACTGTGTCTCTATACTGCAGCTAACCCCCCGGTCTTGAAAACAGTGTAACCTAAGCTGCTGCAAAGAAGAACTAATGCTGTCTTGCCATCATTGGTTAACTAATTATTTTCCCTTAAGCCCAACTCGCTGTAATAACGGACTCAGATAAATGCTCTTACCCTAGGTGTCTAATGACCTCTAGCTCTTAATGGCATAGTTCCGCAGAGTGACTATTTGGTCGCACCATATAGGGTGGAGATGGTCATACATATGATCAGCTTAGAAACATAAGCTATAGTTGGGCAAGGCAAACAATTATTCAATGCACGCGGCTTCAGTTACACTAGGTTTCAATTCCTGCTGGCCAAGCTACGGTTAAAGATGCGGTTAAATAAAATTAAATTTATTTAAATAAAAATAAATAAATCTAAATAAAAATTTACAATTCTATTGCGAATACGGTTTGCTGTCAGCAAAAAAAACAAAATATATATATTTATATACGAGAAAAAAAAATAAATCAAAGAAAGATGAACATGAAAAATTATTGTTTTAGATCTTTACCGTGGAAGATTCCTAACGATCTGCCCTTTAGATCCTCGACCTCATATAGGCATTTCCCGACCGGCTTCACTACGCGACATTTTAAAAATTTGCGAGCAAGCTTAGCGTTAAAACCGCTTTTAAAATCGCTTTGCGAAAAATTGCGTCGATAGACTTCTTGTCCCGGGACAAACTTGACTACTCGACAACGGGTGTTATACGACTTTTCGTTACGCAAGTAAGCTTTGTGCAAACTTTCGCGTATCTGCTGACGTATCAGGGACATTTTCACGGTTTTTGGGCAAATATTCATTTCAGGATCGTCCAACGCTTTTAGCTTTCTAGCCAGACCATATACGCTACCGTGGCCTATCATGTTCATGCCAAAAAGAGCAAAATACGGAGTAACACCAATCGAAGTCTGAACAGATGATCTTAGTGAGTATTCTATCTCGGACAAATGCTTGTCCCATTCAGCCTGATCTTCCTGCAAATACGAACGTATTGCAGACAGGATCGATTGGTTTACGCGCTCTGACGCATTGGCCTGCGGAGAATGTATGGCGGTTCGAACGTGGTTTACACCAAAATTTTTCACTAAATCTGCGAACTCTTTACTAACGAATTGTTTTCCGTTGTCGGAGACAATAGATTCTGGTGTTCCAAATTTGTGAAAAACTTCGGTGATTAAAAACTTAACGATGCTTTTAGTATTTGCTTTTGGTAATGCCTTTAGCAATACAAACTTTGTTAAATGGTCTAAAATAATAAAAATGAAACAGTTGCCATTTTTCGACCTCGGGTAAGGACCAAGGAAATCTACAAAGATTCGTTGAAAAGGTCGCTCCGTTAATGTCTCGGCTCCCATTGGTGGCCGTAACGGAATATTCGCGGGTTTTGTTTCCTTGCATATTTGACAGTTAGCTATGTAATTGCGGATCTGTGTGCTTTGATTTGGCCAATAGAAATACTCTCTGATTCGACACAGAGTCTTCCCAACGCCACCGTGCGATGCTTGTGGCGAGTTATGCGACTTTTCTATGATGGCTTTAGTCAGCTCCTGAGGAACCCACAGTTTCCAAGCGAAATCCTCGTTCATGACCTGACCATCATAAGGCCTTATTCTCTTATAAACAAAACCATCGACCACTTTTAAGTCAGGTAATTGCTCAGAATTCCCTTCTATAGTAGAACAAAGTTCTAAATAATCACTTGACTTAAATGCCTCGGAATTCAAATCGATAACATTTTCCACTTCTGTGGAGACGTCTTCCATCTCGTAACGCGATAGGGTATCGGGGACAATATTTTGTCGACCCTGCCTATGCTCTATGCCAAAATTAAACGCTTGAAGATGAAGACTCCACCTCGCCAATCTACCGGTCAAATCCTTATGTGACATCAGCCACTTAAGACTAGTTCAATATAGGGCCTAAACTTCTTAATCGCCAAGACCACTGCTAGACATTCGCGCTCGGTTACAGAATAATTTTTCTGCGCCTGTGTCAGCTTGTGCGAAAAGTAGGCAATTGGATGTTCTCCATCAGAATCATCTTTCTGAAACAGAACAGCACCAATACCCACATCTGAAGCGTCACACTGCAAGTAAAAATGCATAGAGAAGTCTGGATGATTAAGAAGTGGACTCGAAATCAGAGCATTTTTGAGCCGATCAAACGCAGCTTTAGCTTCTGCCGTAAACTCAAATTTCTTACCCTTCTTTAGCGTTTCAAATATCGGAGCTGCAATAGAGGCGTAGTCAGATATAAATTTTCTATACCAGCCTACTGCCCCCATGAAGCTTCGCACTTGCTTCGCTGTTTTAGGGTAAGTAAACCGCGTTATAGTTTCCACTTTAGCCGGATCAGGTTTTAGTTTGCCCCCTCCTACAATGTAACCCAAATATTTTAACTCCTTAAAACAAAAGTTAGATTTTGACACATTAATGGTCAGGGCGGCTTCCGTCAATTTTATAGCTACCCGTCGAAGCAAATCCAGGTGTGTCTCGAAATCTGGAGATACCGCGGGGATCACTTTATCCATTAAACGGCATAACCTCTGAGCTGCATTACACAGCCCAAAAAGCATAACCGTAAATTGGTAAAGTGGACGCCCAGGTACCGTAAAAGCAGTTTTCTCTCTACTAGATGGGTCTCGTGGTATCTGCCAGAAAGCGTCTTTGAGGTCAACACTGGATATATATATAGTGTCTCCCAAACGGCTGAGCAAACCTTCAATGTGTGGGAGCGGATAGGCATCCTTGATCGTCAGGGCATTGAGCTTTCGAGCATCCAAACATAGCCGGTTCTTCTCGCCCTTGCGGACTACAGTCACAGGATGACTCCACGGGCTTTCGCTAAGCTCAATGACCCCAAGACTTAGCATCCTATCAAGCTCCGCAAACATTAATTTTTGTACCGCCGGGGAGACAGGATAAAGTTTATCTTTGACTGGAGCCGCTTCCCGGGTATCTATAAAATGCGTTTCTAAATGGGTTTTGCCAAGACCTTTTTTAGTATAACACGGAAACATTGATATAGCAAAATCTAATTTTTGTCGCTGTTCAGTAGTCAACTCATGAGTTACTACATTTGGGCAACTATCTGCCTCTTCACAGAGACTTATTTGATTGGTCGTGAGACTCTCTATATTGGCAAACATTTTGAAAACCTTCATAAAGTCGATACCCAAAAATAACTCTCGACTTAAAGTAGGCACTAGATAAAACGTTATACCCTGCGTTGTCTGGCCAAAAGTAACCTCCGCACGAACACGGCCAACAATAGCGTGCGCTGTTCCGTCAGCTGTCTTAATATTTGTAGAGAAGCTATGGACCTTAAGTCCCGTCTTTTTTACAAATTCAAGACAGTTGCGGCCCAGGCACGTAACCGTTGCACCACTGTCTAACAAACCTTCAATTTCATAGCCAGCTATCTTAATGCGGGTATACAGCCGCGAATCTTGCCTTCATATAAAGAAGCTAGTGAAATCTCCCGTCTCAATTGCTTTCGCTTTTTGTACCGTTCGCGAGCTTTCCGAATTTTGTTCGAAACTTAGCCGAAAATTCTCTGTCTAGCCTCCTTATATTCTTGTATACGGACATGCAGTGGCTTTACTACCCTAACACTAGGTACGCTATCAGTGACTTTAACTACGCGATTTTTATTTTGCAAAATTTTAATGTTAGGCCTTACCTCATCCTGCCTAACAGCTGGGCTTATACTGCGGTCGACCGCGCCCCCCCAGTTAGAGACGGGTCCCGCTTGCGGTTTTTCTGACACCTCGGACATTTTGGGGTGACAACTCCATCCGTGCCACATTTAAAACAAAAGAGTCTGCGTGTAGTTACTGGACAATCAAAAAAACTATGGCCAACCATCTTGCAGTTCCAGCAGGTATATTTAGCTGTAGTACGCATCGCATCTACCTCTAGTTCAGGTACTGGCTCTTCCCTTTCTTCATACTCAATCACGTTTACGCGGTGAGAAAAGTTCGGACGCTGTTGATACATTTGCTTTTGTCCTGCTAGCAGATTTTCGGCCCTTTTCACCTCTCTGCATAATTTCGGCAAAGTGTTCAACTTTACAGAAAACAACATTTGCGCCAGTGACGGTTTTAAATTGCCTCATATTATATCAACTAGTGACCTCTCATCGTATGGCACTCACTGCTGGTTTCTCAACTTTATGATGGCGTTATAAAAGTCTTCAAATGCTTCCTGCGTTAGTTGACGCCTATTCAATATCTGCATTTGAATTTGGTATTCATTTTCAAATCGCTGGTATTGCGTCATTACAGCCGCCTCCAGCTCCTGCCAGGAGCTAATACGTGCTAACTTACGATGATTCCAATACCAGTCCAGAGCAGGTCCTTCTAGTAAATGGTGAAAACTTCGTAAAATGTCCACCTCAGAGCAATTGTAGTCTCTGCCCAACTCATTAACGCGGAAAATGAATTCCTGAGCGCTTAACGACTTACTGGTACCGTCAAACTTTATACCCCACTTAGACAAATCCATCCTGTTTTGAGATCCATACGTCTGATTGGAGCCATGCTCTAAAGAGCTTGGTGTAGGCATTTGTTGTGGTGGTAAAAACGATTGTGACACTTGCTGCTGATGATATAGAGGCAGCTGTTGACTCTGAGGCTCTTGTGTGCTTGCCGTAAACAAATTTTGTTGCAATACGTTTGGTGCCAAGGGGTCCCGAGCTGGATGAACCTTAGGCGCTGGCATCAACGGCGGCGGATGACTAAAAACAGGTGCTTGTGGATGACTGTAAGTCACTGATGTGGTAACCCCTCGAGCTTGGCGTGAAAAGAAACCTGCGGGCTCTGCCGGTGGCAAAGTTGGCATGCTCACTTGCGACGTCTGAAAATACGGTATATTTTGAGGCACACCATCTCTGGTGGCATTTGTTGGCTGCAATGAATGGACATCACCTGGGACGGAATTCTGGTGAGTATTGTGCTGCGTAACTTGCAAGCGACTTCTTAATTCATCCCTTCTAAATTCTTGCAGCGTTTGACTGACTCTTTCATCCATTTGTTTCATCAGCTGCGTTTGACATAACCCTATCGAGGCCTGCACAATTTCCTGTATATGCCTGGTACTAATCACATCCTGAGCGTTCAGTGGGTGTTGCCCACTCTCACGCATTTCTCTGTGTATGCCTTGCGCAGTAAAACTGCTAAACTCCGGCGACACGACTGTGTGACTCGACTCATCCGTATCAAAAGACAAATTTAGCTGGTTGTCAGCTGTATCCACTGGTGCTGTCGCTGTAGTTGTAGTGGTCAAACCTGAGGTGACGATATCGGTGCTACTGGCGACACTACTGCCGGCACTGCTTCCTGCTGTGGCCATGGTGCTACTATCTAGCTGAGCTGTCAACAGTTTGCTGCCCAGACGGGTCAAGACCATTCCAACAAGAAATCGCTAAAATTAATTTTGAAATTATCTATTAACCGTCTCACCGTGCGGTATGATAATTAAAAGAGACAAGATAAAAAAAAATGTTCAAATATTCTTTGTCCTAAGCCGAAATCAAAACAGGTAAACTAAAAATAATTTACCCTTTTGCCAATTAACTAATTGAATACTTTTATGCAAAATACAGGTTCTTTTGGTGATGGAGTATAACCGGTGATCGTAATCAGAGTGATAAGTAAAATTTCGTGCAAGCTAACGATGACAGTCTCATTGCGTTTATATTCGAGAAACATTTGTGTGTTTATAAAACTGTGTGTATTGCTAACAGAAACTACGGTTTGTCACCAAACGTGTTGCTTTGACTGCAACTGAGATCGCCTAAAATAACTACTGGTGTACCAGGACTAGCCAGACCACGGTTGGTAGACAAACATAAAAAGAATGAAGTTTCTACGTACAGTAGCTGTTACAAGGCTCCTAAATAAGAAGTCCAAGTAACACCCTATGCCTAAAAAACAGAAAACTATAAACTACCTAATTCTCTCTACAAGTAGCAACGCGTTTTACGCGAGAACGCCTGTAAAACGGGACTTACATGCTTCGGAAACTAGGTATACAAAATTAAAAATAAACGGTAATATGGTTGAAAAATTAAAGTCAAAACGCCTATTGTTCAAATTATAACAAAAACTCCTTTTAGCTGAAAATTTTATGCAATTAATCGCTGGCTCTACTGCCATCGATTAAGTCTAAAATTTTAAGATAAAAACGGTGTTTAGTAAACGCATGAGTTTGTACGAGTGTCGCTACGCGTTAAGGACTCTTGTGAAACTTAAACGGGACTTACACTTCGCAATTCAACGCGTCCAGATAAACAAAACTACCTATAGTACTCACTTCGGGCCCCACGTTGGGCGCCATTTTTGTAGTGAGAATTTTCTAAATTGCCATTAGTGTTGCCAGTATATCTACAGGCACACAGCTGATGGTGGTGGTGGTAAACAAAATTCAAATTGTGGCCAGATTGTCAGCGGGGCTGGCATGATGGCGTATGCTCCGGCTTGGGCTCGCCGTATGGGGTGGAGTTCGTGCCAACCAACCTTAGCTTCTTTTTAGTACTACAAAAAAATAAAACATGCCAGTCTAATCTTGCTGCGGTGGATAAAAAAAAAACGTTAAAGAAAAATTTATATGGAGCCCGAAGTGAGTATTAAACAAGCAAAAACTAATATTCACACACACAAATAAATTAACGTCAATTATCGTAGCCTTTTTGCACTTCAAGTTGGCTGGTGTCATTGCCAACTACATTGCCCTCCCTCTCGGAATTGATAACAATTCTTCCATGGCAACTTCTAAAATTTTAGTTGCCCCAGACTTACCTCTGTTACTTCACCGCTTACCTTTCCATCACCAAACCTTTTTTTTTTTATTATTAGTTACAATTTAACCTTTTGTTGATTTTAAATTTTTTTTGTAACTTTTATCCATTAAAAATAAAGAACTCGTTGACTAAGTAAAAACACTAAATTGTTTCTTTCCGCAGTTTTTTTTATGGCCGCCAACACACCATTCCTTTTCAAGGTCTAATCCAGAATGATCTCATCTTTAAAAATCCTCCGCCAAATCCACTTATCTTCAAAAATTTATTAAAAAGATGTCCGCTATCACCATCTTACCTATTTATTTGTCGGCCTCACACTCCTTTCTGTTCTATGTTTTTTTTTTTATTAATTTTGTTAAACAAACCATCTGGTAAGTTCTTCTTCTTCTTAAAAAAAATACTAGGGCGGTCACGACAAGTGTGTTGTGATATTTTATTTTTCATTCTCTTTCAACTGTATAAAAGAGCTGGGAAAAAGTCGGTCGTATACAGTGGAGAAAGAAAAATAGAATTACTGTTGGTTATTATTTTTTTTTTGCTTAAACTTTGATTTTTGTCTTTGCTTTATTGTTTGGACAAAAATTTTTAGTTTATTTAAAATGTTTGTCAGAAGTTTTCTGTAGAGTTAAGTAAGCGGTAACAAAATGGCCATCGAGACGTGTTTTGACCCTCAATAATCAATATCGATAATTTAAATAATTAATCGGGATAGTAGAAAATAGCACGAAAAAAAGATTTTATTTTGAACATTAATTGATTTAATAAAAAATTCCCGTTGTTTAATTTAATTTAATATTTGCAAACTGCCCGTGCATATAAATAAATTATCGTAGTGTTTTGTGATATTTTATTTTCATTCACTTTCAACTGTATAAAAGAGCCGGGAAAAAGTCGGCCGTACACAATGGAAAAAGAAAAATAGAATTTCCTGAAGAGTTAGGTAAGCGGTAACGAAATGGCCATCGAGAGGTGTTTTGGCCCTCAATAATCAATATCTGTAATTTAAATAATTAATCGGGATAATAGAAAATAGCACGAAAAAAAGATTTTATTTTTAACATTAATTGATTTAATAAAAAATTCCCGTTGTTTAATTTAATTTAATATTTGCAAACTGCCCGTGCATATAAATAAATTATCGTAGTGTTTTGTGATATTTTATATTTTATCCGCTTTCATCTGTATAAAAGAGCAGGGAAAATTCGGCCGTACACAGTGGAAAAAGAAAAATAGAATTTGCTGAAGAGTTAAGTAAGCGGTAACAAAATGGCCATCGACACGCGGTTTGACCCACAATAATTAATATCGGTAAATTAAATAATTAATCGGGATAATAGAAAATTGCACGAAAAGAGAATTTTTTAAATTAATTAATTAATATAATAAAAACTTCCCGTTGTTTAATTTAATTTAATATTTGCAAAGTGCCCGTGCATACAAATAAATTATCGTAGAGTTTTTAGAGTATAAAAGAGCCGGGAAAAAGTCGGTCGTATACAGTGGAGAAAGAAAAATAGAATTACTGTTGGTTACTGTTGTTTTTGCTTAAACTTTGACTTTTGTCTATGCTTTATTGTTTGGACAAAAATTTTTAGTTTATTTAAAATGTTTGTCAGAAGTTTCCTGTAGAGTTAGGTATGCGGTAACAGAATGGCCATCGAGACGTGCTTTGACCCTCAATAATCAATATCGGTAAATTAAATAATTAATCGGGATAATAGAAAATTGCACGAAAAGAGATTTTTTTAAATTAATTAATTAATATAATAAAAAATCTCCGTTATTTAATTTAATTTAATATTTGCAAAGTACCGTGCATATAAATAAATTATCGTAGTATTTAGTGATATTTTATTTTCATCCACTTTCAACTGTATAAAAGAGCCGGGAAAAAGTCGGATAATTGCACGAAAAGAGTTTTTTTAAATTAATTAATTAATATAATAAAAACTTCCCGTTGTTTAATTTAATTTAATATTTGCAAAGTGCCCGTGCATACAAATAAATTATCGTAGAGTTTTGTGATATTTTATTTTCATCCACTTTCAACTGTACAAAAGAGCCGGAAAAGAGTCGGTCGTATACAGTGGAGAAAGAAAAATAGAATTACTGTTGGTTATTGTTGTTTTTGCTTAAACTTTGATTTTTGTGTATGCTTTATTGTTTGGACAAAAATTTTTAGTTTATTTAAAATGTATGTCAGAAGTTTCCTGTAGAGTTAAGTAAGCGGTAACAGAATGGCCATCGAGACGTGCTTTGACCCTCAATAATCAATATCGGTAAATTAAATAACTAATCGGGATAATAGAAAATTGCACGAAAAGAGATTTTTTTAAATTAATTAATTAATATAATAAAAAATCCCCGTTGTTTAATTTAATTTAGTATTTGCAAATTGCCCGTGCATATAAATAAATTATCGTAGTATTTAGTGATATTTTATTTTCATCTACTTTCAACTGTATAAAAGAGCCGGGAAAAAGTCGGCCGTACACAGTGGAGAAAGAAAATAGAATTTCCTGAAGGGCTAAGTAAGCGGTAACAAAATGGCCATCGAGACGTGCTTTGACCCTCAATAATTAATATCGATAATTTAAATAATTAATCGGGATAATAGAAAATAGCACGAAGAAGAGATTTTATATTGAACATTAATTGATATAATAAAAAATTCCCGGGCAAAGTGCCCGTGCAATTAAATACATTATCGTAGTGTGTTGTGATATTTTATTTTTCATTCTCTTTTAACTGTATAAAAGAGCTAAGAAAAAGTCGGTCGTATACAGTGGAGAAAGAAAAATAGAATTACTATTGGCAATTGTTTTTTTTTTTGCTTAAACTTTGATTTTTGTCTTCGCTTTATTGTTTGGACAAAAATTTTTAGTTTATTTAAAATGTTTGTCAGAAGTTTTCTGTAGAGTTAAGTAAGCGGTAATGGCCATCGAGACGTGTTTTGACCCTCAATAATCAATATCGATAATTTAAATAATTAATCGGGATAGTAGAAAACAGCACGAAAAAAAGATTTTATTTTAAACATTAATTGATATAATAAAAAATTCCCGTTGTTTAATTTAATTTAATATTTGCAAAGTGCCCGTGCATATAAATTATCGTAGTGTGTTGTTATATTTTTTTCATTCACTTTCAACTGTATAAAAGAGCCGGGAAAAAGTCGGCCGTACACAGTGGAAAAAGAAAAATAGAATTTCCTGAAAAGTTAGGTAAGCGGTAACGAAATGGCCATCGAGAGGTGTTTTGGCCCTCAATAATCAATATCTGTAATATAATTAATTAATCGGGATAATAGAAAATAGCACGAAAAAAAGATTTTATTTTGAACATTAATTGATTTAATAAAAAATTCCCGTTGTTTAATTTAATTTAATATTTGCAAACTGCCCGTGCATATAAATAAATTATCGTAGTGTTTTGTGATATTTTATTTTTTATCCGCTTTCATCTGTATAAAAGAGCCGGGAAAATTCGGCCGTACACAGTGGAAAAAGAAATATAGAATTTCCTGAAGAGTTAAGTAAACGGTAACAAAATGGCCATCGACACGTGGTTTGACCCACAATAATTAATATCGGTAAATTAAATAATTAATCAGGGTAATAGAAAATTGCACGAAAAGAGATTTTTTTAAATTAATTAATTAATATAATAAAAACTTCCCGTTGTTTAATTTAATTTAATATTTGCAAAGTGCCCGTGCATACAAATAAATTATCGTAGAGTTTTGTGATATTTTATTTTCATCCACTTTCAACTGTATAAAAGAGCCGGGAAAAAGTCGGTCGTATACAGTGGAGAAAGAAAATAAAATTTCCTGAAGGGCTAAGTAAGCGGTAACAAAATGGCCATCGAGACGTGCTTTGACCCTCAATAATTAATATCGATAATTTAAATAATTAATCGGGATAATAGAAAATAGCACGAAAAAGAGATTTTATATTGAACATTAATTGATATAATAAAAAATTCCCGTTGTTTAATTTAATTTAATATTTGCAAACTGCCCGTGCATATAAATAAATTATCGTAGTGTTTTGTGATATTTTATTTTCATCCACTTTCAACTGTATAAAAGAGCCGGGAAAAAGTCGGCCGTACACAGTGGAGAAAGAAAATAAAATTTCCTGAAGGGCTAAGTAAGCGGTAACAAAATGGCCATCGAGACGTGCTTTGACCCTCAATAATTAATATCGATAATTTAAATAATTAATCGGGATAATAGAAAATAGCACGAAAAAGAGATTTTATATTGAACATTAATTGATATAATAAAAAATTCCCGGGCAAAGTGCCCGTGCAATTAAATACATTATCGTAGTGTGTTGTGATATTTTATTTTTCATTCTCTTTTAACTGTATAAAAGAGCTGGGAAAAAGTCGGTCGTATACAGTGGAGAAAGAAAAATAGAATTACTATTGGTAATTGTTTTTTTTTTTTTTGCTTAAACTTTGATTTTTGTCTTCGCTTTATTGTTTGGACAAAAATTTTTAGTTTATTTAAAATGTTTGTCAGAAGTTTTCTGTAGAGTTAAGTAAGCGGTAACAAAATGGCCATCGAGACGTGTTTTGACCCTCAATAATCAATATCGATAATTTAAATAATTAATCGGGATAGTAGAAAACAGCACGAAAAAAAGATTTTATTTTAAACATTAATTGATATAATAAAAAATTCCCGTTGTTTAATTTAATTTAATATTTGCAAAGTGCCCGTGCATATAAATTATCGTAGTGTGTTGTTATATTTTTTTCATTCTCTTTCAACTGTATGAAAGAGCTGGGAAAAAGTCGGTCGTATACAGTGGAGAAAGAAAAATAGAATTACTGTTGGTTATTGTTGTTTCTGCTTAAACTTTGATTTTTGTCTATGCTTTATTGTTTGGACAAAAATTTTTAGTTTATTGAAAATATTTGTCAGAAGTTTCCTGTAGAGTTAAGTAAGCGGTAACAAAATGGCCATCGAGACGTGCTTTGACCCTCAATAATCAATATCGGTAATTTAAATAATTAATCAGGATAATAGAAAATATCACGAAAAAAAGATTTTATTTTGAACATTAATTGATATAATAAAAAATTCCCATTGTTTAATTTAATTTAATATTTGCAAAGTTCCCGTGCATATAAATAAATTATCGTAGTGTTTTGTTATATTTTATTTTCATTCACTTTCAACTGTATAAAAGAGCCGGGAAAAAGTCGGCCGTACACAGTGGAAAAAGAAAAATAGAATTTCCTGAAGAGTTAGGTAAGCGGTAACGAAATGGCCATCGAGAGGTGTTTTGGCCCTCAATAATCAATATCTGTAATATAATTAATTAATCGGGATAATAGAAAATAGCACGAAAAAAAGATTTTATTTTGAACATTAATTGATTTAATAAAAAATTCCCGTTGTTTAATTTAATTTAATATTTGCAAACTGCCCGTGCATATAAATAAATTATCGTAGTGTTTTGTGATATTTTATTTTTTATCAGCTTTCATCTGTATAAAAGAGCCGGGAAAATTCGGCCGTACACAGTGGAAAAAGAAAAATAGAATTTCCTGAAGAGTTAAGTAAACGGTAACAAAATGGCCATCGACACGTGGTTTCACCCACAATAATTAATATCGGTAAATTAAATAATTAATCAGGATAATAGAAAATTGCACGAAAAGAGATTTTTTTTAAATTAATTAATTAATATAATAAAAACTTCCCGTTGTTTAATTTAATTTAATATTTGCAAAGTGCCCGTGCATACAAATAAATTATCGTAGAGTTTTGTGATATTTTATTTTCATCTATTTTCAACTGTATAAAAGAGCCGGGGCCGTACACAGTGGAGAAAGAAAATAGAATTTCCTGAAGGGCTAAGTAAGCGGTAACAAAATGGCCATCGAGACGTGCTTTGACCCTCAATAATTAATATCGATAATTTAAATAATTAATCGGAATAATAGAAAATAGCACGAAAAAGAGATTTTATATTGAACATTAATTGATATAATAAAAAATTCCCGTTGTTTAATTTAATTTAATATTTGCAAAGTGGCCGTGCATATAAATTATCGTAGTGTGTTGTTATATTTTTTTTTCATTCTCTTTCAACTGTATAAAAGAGCTGGGAAAAAGTCGGTCGTATACAGTGGAGAAAGAAAAATAGAATAACTGTTGGTTATTGTTGTTTCTGCTTAAACTTTGATTTTTGTCTATGCTTTATTGTTTGGACAAAAATTTTTAGTTTATTTAAAATGTTTGTCAGAAGTTTCCTGTAGAGTTAAGTAAGCGGTAACAAAATGGCCATCGAGACGTGCTTTGACTCTCAATAATCAATATCGGTAATTTAAATAATTAATCAGGATAATAGAAAATATCACGAAAAAAAGATTTTATTTTGAACATTAATTGATATAATAAAAAATTCCCATTGTTTAATTTAATTTAATATTTGCAAAGTGCCCCTGCATATAAATAAATTATCGTAGTGTTTTGTTATATTTTATTTTCATTCACTTTCAACTGTATAAAAGAGCCGGGAAAAAGTCGGCCGTACACAGTGGAAAAAGAAAAATAGAATTTCCTGAAGAGTTAGGTAAGCGGTAACGAAATGGCCATCGAGAGGTGTTTTGGCCCTCAATAATCAATATCTGTAATATAAATAATTAATCGGGATAATAGAAAATAGCACGAAAAAAAGATTTTATTTTGAACATTAATTGATTTAATAAAAAATTCCTGTTGTTTAATTTAATTTAATATTTGCAAACTGCCCGTGCATATTAATAAATTATCGTAGTCTTTTGTAATATTTTATTTTTTATCCGCTTTCATCTGTATAAAAGAGCCGGGAAAATTCGGCCGTACACAGTGGAAAAAGAAAAATAGAATTTCCTGAAGAGTTAAGTAAGCGGTAACAAAATGGCCATCGACACGTGGTTTGACCCACAATAATTAATATCGGTAAATTAAATAATTAATCGGGATAATAGAAAATTGCACGAAAAGAGATTTTTTAAATTAATTAATTAATATAATAAAAACTTCCCGTTGTTTAATTTAATTTAATATTTGCAAAGTGCCCGTGCATACAAATAAATTATCGTAGAGTTTTGTGATATTTTATTTTCATCCACTTTCAACTGTATAAAAGAGCCGGGAAAAAGTCGGTCGTATACAGTGGAGAAAGAAAAATAGAATTACTGTTGGTTATTGTTGTTTTCGCTTAAGCTTTGATTTTTGTCTATGCTTTATTGTTTGGACAAAAATTTTTAGTTTATTTAAAATGTTTGTCAGAAGTTTCCTGTAGAGTTAGGTAAGCGGTAACAGAATGGCCATCGAGACGTGCTTTGACCCTCAATAATCAATATCGGTAAATTAAATAATTAATTGGGATAATAGAAAATTGCACGAAAAGAGATTTTTTTTTAATTAATAAATTAATATAATAAAAAATCCCCTTGTTTAATTTAATTTAATATTTGCAAAGTACCGTGCATATAAATAAATTATCGTAGTATTTAGTGATATTTTATTTTCACCCACTTTCAACTGTATAAAAGTGCCGGGAAAAAGTCGGCCGTACACAGTGGAAAAAGAAAAATAGAATATCCTGAAGAGCTAAGTAAGCGGTAACAAAATGGCCATCGAGACGTGCTTTGACCCTCAATAATTAATATCGATAATTTAAATAATTAATCGGGATAATAGAAAATAGCACGAAAAAGAGATTTTATATTGAACATTAATTGATATAATAAAAAATTCCCGTTGTTTAATTTAATTTAATATTTGCAAAGTGCCCGTCCAATTAAATAAATTATCGTAGTGTGTTGTAATATTCTATTTTTCATTCTTTTTCAACTCTATAAAAGAGCTGGGAAAAAGTCGGTCGTATACAGTGGAGAAAGAAAAATAGAATTACTGTTGGTTATTGTTTTTTTTTTTTGCTTTATTGTAACAAGATGGCCATCGAGACGTGCTTTGACCCTCAATAATAAATATCGGTAATTTAAATAATTAATCGGGATAATAGAAAATAGCACGAAAAAGAGATTTTATTTTGAACATTAATTGATATAATAAAAAATTCCCGTTGTTTAATTTAATTTAATATTTGCAAAGTGCCCGTGCAATTAAATAAATTATCGTAGTGTGTTGTGATATTCTATTTTTTATTCTCTTTCAACTGTATAAAAGGGCCGGAAAAAAGTCGGCCGTACACAGTGGAAAAAGAAAAATAGAATTTCCTGAAGAGTTAAGTAAGCGGTAACAAAATGGCCATCGAGACGTGCTTTGACCCTCAATAATTAATATCGATAATTTAAATAATTAATCGGGATAATAGAAAATAGCACGTAAAAGAGATTTTATTTTCAACATTAATTGATATAATAAAAAATTCCCGTTGTTGAATTTAATTTAATATTTGCAAAGTGCCCGTGCATATAAATTATCGTAGTGTGTTGTAGTATTTTATTTTTCATTCTCTTTCAACTGTATAAAAGAGCTGCGAAAAAGTCGGTCGTATACAGTGGAGAAAGAAAAATAGAATTATTGTTGGTTATTGTTTTTTTTTGTTGCTTAAACTTTGATTTTTGTCTGTGCTTTATTGTTTGGACAAAAATTTTTAGTTCATTTAAAATGTTTGTCAGAAGCTTCCTGTAGAGTTAAGTAAGCGGTAACGAAATGGCCATCGAGGCGTGCTTTGACCCTCAATAATCAATATCGGTAATTTAAGTAATTAATCGGGATAATAGAAAATAGCACGAAAAAGAGATTTTATTTTGAACATTAATTGATATAATAAAAAATTCCCGTTGTTTAATTTAATTTAATATTTGCAAAGTGCCCGTGCAATTAAATAAATTATCGTAGTGTGTTGAAATATTCTATTTTTTATTCTCTTTCAACTGTATGAAAGGGCCGGGAAAAAGTCGGCCGTACACAGTGGAAAAAGAAAAATAGAATTTCCTGAAGAGTTAAGTAAGCGGTAACAAAATGGCCATCGAGGCGTTCTTTGACCCTCAATAATTAATATCGGTAATTTAAATAATTAATCGCGATAGTAGATAATAGCACGAAAAAGTTATTTTATTTTAAAAATTAATTAATATAATAAAAAATTTCCTTTGTTTAATTTAATATTTGCAAAGTTCCCGTGCATATAAATAAATAACGGTAGTGTTTTGTGATATTTTATTTTTCATCCTCTTTCAACTGTATAAAAGAGCCGGGAAAAAGTTGGTCGTATACAGTGGAGAAAGAAAACTAGAATTACTATTAATTATTGTTGTTTTTGTTTTAACTTTGATTTTTGTCTTGGCTTTATTGTTTGGACAAAAAATTTTAGTTTATTTAAAATGTTTGTCAGAAGTTTCCTGTAGAGTTAAGTAAGCGGTAACAAAATGGCCATCGAGACGTGCTTTGACCCTCAATAATCAATATCGATAATTTAAATAATTAATCGGGATAGTAGAAAATAGCACGAAAAAAGATTTTATTTTGAACATTAGTTGATATAATAAAAAATTGCCGTTGTTTAATTTAATTTAATATTTGCAAAGTGCCCGTGCAATTAAATAAATTATCGTAGTGTGTTGTAATATTCTATTTTTTATTCTCTTTCAACTGTATAAAAGAGCTGGGAAACAGTCGGTCGTATACAGTGGAGAAAGAAAAATAGAATTACTGTTGGTTATTGCTGTTTTTGCTTAAACTTTGATTTTTTTCTATGCTTTATTGTTTGGACAAAAATTTTTAGTTTATTTGAAATGTTTGTCAGAAGTTTCCTGTAGAGTTAAGTAAGCGGTAACAAGATGGCCATCAAGACGTGCTTTGACCCTCAATAATCAATATCGGTAATTTAAATAATTAATCGGGATAATAGAAAACAGCACGAAAAAGAGATTGTATTTTGAACATTAATTGATATAATAAAAAATTCCCGTTGTTTAATTTAATTTAATATTTGCAAAGTGCCCGTGCAATTAAATAAATGATCGTAGTATGTTGTAATATTCTATTTTTTATTCTCTTTCAACTGTATAAAAGGGCCGGGAAAAAGTCGGCCGTACACAGTGGAAAATCAAAAATAGAATTTCCTGAAGAGTTAAGTAAGCGGTAACAAGATGGCCATCGAGACGTGCTTTGACCCTCAATAATTAATATCGATAATTTAAATAATTAATCGGGATAATAGAAAATAGCACGAAATAGAGATTTTATTTTGAACATTAATTGATATAATAAAAAATTCCCGTTGTTTAATTTAATTTAATATTTGCAAAGTGCCCGTGCATTTAAATAAATTATCGTAGTGTTTTGTTATATTTTATTTTCATTCACTTTCAACTGTATAAAAGAGCCGGGAAAAAGTCGGCCGTACACAGTGGAAAAAGAAAAATAGAATTTCCTGAAGAGTTAGGTAAGCGGTAACGAAATAGCCATCGAGAGGTGTTTTGACCCTCAATAATCAATATCTGTAATTTAAATAATTAATCGGGATAATAGAAAATAGCACGAAAAAAAGATTTTATTTTGAACATTAATTGATTTAATAAAAAATTCCCGTTGTTTAATTTAATTTAATATTTGCAAACTGCCCGTGCATATAAATAAATTATCGTAGTGTTTTGTGATATTTTATTTTTTATCCGCTTTCATCTGTATAAAAGAGCCGGGAAAATTCGGCCGTACACAGTGGAAAAAGAAAAATAGAATTTGCTGAAGAGTTAAGTAAGCGGTAACTAAATAGCCATCGACACGTGGTTTGACCCTCAATAATTAATATCGGTATATTAAATAATTAATCGGGATAATAGAAAATTGCACGAAAAAAGATTTTTTTACATTAATTAATTAATATAATAAAAAATTCCCGTTGTTTAATTTAATTTAATATTTGCAAAGTGCCCGTGCATACAAATAAATTATCGTAGTGTGTTGTAATATTCTATTTTTCATCCACTTTCAACTGTATAAAAGAGCCGGGAAAAAGTCGGTTGTATACAGTGGAGAAAGAAAAATAGAATTACTGTTGGTTATTGTTGTTTTTGCTTAAACTTTGATTTTTGCCTATGCTTTATTGTTTGGACAAAAATTTTTAGTTTATTTAAAATGTTTGTCAGAAGTTTCCTGTAGAGTTAAGTAAGCGGTAACAGAATGGCCATCGAGATGTGCTTTGATCCTCAATAATCAATATCGGTAAATTAAATAATTAATCGGAATAATAGAAAATTGCACGAAAAGAGATTTTTTTAAATTAATTAATTAATATAATAAAAAATCCCCGTTGTTTAATTTAATTTAATATTTGCAAAGTGCCGTGCATATAAATAAATTATCGTAGTATTTAGTGATATTTTATTTTCATCCACTTTCAACTGTATAAAAGAGCCGGGAAAAAGTCGGCCGTACACAGTGGAAAAGAAAAATAGAATATCCTGAAGAGCTAAGTAAGCGGTAATAAAATGGCCATCGAGACGTGCTTTGACCCTCAATAATTAATATCGGTAATTTAAATAATTAATCGGGATAATAGAAAATAGCACGAAAAAGAGATATTATTTTGAACATTAATTGATATAATAAAAAATTCCCGTTGTTTAATTTAATTTAATATTTGCAAAGTGCCCGTGCAATTAAATAAATTATCGTAGTGTGTTGTAATATTCTATTTTTTATTCTCTTTCAACTGTATAAAAGAGCTGGGAAACAGTCGCTCCTATACAGTGGAGAAAGAAAAATAGAATTACTGTTGGTTATTGATGTTTTTGCTTAAACTTTGATTTTTGTCTATGCTTTATTGTTTGGACAAAAATTTTTAGTTTATTTAAAATGTTTGTAAGAAGTTTCCTGTAGAGTTAAGTAAGCGGTAACAAGATGGCCATCGAGACGTGCTTTGACCCTCAATAATCAATATCGGTAATTTAAATAATTAATCGGGATAATGGAAAACAGCACGAAAAAGAGATTTTATTTTGAACATTAATTGATATTGAAATAAATAGATTTTTTTATTTTTACGAATCTCTTTTAAGATTTTTTGCGGAATATTAAAGAGATTAATTAAGTGCCGCTCATAAATAAAAAAGAGAGAGAATAAATTTGGGAGAATTATAATTAATAAATAATTCTTTCTTTTAATTAATGTTAATTTAAGGGATAATGAGACACTCACCTTAAATTGTTCCAGGAAATAAATAGATGTATATTTTTTTTTGTAAAACGTTATAAAGGTATCGTTTATTTAATTTCCACAGTAACAAAAGGTTTAAGAAAGAGTGAGTTGAACAATAAATTTTAGAAATAATAAACCTCGGCTTTTGAATAAACCCAAGTTTTGTAGTCCTGCTGAATGAAGTTCAGCAGAATTACCGTAACTTAACGAAAATGTTTGACAATATATACAAAAGATATTTAGCTTATGCTATATTTAAAAGAGTAAATTCATTTCTTAAGTTAGTTAATTCAAATACAAAATTCAAAATTCAATAAAATAAAATTCAATACAAAAAAAAAAAAAAAATCAAATATAAGTACTTAAAAATATAAAAATTGAAAATATAAATTCAAATAAATATAATATAGTCCAGGATTGGACAGATATAATAAAAAATTCCCGTTGTTTAATTTAATTTAATATTTGCAAAGTGCCCGTGCAATTAAATAAATGATCGTAGTGTGTTGTAATATTCTATTTTTTATTCTCTTTCAACTGTATAAAAGGGCCGGGAAAAAGTCGGCCGTACACAGTGGAAAAAGAAAAATACAATTTCCTGAAGAGTTAAGTAAGCGGTAACAAAATGGCCATCGAGACGTGCTTTGACCCTCAATAATTAATATCGATAATTTAAATAATTAATCGGGATAATAGAAAATAGCACGAAAAAGAGATATTATTTTGAACATTAATTGATATAATAAAAAATTCCCGATGTTTAATTTAATTTAATATTTGCAAAGTGCCCGTGCAATTAAATAAATTATCGTAGTGTGTTGTAATATTCTATTTTTTATTATCTTTCAACTGTATAAAAGAGCTGGGAAACAGTCGCTCCTATACAGTGGAGAAAGAAAAATAGAATTACTGTTGGTTATTGCTGTTTTTGCTTAAACTTTGATTTTTGTCTATGCTTTATTGTTTGGACAAAAATTTTTAGTTTATTTAAAATGTTTGTAAGAAGTTTCCTGTAGAGTTAAGTAAGCGGTAACAAGATGGCCATCGAGACGTGCTTTGACCCTCAATAATCAATATCGGTAATTTAAATAATTAATCGGGATAATGAAAAACAGCACGAAAAAGAGATTTTATTTTGAACATTAATTGATATTGAAATAAATAGATTTTTTTATTTTTACGAATCTCTTTTAAGATTTTTTGCGGAATCTTAAAGAGATTAATTAAGTGCCGCTCATAAATAAAAAAGAGAGAGAATAAATTTGGGAGAATTATAATTAATAAATAATTCTTTCTTTTAATTAATGTTAATTTAAGGGATAATGAGACACTCACCTTAAATTGTTCCAGAAAATAAATAGATGTATATTTTTTTTTGTAAAACGTTATAAAGGTATCGTTTATTTAATTTCCACAGTAACAAAAGGTTTAAGAAAGAGTGAGTTGAACAATAAATTTTAGAAATAATAAACCTCGGCTTTTGAATAAACCCAAGTTTTGTAGTCCTGCTGAATGAAGTTCAGCAGAATTACCGTAACTTAACGAAAATGTTTGACAATATATACAAAAGATATTTAGCTTATGCTATATTTAAAAGAGTAAATTCATTTCTTAAGTTAGTTAATTCAAATACAAAGTTCAAAATTCAATAAAATAAAATTCAATACAAAAAAAAAAAAAAATCAAATATAAGTACTTAAAAATATAAAAATTCAAAATATAAATTCAAATAAATATAATATAGTCCAGGATTGGACAGATATAATAAAAAATTCCTGTTGTTTAATTTAATTTAATATTTGCAAAGTGCCCGTGCAATTAAATAAATGATCGTAGTGTGTTGTAATATTCTATTTTTTATTCTCTTTCAACTGTATAAAAGGGCCGGGAAAAAGTCGGGCGTACACAGTGGAAAAAGAGAAATACAATTTCCTGAAGAGTTAAGTAAGCGGTAACAAAATGGCCATCGAGACGTGCTTTGACCCTCAATAATTAATATCGATAATTTAAATAACTAATCGGGATAATAGAAAATAGCACGTAAAAGAGATTTTATTTTGAGCATTAATTGATATAATAAAAAATTCCCGTTGTTTAATTTAATTTAATATTTTCAAAGTTCCCGTGCATATAAATTATCGTAGTATTTAGTGATATTTTATTTTCATCCACTTTCAACTGTATAAAAGAGCCGGGAAAAAGTCGGCCGTACACAGTGGAAAAGAAAAATAGAATATCCTGAAGAGCTAAGTAAGCGGTAACAAAATGGCCATCGAGACGTGCTTTGACCCTCAATAATTAATATCGATAATTTAAATAACTAATCGGGATAATAGAAAATAGCACGTAAAAGAGATTTTATTTTGAGCATTAATTGATATAATAAAAAATTCCCGTTGTTTAATTTAATTTAATATTTTCAAAGTTCCCGTGCATATAAATTATCGTAGTGCATATAAATTATCGTAGTGTGTTGTGATATTTTATTTTTCATTATCTTTCAACTGTATAAAAGAGCTGGGAAAAAGTCGGTCGTATACAGTGGAAAAAGATAAAAAAGAATTACTGTTGGTTATGTTTTTTTTTTGCTTAAACTTTGATTTTTGTCTTTGCTTTATTGTTTGGACAAAAATTTTTAGTTTATTTTAAATGTTTGTCAAAAGTTTTCTGTAGAGTTAAGTAAGCGGTAACAAAATGGCCATCGAGACGTGCTTTGACCCTCAATAATCAATATCGATAATTTAAATAATTAATCGGGATAGTAGAAAATAGCACGAAAAAAAGATTTTATTTTGAACATTAATTGATATAATAAAAAATTCCCGTTGTTTAATTTAATTTAATATTTGCAAAGTGCCCGTGCATATAAATTATCGTAGTGTGTTGTTATATTTTTTTTTTCATTCTCTTTCAACTGTATAAAAGAGCTGGGAAAAAGTCGGTCGTATACAGTGGAGAAAGAAAAATAGAATTACTGTTGGTTATTGTTTTTGCTTAAACTTTGATTTTTGTCTATGCTTTATTGTTTGGACAAATATTTTTAGTTTATTTAAAATGTTTGTCAGAAGTTTCCTGTAGAGCTAAGTAAGCGGTAACAAAATGGCCATCGAGACGAGCTTTGACCCTCAATAAGTAATATCGATAATTTAAATAATTAATCGGGATAATAGAAAATAGCACGAAAAAGAGATTTTATTTTGACCATTAATTGATATAATAAAAAATTCCCGTTGTTTAATTTAATTTAATATTTGCAAAGTGCCCGTGCAATTAAATAAATTATCGTAGTGTTTTGTGATATTTTATTTTTCATAAATAGAATTACTGTTGGTTATTGTTGTTTTTGCTTAAACTTTGATTTTTGCCTATGCTTTATTGTTTGGACAAAAATTTTTAGTTTATTTAAAATGTTTGTCAGAAGTTTCCTGTAGAGTTAAGTAAGCGGTAACAGAATGGCCATCGAGACGTGCTTTGATCCTCAATAATCAATATCGGTAAATTAAATAATTATTCGGGATAATAGAAAATTGCACGAGAAGAGATTTTTTTAAATTAATTAATTAATATAATAAAAAATCCCCGTTGTTTAATTTAATTTAATATTTGCAAAGTGCCGTGCATATAAATAAATTATCGTAGTATTTAGTGATATTTTATTTTCATCCACTTTCAACTGTATAAAAGAGCCGGGAAAAAGTCGGCCGTACACAGTGGAAAAGAAAAATAGAATATCCTGAAGAGCTAAGTAAGCGGTAACAAAATGGCCATCGAGACGTGCTTTGACCCTCAATAATTAATATCGGTAATTTAAATAATTAATCGGGATAATAGAAAATAGCACGAAAAAGAGATTTTATATTGAACATTAATTGATATAATAAAAAATTCCCGTTCTTTAATTTAATTTAATATTTGCAAAGTGCCCGTCCAATTAAATAAATTATCGTAGTGTGTTGTAATATTCTATTTTTCATTCTTTTTCAACTCTATAAAAGAGCTGGGAAAAAGTCGGTCGTATACAGTGGAGAAAGAAAAATAGAATTACTGTTGGTTATTGTTTTTTTTTTGCTTTATTGTAACAAGATGGCCATCGAGACGTGCTTTGACCCTCAATAATAAATATCGGTAATTTAAATAATTAATCGAGATAATAGAAAATAGCACGAAAAAGAGATTTTATTTTGAACATTAATTGATATAATAAAAAATTCCCGTTGTTTAATTTAATTTAATATTTGCAAAGTGCCCGTGCAATTAAATAAATTATCGTAGTGTGTTGTGATATTCTATTTTTTATTCTCTTTCAACTGTATAAAAGGGCCGGAAAAAAGTCGGCCGTACACAGTGGAAAAAGAAAAATAGAATTTCCTGAAGAGTTAAGTAAGCGGTAACAAAATGGCCATCGAGACGTGCTTTGACCCTCAATAATTAATATCGATAATTTAAATAATTAATCGGGATAATAGAAAATAGCACGTAAAAGAGATTTTATTTTCAACATTAATTGATATAATAAAAAATTCCCGTTGTTGAATTTAATTTAATATTTGCAAAGTGCCCGTGCATATAAATTATCGAAGTGTGTTGTGGTATTTTATTTTTCATTCTCTTTCAACTGTATAAAAGAGCTGCGAAAAAGTCGGTCGTATACAGTGGAGAAAGAAAAATAGAATTATTGTTGGTTATTGTTTTTTTTTGTTGCTTAAACTTTGATTTTTGTCTTTGCTTTATTGTTTGGACAAAAATTTTTAGTTCATTTAAAATGTTTGTCAGAAGCTTCCTGTAGAGTTAAGTAAGCGGTAACGAAATGGCCATCGAGGCGTGCTTTGACCCTCAATAATCAATATCGGTAATTTAAGTAATTAATAGGGATAATAGAAAATAGCACGAAAAAGAGATTTTATTTTGAACATTAATTGATATAATAAAAAATTCCCGTTGTTTAATTTAATTTAATATTTGCAAAGTGCCCGTGCAATTAAATAAATTATCGTAGTGTGTTGAAATATTCTATTTTTATTCTCTTTCAACTGTATGAAAGGGCCGGGAAAAAGTCAGCCGTACACAGTGGAAAAAGAAAAATAGAATTTCCTGAAGAGTTAAGTAAGCGGTAACAAAATGCCCATCGAGGCGTTCTTTGACCCTCAATAATTAATATCGGTAATTTAAATAATTAATCGCGATAGTAGATAATAGCACGAAAAAGTTATTTTATTTTAAAAATTAATTAATATAATAAAAAATTTCCTTTGTTTAATTTAATATTTGCAAAGTTCCCGTGCATATAAATAAATAACGGTAGTGTTTTGTGATATTTTATTTTTCATCCTCTTTCAACTGTATAAAAGAGCCCGGAAAAAGTTGGTCGTATACAGTGGAGAAAGAAAACTAGAATTACTGTTGATTATTGTTGTTTTTGTTTTAACTTTGATTTTTGTCTTGGCTTTATTGTTTGGACAAAAAATTTTAGTTTATTTAAAATGTTTGTCAGAAGTTTCCTGTAGAGTTAAGTAAGCGGTAACAAAATCGCCATCGAGACGTGCTTTGACCCTCAATAATCAATATCGATAATTTAAATAATTAATCGGGATAGTAGAAAATAGCACGAAAAAAGATTTTATTTTGAACATTAGTTGATATAATAAAAAATTGCCGTTGTTTAATTTAATTTAATATTTGCAAAGTGCCCGTGCAATTAAATAAATTATCGTAGTGTGTTGTAATATTCTATTTTTTATTCTCTTTCAACTGTATAAAAGAGCTGGGAAACAGTCGGTCGTATACAGTGGAGAAAGAAAAATAGAATTACTGTTGGTTATTGCTGTTTTTGCTTAAACTTTGATTTTTTTCTATGCTTTATTGTTTGGACAAAAATTTTTAGTTTATTTGAAATGTTTGTCAGAAGTTTCCTGTAGAGTTAAGTAAGCGGTAACAAGATGGCCATCAAGACGTGCTTTGACCCTCAATAATCAATATCGGTAATTTAAATAATTAATCGGGATAATAGAAAATAGCACGAAATAGAGATTTTATTTTGAACATTAATTGATATAATAAAAAATTCCCGTTGTTTAATTTAATTTAATATTTGCAAAGTGCCCGTGCATATAAATAAATTATCGTAGTGTTTAGTTATATTTTATTTTCATTCACTTTCAACTGTATAAAAGAGCCGGGAAAAAGTCGGCCGTACACAGTGGAAAAAGAAAAATAGAATTTCCTGAAGAGTTAGGTAAGCGGTAACAAGATGGCCATCGAGACGTGCTTTGACCCTCAATAATTAATATCGATAATTTAAATAATTATTCGGGATAATAGAAAATAGCACGAAATAGAGATTTTATTTTGAACATTAATTGATATAATAAAAAATTCCCGTTGTTTAATTTAATTTAATATTTGCAAAGTGCCCGTGCATATAAATAAATTATCGTAGTGTTTAGTTATATTTTATTTTCATTCACTTTCAACTGTATAAAAGAGCCGGGAAAAAGTCGGCCGTACACAGTGGAAAAAGAAAAAAAGAATTTCCTGAAGAGTTAGGTAAGCGGTAACGAAATAGCCATCGAGAGGTGTTTTGACCCTCAATAATCAATATCTGTAATTTAAATAATTAATCGGGATAATAGAAAATAGCACGAAAAAAAGATTTTATTTTGAACATTAATTGATTTAATAAAAAATTCCCGTTGTTTAATTTAATTTGCAAACTGCCCGTGCATATAAATAAATTATCGTAGTGTTTTGTGATATTTTATTTTTTATCCGCTTTCATCTGTATAAAAGAGCCGGGAAAATTCGGCCGTACACAGTGGAAAAAGAAAAATAGAATTTGCTGAAGAGTTAAGTAAGCGGTAACAAAATAGCCATCGACACGTGGTTTGACCCTCAATAATTAATATCGGTATATTAAATAATTAATCGGGATAATAGAAAATTGCACGAAAAGAGATTTTTTTAAATTAATTAATTAATATAATAAAAACTTCCCGTTGTTTAATTTAATTTAATATTTGCAAAGTGCCCGTGCATACAAATAAATTATCGTAGAGTTTTGTGATATTTTATTTTCATCCACTTTCAACTGTATAAAAGAGCCGGGAAAAAGTCGGTTGTATACAGTGGAGAAAGAAAAATAGAATTACTGTTGGTTATTGTTTTTGCTTAAACTTTGATTTTTGTCTATGCTTTATTGTTTGGACAAATATTTTTAGTTTATTTAAAATGTTTGTCAGAAGTTTCCTGTAGAGCTAAGTAAGCGGTAACAAAATGGCCATCGAGACGAGCTTTGACCCTCAATAAGTAATATCGATAATTTAAATAATTAATCGGGATAATAGAAAATAGCACGAAAAAGAGATTTTATTTTGACCATTAATTGATATAATAAAAAATTCCCGTTGTTTAATTTAATTTAATATTTGCAAAGTGCCCGTGCAATTAAATAAATTATCGTAGTGTTTTGTGATATTTTATTTTTCATAAATAGAATTACTGTTGGTTATTGTTGTTTTTGCTTAAACTTTGATTTTTGCCTATGCTTTATTGTTTGGACAAAAATTTTTAGTTTATTTAAAATGTTTGTCAGAAGTTTCCTGTAGAGTTAAGTAAGCGGTAACAGAATGGCCATCGAGACGTGCTTTGATCCTCAATAATCAATATCGGTAAATTAAATAATTATTCGGGATAATAGAAAATTGCACGAGAAGAGATTTTTTTAAATTAATTAATTAATATAATAAAAAATCCCCGTTGTTTAATTTAATTTAATATTTGCAAAGTGCCGTGCATATAAATAAATTATCGTAGTATTTAGTGATATTTTATTTTCATCCACTTTCAACTGTATAAAAGAGCCGGGAAAAAGTCGGCCGTACACAGTGGAAAAGAAAAATAGAATATCCTGAAGAGCTAAGTAAGCGGTAACAAAATGGCCATCGAGACGTGCTTTGACCCTCAATAATTAATATCGATAATTTAAATAATTAATCGGGATAATAGAAAATAGCACGAAAAAGAGATTTTATATTGAACATTAATTGATATAATAAAAAATTCCCGTTCTTTAATTTAATTTAATATTTGCAAAGTGCCCGTCCAATTAAATAAATTATCGTAGTGTGTTGTAATATTCTATTTTTCATTCTTTTTCAACTCTATAAAAGAGCTGGGAAAAAGTCGGTCGTATACAGTGGAGAAAGAAAAATAGAATTACTGTTGGTTATTGTTTTTTTTTTGCTTTATTGTAACAAGATGGCCATCGAGACGTGCTTTGACCCTCAATAATAAATATCGGTAATTTAAATAATTAATCGAGATAATAGAAAATAGCACGAAAAAGAGATTTTATTTTGAACATTAATTGATATAATAAAAAATTCCCGTTGTTTAATTTAATTTAATATTTGCAAAGTGCCCGTGCAATTAAATAAATTATCGTAGTGTGTTGTGATATTCTATTTTTTATTCTCTTTCAACTGTATAAAAGGGCCGGAAAAAAGTCGGCCGTACACAGTGGAAAAAGAAAAATAGAATTTCCTGAAGAGTTAAGTAAGCGGTAACAAAATGGCCATCGAGACGTGCTTTGACCCTCAATAATTAATATCGATAATTTAAATAATTAATCGGGATAATAGAAAATAGCACGTAAAAGAGATTTTATTTTCAACATTAATTGATATAATAAAAAATTCCCGTTGTTGAATTTAATTTAATATTTGCAAAGCGCCCGTGCATATAAATTATCGAAGTGTGTTGTGGTATTTTATTTTTCATTCTCTTTCAACTGTATAAAAGAGCTGCGAAAAAGTCGGTCGTATACAGTGGAGAAAGAAAAATAGAATTATTGTTGGTTATTGTTTTTTTTTGTTGCTTAAACTTTGATTTTTGTCTTTGCTTTATTGTTTGGACAAAAATTTTTAGTTCATTTAAAATGTTTGTCAGAAGCTTCCTGTAGAGTTAAGTAAGCGGTAACGAAATGGCCATCGAGGCGTGCTTTGACCCTCAATAATCAATATCGGTAATTTAAGTAATTAATAGGGATAATAGAAAATAGCACGAAAAAGAGATTTTATTTTGAACATTAATTGATATAATAAAAAATTCCCGTTGTTTAATTTAATTTAATATTTGCAAAGTGCCCGTGCAATTAAATAAATTATCGTAGTGTGTTGAAATATTCTATTTTTATTCTCTTTCAACTGTATGAAAGGGCCGGGAAAAAGTCAGCCGTACACAGTGGAAAAAGAAAAATAGAATTTCCTGAAGAGTTAAGTAAGCGGTAACAAAATGCCCATCGAGGCGTTCTTTGACCCTCAATAATTAATATCGGTAATTTAAATAATTAATCGCGATAGTAGATAATAGCACGAAAAAGTTATTTTATTTTAAAAATTAATTAATATAATAAAAAATTTCCTTTGTTTAATTTAATATTTGCAAAGTTCCCGTGCATATAAATAAATAACGGTAGTGTTTTGTGATATTTTATTTTTCATCCTCTTTCAACTGTATAAAAGAGCCCGGAAAAAGTTGGTCGTATACAGTGGAGAAAGAAAACTAGAATTACTGTTGATTATTGTTGTTTTTGTTTTAACTTTGATTTTTGTCTTGGCTTTATTGTTTGGACAAAAAATTTTAGTTTATTTAAAATGTTTGTCAGAAGTTTCCTGTAGAGTTAAGTAAGCGGTAACAAAATCGCCATCGAGACGTGCTTTGACCCTCAATAATCAATATCGATAATTTAAATAATTAATCGGGATAGTAGAAAATAGCACGAAAAAAGATTTTATTTTGAACATTAGTTGATATAATAAAAAATTGCCGTTGTTTAATTTAATTTAATATTTGCAAAGTGCCCGTGCAATTAAATAAATTATCGTAGTGTGTTGTAATATTCTATTTTTTATTCTCTTTCAACTGTATAAAAGAGCTGGGAAACAGTCGGTCGTATACAGTGGAGAAAGAAAAATAGAATTACTGTTGGTTATTGCTGTTTTTGCTTAAACTTTGATTTTTTTCTATGCTTTATTGTTTGGACAAAAATTTTTAGTTTATTTGAAATGTTTGTCAGAAGTTTCCTGTAGAGTTAAGTAAGCGGTAACAAGATGGCCATCAAGACGTGCTTTGACCCTCAATAATCAATATCGGTAATTTAAATAATTAATCGGGATAATAGAAAATAGCACGAAATAGAGATTTTATTTTGAACATTAATTGATATAATAAAAAATTCCCGTTGTTTAATTTAATTTAATATTTGCAAAGTGCCCGTGCATATAAATAAATTATCGTAGTGTTTAGTTATATTTTATTTTCATTCACTTTCAACTGTATAAAAGAGCCGGGAAAAAGTCGGCCGTACACAGTGGAAAAAGAAAAATAGAATTTCCTGAAGAGTTAGGTAAGCGGTAACAAGATGGCCATCGAGACGTGCTTTGACCCTCAATAATTAATATCGATAATTTAAATAATTATTCGGGATAATAGAAAATAGCACGAAATAGAGATTTTATTTTGAACATTAATTGATATAATAAAAAATTCCCGTTGTTTAATTTAATTTAATATTTGCAAAGTGCCCGTGCATATAAATAAATTATCGTAGTGTTTAGTTATATTTTATTTTCATTCACTTTCAACTGTATAAAAGAGCCGGGAAAAAGTCGGCCGTACACAGTGGAAAAAGAAAAATAGAATTTCCTGAAGAGTTAGGTAAGCGGTAACGAAATAGCCATCGAGAGGTGTTTTGACCCTCAATAATCAATATCTGTAATTTAAATAATTAATCGGGATAATAGAAAATAGCACGAAAAAAAGATTTTATTTTGAACATTAATTGATTTAATAAAAAATTCCCGTTGTTTAATTTAATTTAATATTTGCAAACTGCCCGTGCATATAAATAAATTATCGTAGTGTTTTGTGATATTTTATTTTTTATCCGCTTTCATCTGTATAAAAGAGCCGGGAAAATTCGGCCGTACACAGTGGAAAAAGAAAAATAGAATTTGCTGAAGAGTTAAGTAAGCGGTAACAAAATAGCCATCGACACGTGGTTTGACACTCAATAATTAATATCGGTATATTAAATAATTAATCGGGATAATAGAAAATTGCACGAAAAGAGATTTTTTTAAATTAATTAATTAATATAATAAAAACTTCCCGTTGTTTAATTTAATTTAATATTTGCAAAGTGCCCGTGCATACAAATAAATTATCGTAGAGTTTTGTGATATTTTATTTTCATCCACTTTCAACTGTATAAAAGAGCCGGGAAAAAGTCGGTTGTATACAGTGGAGAAAGAAAAATAGAATTACTGTTGGTTATTGTTGTTTTTGCTTAAACTTTGATTTTTGCCTATGCTTTATTGTTTGGACAAAAATTTTTAGTTTATTTAAAATGTTTGTCAGAAGTTTCCTGTAGAGTTAAGTAAGCGGTAACAGAATGGCCATCGAGATGTGCTTTGATCCTCAATAATCAATATCGGTAAATTAAATAATTAATCGGAATAATAGAAAATTGCACGAAAAGAGATTTTTTTAAATTAATTAATTAATATAATAAAAAATCCCCGTTGTTTAATTTAATTTAATATTTGCAAAGTGCCGTGCATATAAATAAATTATCGTAGTATTTAGTGATATTTTATTTTCATCCACTTTCAACTGTATAAAAGAGCCGGGAAAAAGTCGGCCGTACACAGTGGAAAAGAAAAATAGAATATCCTGAAGAGCTAAGTAAGCGGTAATAAAATGGCCATCGCGACGTGCTTTGACCCTCAATAATTAATATCGGTAATTTAAATAATTAATCGGGATAATAGAAAATAGCACGAAAAAGAGATATTATTTTGAACATTAATTGATATAATAAAAAATTCCCGTTGTTTAATATAATTTAATATTTGCAAAGTGCCCGTGCAATCAAATAAATTATCGTAGTGTGTTGTAATATTCTATTTTTTATTCTCTTTCAACTGTATAAAAGAGCTGGGAAACAGTCGCTCCTATACAGTGGAGAAAGAAAAATAGAATTACTGTTGGTTATTGCTGTTTTTGCTTAAACTTTGATTTTTGTCTATGCTTTATTGTTTGGACAAAAATTTTTAGTTTATTTAAAATGTTTGTCAGAAGTTTCCTGTAGAGTTAAGTAAGCGGTAACAGAATGGCCATCGAGATGTGCTTTGATCCTCAATAATCAATATCGGTAAATTAAATAATTAATCGGAATAATAGAAAATTGCACGAAAAGAGATTTTTTTAAATTAATTAATTAATATAATAAAAAATCCCCGTTGTTTAATTTAATTTAATATTTGCAAAGTGCCGTGCATATAAATAAATTATCGTAGTATTTAGTGATATTTTATTTTCATCCACTTTCAACTGTATAAAAGAGCCGGGAAAAAGTCGGCCGTACACAGTGGAAAAGAAAAATAGAATATCCTGAAGAGCTAAGTAAGCGGTAATAAAATGGCCATCGAGACGTGCTTTGACCCTCAATAATCAATATCGGTAATTTAAATAATTAATCGGGATAATGGAAAACAGCACGAAAAAGAGATTTTATTTTGAACATTAATTGATATTGAAATAAATAGATTTTTTTATTTTTACGAATCTCTTTTAAGATTTTTTGCGGAATCTTAAAGAGATTAATTAAGTGCCGCTCATAAATAAAAAAGAGAGAGAATAAATTTGGGAGAATTATAATTAATAGATAATTCTTTCTTTTAATTAATGTTAATTTAAGGGATAATGAGACACTCACCTTAAATTGTTCCAGGAAATAAATAGATGTATATTTTTTTTGTAAAACGTTATAAAGGTATCGTTTATTTAATTTCCACAGTAACAAAAGGTTTAAGAAAGAGTGAGTTGAACAATAAATTTTAGAAATAATAAACCTCGGCTTTTGAATAAACCCAAGTTTTGTAGTCCTGCTGAATGAAGTTCAGCAGAATTACCGTAACTTAACGAAAATGTTTGACAATATATACAAAAGATATTTAGCTTATGCTATATTTAAAAGAGTAAATTCATTTCTTAAGTTAGTTAATTCAAATACAAAATTCAAAATTCAATAAAATAAAATTCAATACAAAAAAAAAATCAAATATAAGTACTTAAAAATATAAATTCAAATAAATATAATATAGTCCAGGATTGGACAGATATAATAAAAAATTCCCGTTGTTTAATTTAATTTAATATTTGCAAAGTGCCCGTGCATATAAATTATCGTAGTGCATATAAATTATCGTAGTGTGTTGTGATATTTTATTTTTCATTATCTTTCAACTGTATAAAAGAGCTGGGAAAAAGTCGGTCGTATACAGTGGAAAAAGATAAAAAAGAATTACTGTTGGTTATTGTTTTTTTTTTTTTTTTTTTTGCTTAAACTTTGATTTTTGTCTTTGCTTTATTGTTTGGACAAAAATTTTTAGTTTATTTAAAATGTTTGTCAAAAGTTTTCTGTAGAGTTAAGTAAGCGGTAACAAAATGGCCATCGAGACGTGCTTTGACCCTCAATAATCAATATCGATAATTTAAATAATTAATCGGGATAGTAGAAAATAGCACGAAAAATAGATTTTATTTTGAACATTAATTGATATAATAAAAAATTCCCGTTGTTTAATTTAATTTAATATTTGCAAAGTGCCCGTGCATATAAATTATCGTAGTGTGTTGTTATATTTTTTTTTCATTCTCTTTCAACTGTATAAAAGAGCTGGGAAAAAGTCGTTCGTATACAGTGGAGAAAGAAAAATAGAATTACTGTTGGTTATTGTTTATGCTTAAACTTTGATTTTTGTCTATGCTTTATTGTTTGGACAAATATTTTTAGTTTATTTAAAATGTTTGTCAGAAGTTTCCTGTAGAGCTAAGTAAGCGGTAACAAAATGGCCATCGAGACGAGCTTTGACCCTCAATAAGTAATATCGATAATTTAAATAATTAATCGGGATAATAGAAAATAGCACGAAAAAGAGATTTTATTTTGACCATTAATTGATATAATAAAAAATTCCCGTTGTTTAATTTAATTTAATATTTGCAAAGTGCCCGTGCAATTAAATAAATTATCGTAGTGTTTTGTGATATTTTATTTTTCATAAATAGAATTACTGTTGGTTATTGTTGTTTTTGCTTAAACTTTGATTTTTGCCTATGCTTTATTGTTTGGACAAAAATTTTTAGTTTATTTAAAATGTTTGTCAGAAGTTTCGTGTAGAGTTAAGTAAGCGGTAACAGAATGGCCATCGAGACGTGCTTTGATCCTCAATAATCAATATCGGTAAATTAAATAATTAATCGGGATAATAGAAAATTGCACGAAAAGAGATTTTTTTAAATTAATTAATTAATATAATAAAAAATCCCCGTTGTTTAATTTAATTTAATATTTGCAAAGTGCCGTGCATATAAATAAATTATCGTAGTATTTAGTGATATTTTATTTTCATCCACTTTCAACTGTATAAAAGAGCCGGGAAGAAGTCGGCCGTACACAGTGGAAAAGAAAAATAGAATATCCTGAAGAGCTAAGTAAGCGGTAACAAAATGGCCATCGAGACGTGCTTTGACCCTCAATAATTAATATCGGTAATTTAAATAATTAATCGGGATAATAGAAAATAGCACGAAAAAGAGATATTATTTTGAACATTAATTGATATAATAAAAAATTCCCGTTGTTTAATTTAATTTAATATTTGCAAAGTGCCCGTGCAATTAAATAAATTATCGTAGTGTGTTGTAATATTCTATTTTTTATTCTCTTTCAACTGTATAAAAGAGCTGGGAAACAGTCGCTCGTATACAGTGGAGAAAGAAAAATAGAATTACTGTTGGTTATTGCTGTTTTTGCTTAAACTTTGATTTTTGTCTATGCTTTATTGTTTGGACAAAAATTTTTAGTTTATTTAAAATGTTTGTCAGAAGTTTCCTGTAGAGTTAAGTAAGCGGTAACAAGATGGCCATCGAGACGTGCTTTATTTAATTTCCACTTGATAGGTTGAAGGTTTAAGAAAGAGTGAGTTGAACAATAAATTTTAGAAATAATAAACCTCGGCTTTTGAATAAACCCAAGTTTTGTAGTCCTGCTGAATGAAGTTCAGCAGAATTACCGTAACTTAACGAAAATGTTTGACAATATATACAAAAGATATTTAGCTTATGCTATATTTAAAAGAGTAAATTCATTTCTTAAGTTAGTTAATTCAAATACAAAATTCAAAATTCAATAAAATAAAATTCAATACAAAAAAAAAATCAAATATAAGTACTTAAAAATATAAAAATTCAAAATATAAATTCAAATAAATATAATATAGTCCAGGATTGGACAGATATAATAAAAAATTCCCGTTGTTTAATTTAATTTAATATTTGCAAAGTGCCCGTGCATATAAATTATCGTAGTGCATATAAATTATCGTAGTGTGCTGTGATATTTTATTTTTCATTATCTTTCAACTGTATAAAAGAGCTGGGAAAAAGTCGGTCGCATACAGTGGAAAAAGATAAAAAAGAATTACTGTTGGTTATTGTTTTTTTTTTTTTTTTTTGCTTAAACTTTGATTTTTGTCTTTGCTTTATTGTTTGGACAAAAATTTTTAGTTTATTTAAAATGTTTGTCAAAAGTTTTCTGTAGAGTTAAGTAAGCGGTAACAAAATGGCCATCGAGACGTGCTTTGACCCTCAATAATCAATATCGATAATTTAAATAATTAATCGGGATAGTAGAAAATAGCACGAAAAAAAGATTTTATTTTGAACATTAATTGATATAATAAAAAATTCCCGTTGTTTAATTTAATATTTGCAAAGTGCCCGTGCATATAAATTATCGTAGTGTGTTGTTATATTTTTTTTCATTCTCTTTCAACTGTATAAAAGAGCTGGGAAAAAGTCATTCGTATACAGTGGAGAAAGAAAAATAGAATTACTGTTGGTTATTGTTTTTGCTTAAACTTTGATTTTTGTCTATGCTTTATTGTTTGGACAAATATTTTTAGTTTATTTAAAATGTTTGTCAGAAGTTTCCTGTAGAGCTAAGTAAGCGGTAACAAAATGGCCATCGAGACGAGCTTTGACCCTCAATAAGTAATATCGATAATTTAAATAATTAATCGGGATAATAGAAAATAGCACGAAAAAGAGATTTTATTTTGACCATTAATTGATATAATAAAAAATTCCCGTTGTTTAATTTAATTTAATATTTGCAAAGTGCCCGTGCAATTAAATAAATTATCGTAGTGTTTTGTGATATTTTATTTTTCATAAATAGAATTACTGTTGGTTATTGTTGTTTTTGCTTAAACTTTGATTTTTGCCTATGCTTTATTGTTTGGACAAAAATTTTTAGTTTATTTAAAATGTTTGTCAGAAGTTTCGTGTAGAGTTAAGTAAGCGGTAACAGAATGGCCATCGAGACGTGCTTTGATCCTCAATAATCAATATCGGTAAATTAAATAATTAATCGGGATAATAGAAAATTGCACGAAAAGAGATTTTTTTAAATTAATTAATTAATATAATAAAAAATCCCCGTTGTTTAATTTAATTTAATATTTGCAAAGTGCCGTGCATATAAATAAATTATCGTAGTATTTAGTGATATTTTATTTTCATCCACTTTCAACTGTATAAAAGAGCCGGGAAAAAGTCGGCCGTACACAGTGGAAAAGAAAAATAGAATATCCTGAAGAGCTAAGTAAGCGGTAACAAAATGGCCATCGAGACGTGCTTTGACCCTCAATAATTAATATCGGTAATTTAAATAATTAATCGGGATAATAGAAAATAGCACGAAAAAGAGATATTATTTTGAACATTAATTGATATAATAAAAAATTCCCGTTGTTTAATTTAATTTAATATTTGCAAAGTGCCCGTGCAATTAAATAAATTATTGTAGTGTGTTGTAATATTCTATTTTTTATTCTCTTTCAACTGTATAAAAGAGCTGGGAAACAGTCGCTCGTATACAGTGGAGAAAGAAAAATAGAATTACTGTTGGTTATTGCTGTTTTTGCTTAAACTTTGATTTTTGTCTATGCTTTATTGTTTGGACAAAAATTTTTAGTTTATTTAAAATGTTTGTCAGAAGTTTCCTGTAGAGTTAAGTAAGCGGTAACAAGATGGCCATCGAGACGTGCTTTGACCCTCAATAATCAATATCGGTAATTTAAATAATTAATCGGGATAATAGAAAACAGCACGAAAAAGAGATTTTATTTTGAACATTAATTGATATTGAAATAAATAGATTTTTTTATTTTTACGAATCTCTTTTAAGATTTTTTGCGGAATCTTAGAGATTAATTAAGTGCCGCTCATAAATAAAAAAGAGAGAGAATAAATTTGGGAGAATTATAATTAATAAATAATTCTTTCTTTTAATTAATGTTAATTTAAGGGATAATGAGACACTCACCTTAAATTGTTCCAGGAAATAAATAGATGTATATTTTTTTTGTAAAACGTTATAAAGGTATCGTTTATTTAATTTCCACTTGATAGGTTGAAGGTTTAAGAAAGAGTGAGTTGAACAATAAATTTTAGAAATAATAAACCTCGGCTTTTGAATAAACCCAAGTTTTGTAGTCCTGCTGAATGAAGTTCAGCAGAATTACCGTAACTTAACGAAAATGTTTGACAATATATACAAAAGATATTTAGCTAATCCTATATTTAAAAGAGTAAATTCATTTCTTAAGTTAGTTAATTCAAATACAAAATTCAAAATTCAATAAAATAAAATTCAATACAAAAAAAAATCAAATATAAGTACTTAAAAATATAAAAATTCAAAATATAAATTCAAATAAATATAATATAGTCCAGGATTGGACAGATATAATAAAAAATTCCCGTTGTTTAATTTAATTTAATATTTGCAAAGTGCCCGTGCAATTAAATAAATGATCGTAGTGTGTTGTAATATTCTATTTTTTATTCTCTTTCAACTGTATAAAAGGGCCGGGAAAAAGTCGGCCGTACACAGTGGAAAAAGAAAAATACAATTTCCTGAAGAGTTAAGTAAGCGGTAACAAAATGGCCATCGAGACGTGCTTTGACCCTCAATAATTAATATCGATAATTTAAATAATTAATCGGGATAATAGAAAATAGCACGTAAAAGAGATTTTATTTTGAGCATTAATTGATATAATAAAAAATTCCCGTTGTTTAATTTCATTTAATATTTGCAAAGTGCCCGTGCATATAAATTATCGTAGTGCATATAAATTATCGTAGTGTGTTGTGATATTTTATTTTTCATTATCTTTCAACTGTATAAAAGAGCTGGGAAAAAGTCGGTCGTATACAGTGGAAAAAGATAAAAAAGAATTACTGTTGGTTATTGTTTTTTTTTTTTTTTGCTTAAACTTTGATTTTTGTCTTTGCTTTATTGTTTGGACAAAAATTTTTAGTTTATTTAAAATGTTTGTCAAAAGTTTTCTGTAGAGTTAAGTAAGCGGTAACAAAATGGCCATCGAGACGTGCTTTGACCCTCAATAATCAATATCGATAATTTAAATAATTAATCGGGATAGTAGAAAATAGCACGAAAAAAAGATTTTATTTTGAAAATTAATTGATATAATAAAAAATTCCCGTTGTTTAATTTAATTTAATATTTGCAAAGTGCCCGTGCATATAAATTATCGTAGTGTGTTGTTATATTTTTTTTTTTATTCTCTTTCAACTGTATAAAAGAGCTGGGAAAAAGTCGGTCGTATACAGTGGAGAAAGAAAAATAGAATTACTGTTGGTTATTGTTTTTGCTTAAACTTTGATTTTTGTCTATGCTTTATTGTTTGGACAAATATTTTTAGTTTATTTAAAATGTTTGTCAGAAGTTTCCTGTAGAGCTAAGTAAGCGGTAACAAAATGGCCATCGAGACGAGCTTTGACCCTCAATAAGTAATATCGATAATTTAAATAATTAATCGGGATAATAGAAAATAGCACGAAAAAGAGATTTTATTTTGACCATTAATTGATATAATAAAAAATTCCCGTTGTTTAATTTAATTTAATATTTGCAAAGTGCCCGTGCAACTAAATAAATTATCGTAGTGTTTTGTGATATTTTATTTTTCATAAATAGAATTACTGTTGGTTATTGTTGTTTTTGCTTAAACTTTGATTTTTGCCTATGCTTTATTGTTTGGACAAAAATTTTTAGTTTATTTAAAATGTTTGTCAGAAGTTTCGTGTAGAGTTAAGTAAGCGGTAACAGGATGGCCATCGAGACGTGCTTTGATCCTCAATAATCAATATCGGTAAATTAAATAATTAATCGGGATAATAGAAAATTGCACGAAAAGAGATTTTTTTAAATTAATTAATTAATATAATAAAAAATCCCCGTTGTTTAATTTAATTTAATATTTGCAAAGTGCCGTGCATATAAATAAATTATCGTAGTATTTAGTGATATTTTATTTTCATCCACTTTCAACTGTATAAAAGAGCCGGCAAAAAGTCGGCCGTACACAGTGGAAAAGAAAAATAGAATATCCTGAAGAGCTAAGTAAGCGGTAACAAAATGGCCATCGAGACGTGCTTTGACCCTCAATAATTAATATCGGTAATTTAAATAATTAATCGGGATAATAGAAAATAGCACGAAAAAGAGATATTATTTTGAACATTAATTGATATAATAAAAAATTCCCGTTGTTTAATTTAATTTAATATTTGCAAAGTGCCCGTGCATATAAATTATCGTAGTGTGTTGTTATATTTTTTTTTCATTCTCTTTCAACTGTATAAAAGAGCTGGGAAAAAGTCGGTCGTATACAGTGGAGAAAGAAAAATAGAATTACTGTTGGTTATTGTTTTTGCTTAAACTTTGATTTTTGTCTATGCTTTATTGTTTGGACAAAAATTTTTAGTTTATTTAAAATGTTTGTCAGAAGTTTCCTGTAGAGCTAAGTAAGCGGTAACAAAATGGCCATCGAGACGAGCTTTGACCCTTAATAAGTAATATCGATAATTTAAATAATTAATCGGGATAATAGAAAATAGCACGAAAAAGAGATTTTATTTTGACCATTAATTGATATAATAAAAAATTCCCGTTGTTTAATTTAATTTAATATTTGCAAAGTGCCCATGCAATTAAATAAATTATCGTAGTGTTTTGTGATATTTTATTTTTCATTCTCTTTCAACTGTATAACAGAGCTGGGAAAATGTCGGTCGTATACAGTGGAGAAAGAAAAATAGAATTACTGTTGGTTATTGTTTTTTTTTGCTTAGACTTTGATTTTTGTCTTTGCTTTATTGTTTGGGCAAAAATTTTTAGTTTATTTAAAATGTTTGTCAGAAGTTTTCTGTAGAGTTAAGTAAGCGGTAACAAAATGGCCATCGAGACGTGCTTTGACCCTCAATAATCAATATCGATAATTTTAATAATTAATAGGGATAGTAGAAAATAGCACGAAAAAAAGATTTTATTTTGAACATTAATTGATATAATAAAAAATTCCCGTTATTTAATTTAATTTAATATTTTCAAAGTGCCCGTGCATATAAATTATCGTAGTGTGTTGTTATATTTTTTTCATTCTCTTTCAACTGTATAAAAGAGCTGGGAAAAAGTCGGTCGTATACAGTGGAGAAAGAAAAATAGAAATGGCCATCGAGACGTGCTTTGACCCTCAATAATCAGTATCGGTAATTTAAATATTTAATCGGGATAATAGAAAAAAGAAAGAAAAAAAGATTTTATTTTGAAAATTAATTAATATAATAAAAAAATTCCCGTTTTTTAATTTAATAATTGTAAAGTGCCCGTGCATATAAATTAATTAATATAATAAAAAATTACCGTTGTATAGTTTAATATTTGCAAAGTGCCTCTGCATATAAATAAATTATCCTAGTGTTTGCTGATATTTGATTTTTTCATCGTCTTTCAACTGTATAAAAGAGAAAAAAAATAAAAATAATGTTGGTCATTGTTATTTTTGCTTAAACTTTGGTTTTTGTCTTTGCTTTATTGCTTGGGCAAAAACTTTTAGGTTATTTAAAATGTTTGTCAGAAGTTTCCTGAAGAGTTATGTAAGCGGTAACAAAATGGCCATCGAGACGTGCTTTGACCCTCAATAATTAATATCGATAATTTAAATAATTAATCGGGATAATAGAAAATAGCACGTAAAAGAGATTTTATTTTGAACATTAATTGATATAATAAAAAATTCCCGTTGTTTAATTTAATTTAATATTTGCAAAGTGCCCGTGCATATAAATTATCGTAGTGTGTTGTTATATTTTTTTTCATTCTCTTTCAACTGTATAAAAGAGCTGGGAAAAAGTCGGTCGTATACAGTGGAGAAAGAAAAATATAATTACTGTTGGTTATTGTTGTTTCTGCTTAAACTTTGATTTTTGTCTATGCTTTATTGTTTGGACAAAAATTTTAAGTTTATTTAAAATGTTTGTCAGAAGTTTCCTGTAGAGTTAAGTAAGCGGTAACAAAATGGCCATCGAGACGTGCTTTGACCCTCAATAATCAGTATCGGTAATTTAAATAATTAATCAGGATAATAGAAAATATCACGAAAAAAAGATTTTATTTTGAACATTAATTGATATAATAAAAAATTCCCATTGTTTAATTTAATTTAATATTTGCAAAGTGCCCGTGCATATAAATAAATTATCGTAGTGTTTTGTTATATTTTATTTTCATTCACTTTCAACTGTATAAAAGAGCCGGCAAGAAGTCGGCCGTACACAGTGGAAAAAGAAAAATAGAATTTCCTAAAGAGTTAGGTAAGCGGTAACGAAATGGCCATCGAGAGGTGTTTTGACCCTCAATAATCAATATCTGTAATTTAAATAATTAATCGGGATAATAGGAATTAGCACGAAAAAATGATTTTATTTTGAACATTAATTGATTTAATAAAAAAATGCCGTTATTTAATTTAATTTAATATTTGCAAACTGCCCGTGCATATAAAAAAATTGTCGTAGTGTTTTGCGCTATTTTATTTTTTATCCACTTTCAACTGTATAAAAGGGCCGGGAAAAAGTCGGCCGTACACAGTGGAAAAAGAAAAATAGAATTTCCTGAAGAGCTAAGTAAGCGGTAACAAAATGGCCATTGAGACGTGCTTTGACCCTCAATAATTAATATCGATAATTTAAATAATTAATCGGGATAATAGAAAATAGCACGAAAAAGAGATTTTATTTTGAACATTAATTGATATAATAAAAAATTCCCGTTGTTTAATTTAAGTTAATATTTGCAAAGTGCCCGTGCAATTAAATAAATTATCGTAGTGTGTTTTTAATAGTCTATTTTTCATTCTCTTTCAACTGTATAAAAGAGCTGGGAAAAAGTGGGTCGTACACAGTGGAGAAAGAAAAATAGAATTTCCTGAAGAGTTAAGTAAGCGGTAACGAAATGTCCATCGAGACGTGCTTTCACCCTCAATAATCAATATCTGTAATTTAAATAATTAATCGGGATAATAGGAATTAGCACGAAAAAGAGATTTTATTTTGAACATTAATTGATATAATAAAAAATTCCCGTTGTTTAATTTAATTTAATATTTGCAAAGCGCCCGTGCATATAAGAAATTATCGTAGTGTTTTGTGATATTTTATTTTTCATTCTCTTTCAACTGTATAAAAGAGCCGGGAAAAAGTCGGCCGTGTACAGTGGAGAATGAAAAATAGAATTACTGTTGGTTATTGTTATTTTTGCTTAAACTTCTTGATTCTTGTTTTTGCTTTATTGTTTGGAAAAATTTTTTAGTTTATTTAAAATATTTGTCAGAAGTTTCCTGAGGAGTTAAGTAAGCGGTAACAAAATGGCCATCGAGACGTGCTTTGACCCTCAATAATCAATATCGATAATTTAAATAATTAATCGGGATAGTAGAAAATAGCACGAAAAAAAGATTTTATTTTGAACATTAATTGATATAATAAAAAATTCCCGTTGTTTAATTTAATTTAATATTTGCAAAGTGCCCGTGCATATAAATTATCGTAGTGTGTTGTTATATTTTTTTTTCATTCTCTTTCAACTGTATAAAAGAGCTGGGAAAAAGTCGTTCGTATACAGTGGAGAAAGAAAAATAGAATTACTGTTGGTTATTGTTTTTGCTTAAACTTTGGTTTTTGTCTTTGCTTTATTGTTTGGACAAAAATCTTTAGTTTATTTGAAATGTTTGTCAGAAGTTTCCTGTAGAGTTAAGTAAGCGGTAACAAAATGGCCATCGAGACGTGCTTTGACCCTCAATAATCAATATCGATAATATAAATAATTAATCGGGATAATAAAAATAGCACGAAAAATAAGATTTTATTTTGAAGATTAATTGATATAATATAAAATTTCCTTTAATTTAATTTAATATTTGCAAAGTGCCCGTGCAATTAAATCAATTATCGTAGTGTGTTCTGATATTCTATTTTTCATTCTCTTTCAACTGTATAAAAGAGCTGGGAAACAGTCGGTCGTATACAGTGGAGAAAGAAAAATAGAATTACTGTTCGTTATTGTTTTTTTTTTTTTGCTTAGACTTTGATTTTTGTCTTTGCTTTATTGTTTGGTCAAAAACTTTTAGGTTATTTAAAATGTTTGTCAGAAGTTTCCTGAAGAGTTAAGTAAGCGGTAACAAAATGGCCATCGAGACGTGCTTTGACCCTCAATAATTAATATCGATAATTTAAATAATTAATCGTGATAATAGAAAATAGCACGTAAAAGAGATTTTATTTTGAACATTAATTGATATAATAAAAAATTCCCGTTGTTTAATTTAATTTAATATTTGCAAAGTGCCCGTGCATATAAATTATCGTAGTGTGTTGTGATATTTTATTTTTCATTCTCTTTCAACTGTATAAAAGAGCTGGGAAAATGTCGGTCGTATACAGTGGAGAAAGAAAAATAGAATTACTGTTGGTTATAGTTTTTTTTTTGCTTAGACTTTGATTTTTGTCTTTGCTTTATTGTTTGGACAAAAATTTTTAGTTTATTTAAAATGTTTGTCAGAAGTTTTCTGTAGAGTTAAGTAAGCGGTAACAAAATGGCCATCGAGACGTGCTTTGACCCTCAATAATCAATATCGATAATTTTAATAATTAATAGGGATAGTAGAAAATAGCACGAAAAAAAGATTTTATTTTGAACATTAATTGATATAATAAAAAATTCCCGTTGTTTAATTTAATATTTGCAAAGTGCCCGTGCATATAAATTATCGTAGTGTGTTGTTATATTTTTTTTCATTCTCTTTCAACTGTATAAAAGAGCTGGGAAAAAGTCGGTCGTATACAGTGGAGAAAGAAAAATAGAATTACTGTTGGTTATTGTTGTTTCTGCTTAAACTTTGATTTTTGTCTATGCTTTATTGTTTGGACAAAAATTTTAAGTTTATTTAAAATGTTTGTCAGAAGTTTCCTGTAGAGTTAAGTAAGCGGTAACAAAATGGCCATCGAGACGTGCTTTGACCCTCAATAATCAGTATCGGTAATTTAAATAATTAATCAGGATAATAGAAAATATCACGAAAAAAAGATTTTATTTTGAACATTAATTGATATAATAAAAAATTCCCATTGTTTAATTTAATTTAATATTTGCAAAGTGCCCGTGCATATAAATAAATTATCGTAGTGTTTTGTTATATTTTATTTTCATTCACTTTCAACTGTATAAAAGAGCCGGCAAAAAGTCGGCCGTACACAGTGGAAAAAGAAAAATAGAATTTCCTAAAGAGTTAGGTAAGCGGTAACGAAATGGCCATCGAGAGGTGTTTTGACCCTCAATAATCAATATCTGTAATTTAAATAATTAATCGGGATAATAGGAATTAGCACGAAAAAATGATTTTATTTTGAACATTAATTGATTTAATAAAAAAATCCCGTTATTTAATTTAATTTAATATTTGCAAACTGCCCGTGCATATAAAAAAATTGTCGTAGTGTTTTGCGCTATTTTATTTTTTATCCACTTTCAACTGTATAAAAGGGCCGGGAAAAAGTCGGCCGTACACAGTGGAAAAAGAAAAATAGAATTTCCTGAAGAGCTAAGTAAGCGGTAACAAAATGGCCATTGAGACGTGCTTTGACCCTCAATAATTAATATCGATAATTTAAATAATTAATCGGGATAATAGAAAATAGCACGAAAAAGAGATTTTATTTTGAACATTAATTGATATAATAAAAAATTCCCGTTGTTTAATTTAAGTTAATATTTGCAAAGTGCCCGTGCAATTAAATAAATTATCGTAGTGTGTTTTTAATATTCTATTTTTCATTCTCTTTCAACTGTATAAAAGAGCTGGGAAAAAGTGGGTCGTACACAGTGGAGAAAGAAAAATAGAATTTCCTGAAGAGTTAAGTAAGCGGTAACGAAATGTCCATCGAGACGTGCTTTCACCCTCAATAATTAATATCGATAATTTAAATAATTAATCGGGATAATAGAAAATAGCACGAAAAAGAGATTTTATTTTGAACATTAATTGATATAATAAAAAATTCCCGTTGTTTAATTTAATTTAATATTTGCAAAGCGCCCGTGCATATAAGAAATTATCGTAGTGTTTTGTGATATTTTATTTTTCATTCTCTTTCAACTGTATAAAAGAGCCGGGAAAAAGTCGGCCGTGTACAGTGGAGAATGAAAAATAGAATTACTGTTGGTTATTGTTATTTTTGCTTAAACTTCTTGATTCTTGTTTTTGCTTTATTGTTTGGAAAAATTTTTTAGTTTATTTAAAATATTTGTCAGAAGTTTCCTGAGGAGTTAAGTAAGCGGTAACAAAATGGCCATCGAGACGTGCTTTGACCCTCAATAATCAATATCGATAATTTAAATAATTAATCGGGATAGTAGAAAATAGCACGAAAAAAAGATTTTATTTTGAACATTAATTGATATAATAAAAAATTCCCGTTGTTTAATTTAATTTAATATTTGCAAAGTGCCCGTGCATATAAATTATCGTAGTGTGTTGTTATATTTTTTTTTCATTCTCTTTCAACTGTATAAAAGAGCTGGGAAAAAGTCGTTCGTATACAGTGGAGAAAGAAAAATAGAATTACTGTTGGTTATTGTTTTTGCTTAAACTTTGGTTTTTGTCTTTGCTTTATTGTTTGGACAAAAATCTTTAGTTTATTTGAAATGTTTGTTAGAAGTTTCCTGTAGAGTTAAGTAAGCGGTAACGAAATGGCCACCGAGACTTACTTTGACCCTCAATAATCAATATCGTTAATTTAAATATTTAATCGGGGTAATAGAAACAAGGAAGAAAAAAAGATTTTATTTTGAAAATTAATTAATATAATAAAAAATTCACGCTGTTTAATTTAATTTAATATTCGCAAAGTACCCGTGCATACAAACTAATCAATATTATAAAAACGAAATAGCTATCGAGACGTGCTTTGACCCTCAATAATCAATATCGGTAATTTAAATATTTAATCGGGATAAGAGAAAAAAGGAAAAAAAAAGATTTTATTTTCAAAATTAATTAATATAATAAAAAATTCCCCTTGTTTATTTTAATATTTGCAAAGTGCCCGCGCATATAAATAAATTATCGTAGTGTGTTGTTATATTTTTTTTCATTCTCTTTCAACTGTATAAAAGAGCTGGGAAAAAGTCGGTCGTATACAGTGGGAAAAGAAAAATAGAATTACTGTTGGTTATTGTTTTTGCTTAAACTTTGATTTTTGTCTATGCTTTATTGTTTGGACAAATATTTTTAGTTTATTTAAAATGTTTGTCAGAAGTTTCCTGTAGAGCTAAGTAAGCGGTAACAAAATGGCCATCGAGACGAGCTTTGACCCTCAATAAGTAATATCGATAATTTAAATAATTAATCGGGATAATAAAAAATAGCACGAAAAAGAGATTTTATTTTGACCATTAATTGATATAATAAAAAATTCCCGTTGTTTAATTTAATTTAATATTTGCAAAGTGCCCGTGCATATAAATTATCGTAGTGCGTTGTTATATTTTTTTTTCATTCTCTTTCAACTGTATAAAAGAGCTGGGAAAAAGTCGGTCGTATAAAGTGGAGAAAGAAAAATAGAATTACTGTTGGTTATTGTTTTTGCTTAAACTTTGATTTTTGTCTATGCTTTATTGTTTGGACAAAAATTTTTAGTTTATTTAAAATGTTTGTCAGAAGTTTCCTGTAGAGCTAAGTAAGCGGTAACAAAATGGCCATCGAGACGAGCTTTGACCCTTAATAAGTAATATCGATAATTTAAATAATTAATCGGGATAATAGAAAATAGCACGAAAAAGAGATTTTATTTTGACCATTAATTGATATAATAAAAAATTCCCGTTGTTTAATTTAATTTAATATTTGCAAAGTGCCCGTGCAATTAAATAAATTATCGTAGTGTTTTGTGATATTTTATTTTTCATTCTCTTTCAACTGTATAACAGAGCTGGGAAAATGTCGGTCGTATACAGTGGAGAAAGAAAAATAGAATTACTGTTGGTTATTGTTTTTTTTTGCTTAGACTTTGATTTTTGTCTTTGCTTTATTGTTTGGACAAAAATTTTTACTTTATTTAAAATGTTTGTCAGAAGTTTTCTGTAGAGTTAAGTAAGCGGTAACAAAATGGCCATCGAGACGTGCTTTGACCCTCAATAATCAATATCGATAATTTTAATAATTAATAGGGATAGTAGAAAATAGCACGAAAAAAAGATTTTATTTTGAACATTAATTGATATAATAAAAAATACCCGTTATTTAATTTAATTTAATATTTGCAAAGTGCCCGTGCATATAAATTATCGTAGTGTGTTGTTATATTTTTTTCATTCTCTTTCAACTGTATAAAAGAGCTGGGAAAAAGTCGGTCGTATACAGTGGAGAAAGAAAAATAGAAATGGCCATCGAGACGTGCTTTGACCCTCAATAATCAGTATCGGTAATTTAAATATTTAATCGGGATAATAGAAAAAAGAAAGAAAAAAAGATTTTATTTTGAAAATTAATTAATATAATAAAAAAATTCCCGTTTTTTAATTTAATATTTGTAAAGTGCCCGTGCATATAAATTAATTAATATAATAAAAAATTACCGTTGTATAGTTTAGTATTTGCAAAGTGCCTCTGCATATAAATAAATTATCCTAGTGTTTGCTGATATTTGATTTTTTCATCGTCTTTCAACTGTATAAAAGAGAAAGAAAAATAAAAATAATGTTGGTCATTGTTATTTTTGCTTAAACTTTGGTTTTTGTCTTTGCTTTATTGCTTGGGCAAAAACTTTTAGGTTATTTAAAATGTTTGTCAGAAGTTTCCTGCAGAGTTAAGTAAGCGGTAAAGAAATGGCCATCGAGACGTGCTTTGACCCTCAGTAATCAATATCGATAATATAAATAACTAATCGGGATAATAGAAAGTAGCACGAAAAAGAGATTTTATATTGAACATTAATTGATATAATAAAAAATTCCCGTTGTTTAATTTAATTTAATATTTGCAAAGTGCCCGTGAAATTAAATCAATTATCGTAGTGTGTTGTGATATTCTATTTTTCATTCTCTCTCAACTGTATAAAAGAGCTGGGATACAGTCGGTCGTATACAGTGGAGAAAGAAAAATAGAATTACTGTTGGTTATTGTTTTTTTTTTTTGCTTAGACTTTGATTTTTGTCTTTGCTTTATTGTTTGGTCAAAAACTTTTAGGTTATTTAAAATGTTTGTCAGAAGTTTCCTGAAGAGTTAAGTAAGCGGTAACAAAATGGCCATCGAGACGTGCTTTGACCCTCAATAATCAATATCGATAATATAAATAATTAATCGGGATAATAAAAATAGCACGAAAAATAAGATTTTATTTTGAAGATTAATTGATATAATATAAAATTTCCTTTGTTTAATTTAATTTAATATTTGCAAAGTGCCCGTGCAATTAAATCAATTATCGTAGTGTGTTCTGATATTCTATTTTTCATTCTCTTTCAACTGTATAAAAGAGCTGGGATACAGTCGGTCGTATACAGTGGAGAAAGAAAAATAGAATTACTGTTGGTTATTGTTTTTTTTTTTGCTTAGACTTTGATTTTTGTCTTTGCTTTATTGTTTGGTCAAAAACTTTTAGGTTATTTAAAATGTTTGTCAGAAGTTTCCTGAAGAGTTAAGTAAGCGGTAACAAAATGGCCATCGAGACGTGCTTTGACCCTCAATAATTAATATCGATAATTTAAATAATTAATCGGGATAATAGAAAATAGCACGTAAAAGAGATTTTATTTTGAACATTAATTGATATAATAAAAAATTCCCGTTGTTTAATTTAATTTAATATTTGCAAAGTGCCCGTGCATATAAATTATCGTAGTGTGTTGTGATATTTTATTTTTCATTCTCTTTTAACTGTATAAAAGAGCTGGGAAAATGTCGGTCGTATACAGTGGAGAAAGAAAAATAGAATTACTGTTGGTTATTGTTTTTTTTTTGCTTAGACTTTGATTTTTGTCTTTGCTTTATTGTTTGGACAAAAATTTTTAGTTTATTTAAAATGTTTGTCAGAAGTTTTCTGTAGAGTTAAGTAAGCGGTAACAAAATGGCCATCGAGACGTGCTTTGACCCTCAATAATCAATATCGATAATTTTAATAATTAATAGGGATAGTAGAAAATAGCACGAAAAAAAGATTTTATTTTGAACATTAATTGATATAATAAAAAATTCCCGTTGTTTAATTTAATTTAATATTTGCAAAGTGCCCGTGCATATAAATTATCGTAGTGTGTTGTTATATTTTTTTTCATTCTCTTTCAACTGTATAAAAGAGCTGGGAAAAAGTCGGTCGTATACAGTGGAGAAAGAAAAATAGAATTACTGTTGGTTATTGTTGTTTCTGCTTAAACTTTGATTTTTGTCTATGCTTTATTGTTTGGACAAAAATTTTAAGTTTATTTAAAATGTTTGTCAGAAGTTTCCTGTAGAGTTAAGTAAGCGGTAACAAAATGGCCATCGAGACGTGCTTTGACCCTCAATAATCAGTATCGGTAATTTAAATAATTAATCAGGATAATAGAAAATATCACGAAAAAAAGATTTTATTTTGAACATTAATTGATATAATAAAAAATTCCCATTGTTTAATTTAATTTAATATTTGCAAAGTGCCCGTGCATATAAATTAATTATCGTAGTGTTTTGTTATATTTTATTTTCATTCACTTTCAACTGTATAAAAGAGCCGGCAAAAAGTCGGCCGTACACAGTGGAAAAAGAAAAATAGAATTTCCTAAAGAGTTAGGTAAGCGGTAACGAAATGGCCATCGAGAGGTGTTTTGACCCTCAATAATCAATATCTGTAATTTAAATAATTAATCGGGATAATAGGAATTAGCACGAAAAAATGATTTTATTTTGAACATTAATTGATTTAATAAAAAAATCCCGTTGTTTAATTTAATTTAATATTTGCAAACTGCCCGTGCATATAAAAAAATTGTCGTAGTGTTTTGCGCTATTTTATTTTTTATCCACTTTCAACTGTATAAAAGGGCCGGGAAAAAGTCGGCCGTACACAGTGGAAAAAGAAAAATAGAATTTCCTGAAGAGCTAAGTAAGCGGTAACAAAATGGCCATTGAGACGTGCTTTGACCCTCAATAATTAATATCGATAATTTAAATAATTAATCGGGATAATAGAAAATAGCACGAAAAAGAGATTTTATTTTGAACATTAATTGATATAATAAAAAATTCCCGTTGTTTAATTTAAGTTAATATTTGCAAAGTGCCCGTGCAATTAAATAAATTATCGTAGTGTGTTTTTAATATTCTATTTTTCATTCTCTTTCAACTGTATAAAAGAGCTGGGAAAAAGTGGGTCGTACACTGTGGAGAAAGAAAAATAGAATTTCCTGAAGAGTTAAGTAAGCGGTAACGAAATGTCCATCGAGACGTGCTTTCACCCTCAATAATTAATATCGATAATTTAAATAATTAATCGGGATAATAGAAAATAGCACGAAAAAGAGATTTTATTTTGAACATTAATTGATATAATAAAAAATTCCCGTTGTTTAATTTAATTTAATATTTGCAAAGCGCCCGTGCATATAAGAAATTATCGTAGTGTTTTGTGATATTTTATTTTTCATTCTCTTTCAACTGTATAAAAGAGCCGGGAAAAAGTCGGCCGTGTACAGTGGAGAATGAAAAATAGAATTACTGTTGGTTATTGTTATTTTTGCTTAAACTTCTTGATTCTTGTTTTTGCTTTATTGTTTGGAAAAATTTTTTAGTTTATTTAAAATATTTGTCAGAAGTTTCCTGAGGAGTTAAGTAAGCGGTAACAAAATGGCCATCGAGACGTGCTTTGACCCTCAATAATCAATATCGATAATTTAAATAATTAATCGGGATAGTAGAAAATAGCACGAAAAAAATATTTTATTTTGAACATTAATTGATATAATAAAAAATTCCCGTTGTTTAATTTAATTTAATATTTGCAAAGTGCCCGTGCATATAAATTATCGTAGTGTGTTGTTATATTTTTTTTTTATTCTCTTTCAACTGTATAAAAGAGCTGGGAAAAAGTCGTTCGTATACAGTGGAGAAAGAAAAATAGAATTACTGTTGGTTATTGTTTTTGCTTAAACTTTGGTTTTTGTCTTTGCTTTATTGTTTGGACAAAAATCTTTAGTTTATTTGAAATGTTTGTCAGAAGTTTCCTGTAGAGTTAAGTAAGCGGTAACGAAATGGCCACCGAGACTTACTTTGACCCTCAATAATCAATATCGTTAATTTAAATATTTAATCGGGGTAATAGAAACAAGGAAGAAAAAAAGATTTTATTTTGAAAATTAATTAATATAATAAAAAATTCACGCTGTTTAATTTAATTTAATATTCGCAAAGTACCCGTGCATACAAACTAATCAATATTATAAAAACGAAATAGCTATCGAGACGTGCTTTGACCCTCAATAATCAATATCGGTAATTTAAATATTTAATCGGGATAAGAGAAAAAAGGAAAAAAAAAGATTTTATTTTCAAAATTAATTAATATAATAAAAAATTCCCCTTGTTTATTTTAATATTTGCAAAGTGCCCGCGCATATAAATAAATTATCGTAGTGTGTTGTGATATTTTATTTTTCATCCTATTTCAACCCTTTAAAAGAGCTGGGAAAAAGTCGTCCGTATACAGTGGAGAAAGAAAAATAGAATTACTGTTGGTCGTTGTTGTTTTTGCTTAAACTTTGGTTTTTATCTTTGCTATATTGTTTGGACAAAAATCTTTAGTTTATTTGAATTGTTTGTCAGAAGTTTCCTGTAGAGTTAAGTAAGCGGTAACGAAATGGCCATCGACACGTGCTATGACCCTCAATAATAAATATCGGTAATTTAAATAATTAATCGCGATAGTAGAAAAAAGCACGAAAAAGAAATTTTATTTTGAAAATTAATTAATATAATAAAAAATTTCCGTTGTTTAATTTAATTTAATATTTGCAAAGTGCTCATGCATATAAATAAATTATCGTAATGTTTTGTGATATTTTATTTTTCATCCTCTTTCAACTGTATAAAAGAGCCGGGAAAAAGTCGGCCGTACACAGTAGAAAAAGAAAAATAGAATTTCCTAAAGAGTTAAGTAAGCGGTAACGAAATGGCCATCGTGACGTGCCTTGCCCCTCAATAATAAATATCGGTAATTTTAAATAATTAATCAGGATAATAGAAAATAGCACAAAAAAAGATTTTATTTTGAAAATTAATTAATATAATAAAAAATGTCCGTTGTTTAATTTAATTAAATATTTGCAAAGTGTCCGTGCATATAAATTATCGTAGTGTGTTGTTATATTTTATTTTTCATTCTCTTTCAACTGTATAAAAGAGCTGGGAAAAAGTCGGTCGTATACAGTGGAGAAAGACAAATAGAATTACTGTTGGTTATTGTTATTTTTGCTTAAACTTTGATTTTTGTCTATGTTTTATTGTTTGGACAAAAATTTTTAGTTTATTTAAAATGTTTGTCAGAAGTTTCCTGTAGAGTTAAGTAAACGGTAACAAAATGGCCATCGAGACGTGCTTTGACCCTCAATAATCAATATCGGTAATATAAATAATTAATCAGAGTAATAGAAAATATCACGAAAAAAAGATTTTATTTTGAACATTAATTGATATAATAAAAAATCCCGTTGTTTAATTTAATTTAATATTTGCAAAGTGCCCGTGCATATAAATAAATTATCGTAGTGTTTTGTTATATTTTATTTTCATTCACTTTCAACTGTATAAAAGAGCCGGGAAAAAGTCGGCCGTACACAGTGGAAAAAGAAAACTAGAATTTCCTGAAGAGTTAGGTAAGCGGTAACGAAATGGCCATCGAGAGGTGTTTTGACCCACAATAATCAATATCTGTAATTTAAATAATTAATCGGGATAATAGAAAATAGCACGAAAAAAAGATTTTATTTTGAACATTAATTGATATAATAAAAAATTCCCGTTGTTTAATTTAATATTTACAAACTGCCCGTGCATATAAATAAATTATCGTAGTATTTTGTGATATTTTATTTTCATCCACTTTCAACTGTATAAAAGAGCCGGGAAAAAGTCGGTCGTGTACAGTGGAGAAAGAAAAATAGAATTACTGTTGGTTATTGTTGTTTTCGCTTAAACTTTGATTTTTGTCTATGCTTTACTGTTTGGACAAAAATTTTTAGTTTATTTAAAATGTTTGCCAGAAGTTTCCTGTAGAGTTAAGTAAGCGGTAACAAAATGGCCATCGAGACGTGCTTTGACCCTCAATAATCAATATCGGTAATTTAAATAATTAATCGGAATAATAGAAAATAGCACGAAAAAAAGATTTTTTTTAACATTAATTGATATAATAAAAAATTCCCGTTGTTAAATTTAATTTAATATTTGCAAAGTGCCCGTGCATACAAATAAATTATCGTAGAGTCTTGTGATATTTTATTTTTTATCCGCTTTCAACTGTATAAAAGAGCCGGGAAAAAGTCGGCCGTACAAAGTGGAAAAAGAAAAATAGAATTTCCTGAAGAGTAAAGTAAGCGGTAACAAAATGGCCATCGAGACGTGCTTTGACCCTAAATAATTAATATAAATAATTTAAATAATTAGTCGGGATAATAGAAAATAGCACGAAAAAGAGATTTTATTTTGAACATTAATTGATATAATAAAAAATTCCCGTTGTTTAATTTAATTTAATATTTGCAAAGTGCCCGTGCAATTAAATAAATTATCGTAGTGTGTTGTAATATTTTATTTTTCATTCTCTTTCAACTGTATAAAAGAGCTGAGAAAAAGTCGGTCGTACACAGTGGAGAAAGAAAAATCGAATTTCCTGAAGAGTTAAGTAAGCGGTAACGAAATGTCCACCCTCAATAATTAATATCGATAATTTAAATAATTAATCGGGATAATAGAAAATACCACGAAAAAGAGATTTTATTTTGAACATTAATTGATATAATAAAAAATTCCCTTTGTTTAATTTAATTTAGTATTTGCACAGTGCCCGTGCAATTAAATAAATTATCGTAGTGTGTTGTGATATTCTATTTTCCATTCTCTTTCAACTGTATAAAAGAGCTCGGAAAAAGTCGGTCGTATACAGTGGAGAAAGAAAAATAGAATTTCTGTAGGTTATTGTTGTTTTTGCGTAAACTTTGATTTTTGTCTATGCTTTATTGTTTGGACAAAAATTTTTAGTTTATTTAAAATGTTTGTCAGAAGTTTCCTGTAGAGTTAAGAACCGGTAACAAGATGGCCATCGAGACGTGCTTTGACCCTCAATAATCAATATCGGTAATTTAAGTAATTAATCGGGATAATAGAAAATAGCACGAAAAAAATATTTTATTTTGAACATTAATTAACATAATAAAAAACTCCCGTTTTTTAATTTAATTTAATATTTGCAAAGTGCCCGTGCATATAAATAAATTATCGTAGTGTTTTGTTATATTTTATTTTCATTCACTTCCAACTGTATAAAAGAGCCGGGAAAAAGTCGGCCGTACATAGTGGAAAAAGAAAAATAGAGCTTCCTGAAGAGTTAGGTAAGCGGTAACGAAATGGCCATCGAGAGGTGTTTTGACCCTCAATAATCAATATCTGTAATTTAAATAATTAATCGGGATAATAGAAAATAGCACGAAAAAAAGATTTTATTTTAAACATTAATTGATATAATAAAAAATTCCCGTTGTTTAATTTAATATTTGCAAACTGCCCGTGCATATAAATAAATTATCGTAGTGTGTTGTGATATTTTATTTTTCATCCGCTTTCAACTGTATAAAAGAGCCGGGAAAATGTCGGAAATGTCCTGAAGAGTTAAGTAAGCGGTAACAAAGTGGCCATCGGCACGTGCTTTGACCCTCAATAATCAATATCGGTAATATAAATAATTAAGCGGGATAATAGAAAATTGCACAAAAAGAGATTTTTTTTAAATTAATTAATATAATAAAAACTTCCCGTTGTTTAATTTAATTTAATATTTGCCAAGTGCCCGTGCAAATAAATAAATTATCGTAGTGTGTTGTGATATTTTATTTTTCATCCTCTTTCAACTGTATAAAAGAGCTGGGAAACAGTCGGCCGTATATAGTGGAGAAAGAAAAATAGAATTACTGTTGGTTATTGTTTTTTGGCTTAAACTTTGATTTTTGTCTTTGCTTTATTGTTTGGACAAAAATTTTTAGTTTATTTAAAATGTTTGTCAGAAGTTTCCTGTAGAGTTAAGTAAGCGGTAACAAAATGGCCATCGAGACGTGCTTTGACCCTCAATAATCAATATCGGTAATTTTGTTGAAAATCCACTTTGACATTTTCTACTTAAGTATTAGATTTGTTGTTTAAAAATGTAGCATTGAATTTATTGTTTTTGTAAATAATTTATTTTCCAAAAGCTTTTAATTTATACTGTAAATTCAAAGAATAAACATTAACTCTGTTATTTTATAAAATACTTTTGATTTAAATTTCATTAGGTTATGGGCCCAGACCTAAACCTTGTAAAGAATTAATAAGCGTGTTATATATATTCAGGTATAAGAATGGCAATAGTATCAGGAAGAATACCTTTGCTAAATGGAAACAATTTTTCTACTTGGTTACCGCAAATGGAAGCGGTGTTGCATAGAATCGGTTATTGCGTATGGCAAGAAATCAAGAAGCAAAGCCAGAAGAAGTCATCCTCGGAGACAATGCAACAGCAGCAGAAAAAAAATTGCACGAAATTTATTTGAAGAAACTGCAGGATTATGATAATGCTGATCAAGATGCCCGTGCTGAAATAATTATTTCTTTAGAACCAGAAATCGTGCGGATGGTAAAGAATTTCAAGACATCCCATGAAATTTGGTCGTATTTAAAGGACACATACGATCGTAAGTCTACGCGGAAAAAGGCAGAACTATTTCGAAAATTGCTGAATTTAAAGATGGCGGAAAATCAAAATATATCGCAATATTTGGTCGAATTTGACATTGCAGTATCTGAACTTCGTGAAACGATGGTTAATTTGGATGAAGATTTTCTTACTGTGATATTGTTGGATGGTTTGCCCGGAAAATATAATGCTGCATTTGACACTGCTAATGAGTTTCCAACTTTGAATACGCTCAAGACTTTTGGAAATTGGTGACAAGCCAGAAGAAGTGAATTTGCCAGACAGTGCCCTGAAGGCGTTTCAAAGTGGTAATAAAAAGAAGCATGTCAGTTTTAACAACAAATCGGAATATAAAGGTATGAAATTCCCTTTTAATTGTTATAATTGTGGAAAGAAGGGCCATATGGCCAAAAATTGTAAGGTTAAAATAAATAAAGCTAAGGAAGCATATGCGTCATCAGGTTTTGCTTATTCAACATTAGTTGCCAGTTATTCGCTTGCTACATGTAAAGATAAGTCGGTTTGGGTAGTTGACAGCGCAGCATCATCCCACATGACAAGCTTAAAGTCACACTTTATCAGTTTGGACGAATCTTTTAAAGGATCCGTCCGGCTGGCAGATAATAAAAATTTGGAAGTCATGGGAAAAGGAACAGCTCAAATCAACGTTCGTAATTATGGGCGCATTAGTACTGTTAATCTCTTAGAAACCTTGTATATACCCAAGCTAAGAAGCAATCTTTTTTCAGTAGGAAAAGCAACGGATAATGGTTGTAATATAAAAATATTTTCAAACAAGATCTTAATATATAAAAATAGCAATATTTTAATACTTTCCCAGAAAAATGGTGGTATATATTGTTTTAATTCTATTAAAAACTACAATGATGTAACTTATAATGCGCAAGAATACGAAAATGAATTAGAGTTATGGCACAAACGCTTTGGCCATTTGAATACCATGGATCTAGAAAAACTTCAATCTCAAAAAATGGTTTTTGGTTTACCTAAATTCAAAATCAAAGGACTCAATTGTATTAGTTGTATTCGTGCTAAGCAAACTAGACAAGCCTTTCCCAGGAAAAATAAAAAATCATCAAGAGAAGTGCTACAGTTAATACATACTGACTTATGTGGTCCAATGAAAGTAGAATCTATCAGTAGAAAACTCTACTTTGCCACATTTATTGATGATTTTACCAGAAAAGTATATGTTAGATTTTTGAGAAAGAAGGGCGAATATATAGCTGTTTTTAAAGATTTTAAGAAACAAGTTGAGTTAGAAACAGGTAGGAAGATCAAATCTGTACGGTCTGATAATGCAAGGGAATTGACAAGTCATGACTTTGAAAATTTTTTAAAAGATTGCAGTATTACTCATCAACTAAGTGCAGAATATACTCCTGAACAAAACGGGGTAGCAGAACGAATGAACCGAACTCTAGTTGAAATGGCCAGAATAATAATGATAGAAGCCAAATTGCCAGAATTTTTATGGGCTGAGTTAATAATGACAGCAAGTTATTTGAGAAGCAGGTGCCCAACCAAATTAAATAATGATAAAACCCCTGAAGAATTGTGGTCAGGAGAAAAGCCCACTATTAGGTATTTACGGCAAATAGGAAGCAAAGCTTTCGTTTTAAACAAAAGACCAGGACGATCCAAATGGCAACCAAGAAGCTCAGAATACGTACTAATAGGTTACTCAACAAATGCAAAAGCTTATCGTTTATGGAAACGTGGTTCTCGATAAATAATAAAAAGCCGTGATGTAAGATTTATAGAACATAATTATGATGTTGACATAAATGAGATAGCAAATAAAAAATTAGGGTTTTATGAATTCGATTGGGATCAGGCTGAACTAAGCAAATTAAAATCTTTAAACACAAATTGTAGCGATTTGGAAATAACTGATTCCACTAAACAAAATCAATCAACTTTAGAGAGAGACCAAAATCCAATCCATCTGGTAGATGTAAACAATGGAAACGAATTAGAACAAGATGACCGGAATCTGCTTTTGACAGACGAAGAAGATGAAGAAGAGATTATTTCGAGCAGAATTGAAAACGTACCTGAGGAACCTTCAATTAAGGAACGCCTGAGATCATGGTCAATATTTAAAAGGAGAGAAGAAGCTAATGCTACGGTCGGCTACAGCAAAAAAGATCCAAAAACCTACAAAGAAATGCTGAAGTCAGACAATATAGAAGAATGGAAACGTGCAGCTGAACAGAAATATTGGTCATTGGTTAAAAATAATACTTGGGAGTTAGTAGATTTACCTAAAGGTAGAACAGCTATAGGCTGCAAGTGGGTTTTTAAAACAAAATATACACCCGATGGAAAAATTTACAAACGAAAAGCTCGTTTAGTAGCAAAAGGGTATTCCCAAGAATATGGTATTGATTACAACAGTACATTTGCACCAGTCGTTAGACAAACTTCATTGCGTTTGATATATGCACTTGCTGTTGAAAAAAACTAAAATTGAGGCAGTTAGACGTGTCTACAGCTTTTTTGAATGGAAATTTAGATGAACAAATTTTTATGACACAACCTGAAGGTTTTATTAGCGATGTGAATAAAAACAAAGTGTGTTTATTAAAAAAGGCGATATATGGTCTTAAACAAGCCAGTCGACAATGGTATAAAGAGATAGATTCAGTTTTAAGAAAATTTAATCTTAAAAAATCAAAGTATGATCAATGCGTTTATTCAATAAATACAGGCGCAGATTCAGTTATAGTGGCATTGTATGTTGACGATATAATTATTGCTAGTAGCGATGAGAAACTCACTAATAGTTTAATTGCATTACTCTCTGAAAATTTTGAAATTCGAAATATGAAGGATCCTAAAAACTGTATAGGACTTGAAATAAATCAGAAGTCCGGTTCTTTAAGTATTTGTCAGCCAAGCTATATTGAAAACTTAATCGAAAAATATGGTCTTAAAAATGCAAAAACTAATAAAATTCCAATGCAACCAAAAATAAATCTTGAAAACGAACCAGAAGGGGGAAAAATAGATAAGACAAAATATCAAGAAATTATTGGTTCTTTGCTACATCTGGCAGTATTCAGTAGACCAGATATTTCCTGCAGTGTAAAAAGGTTATCACAATTTTCTCAAGACCCCAGAAAACAATATTGGAATGCAGCCTTGTCAATTATTAGATATTTAAAGCAACCAAAGGTTATGTCCTTATGTATAGAAAAACGGGTTTGCCTTTAATTAGTTTTGTAGATGCAAACTGGGCGCAGGATTCTAATGATCGAAAATCTCAATCTGGTTTTTGTTTTATTTTCGCAGGAGCAGTTATATCCTGGGAATCTCATAAACAACGAGTTGTTGCAACGTCTAGCGCTGAAGCTGAATATATTGCATTAACAGAGTGTGCAAAAGAAGCAATGTATCTAAGATATTTATTGGAAGAACTCGGCTATGCTATCGATGATCCAACTACAATAATGTGCGACTCTCAAAGTGCTCAACATATGGCTAATTTTGGAAGTCATCATTCTAGAACTAAGCACACTCACTATCGGTATCATTTTATACGAGAAGCTGTTGAAAATGGTGCAGTCAAAATAGAGTACTTGCCAACGGACAAAATGATTGCTGACGTTCTGACGAAACCAGTTCCGAAAATCAAACATCACTTCTGTATCAATAAGATGGGGCTAACACCAAAAAATGATTAAAGTTGAGGAGGCGTGTTGAAAATCCACTTTGACATTTTCTACTTAAGTATTAGTTTTGTTGTTTAAAATGTAGCATTGAATTTATTGTTTTTGTAAATAATTTATTTTCCAAAAGCTTTTAATTTATACTGTAAATTCAAAGAATAAACATTAACTCTGTTATTTTATAAAATACTTTTGATTTAAATTTCATTAAATTTAAATAATTAATCGGGATAATAGAAAATAGCACAAAAAAAAGATTTTATTTTGAACATTAATTGATATAATAAAAAATTCCCGTTGTTTAACTTAATTTAATATTTGCAAAGTGCCCGTGCATATAAATTATCGTAGTGTGTTGTGATATTTTATTTTTCATTCTCTTTCAACTGTATAAAAGAGCTGGGAAAAATTCGGTCGTATACAGTGGAGAAAGAAAAATAGAATTACTGTTGGTTATTTTTGTTTTTGCTTAAACTTTGTATAACTTCTACTTTATTTTATTCCTCAAAACAAATTCTAAATTTACCAAATTTATTTATTGTTAGAAATTAAAAATGTTTTGGACTACAAGAATTATAAAATATTATTCTCTCGTCGGTTTCGCGATATTCGGATTCTGTTACAGTTCTTAGATCTATTTTTATTTTGCAAAAAAAATAGTAAATTTTGATCAGTATGTTCAAAAATCAAAAGTAATATATTTAATTTTTGCCTAAAACCACTTTAAACAGCCTTTGGTATAATAAAAATATTTATCTTACCAAGTAAAATCGTTTATACTTTAATTTTCTTAGTATTATAAAATATAATCTGCTGGTGTGAACACGCAAGCAAATTTATCTTTTAGAAGTGTAGAATAAAAATTTTCGAAGCTAGTGTGAACACACAAACAAATTAAAATTTTTAAAACTGTATGGAAATTAACTTTTCGATGCTAGTGTGAACGCACCACACTGTTATTAGCTGAGAGTAAATAATAATTCAAGTGGTATAGGAACACTCGGAATGGAACACTGATCTTAATAATTTAATAACAACGAATGTAAGAGTAAAAGAAAATGTAAATATAGAGTTAATTAATTTATTTAAAATAAATAAAATTAAAACTCCCGAATAATTTCGTTTATTTTTTAAAGCAATAATTATTATTTTAATGATACTGCAATACCGACGGCAATTAAAGAATATTAATTTATCTCTCAATAATAAAGAGAATAAATTATATATGCATGAATCAAGAAAACAAGATTGCGCATTCAGCCGTTCAAAAAATATTTCTACTGCGCATCTACGTCACAATAGAATTATTACGTGTGTTTGTTGTAAAAAAATAAGAGTTTTTTGGCTCTCTTTCTTTAGTTTTGTTACACTTTCCATACAAATAGTCTATTTCTACGTCACACAAAAGAGAGAATAAACTAACGGACCTGCGCAATGCGCAATCTTGTTTTCTTAATTCATTTTATATATGTATGTTTGTATATAATCAAAATTATTAACACTCGCGTTGAGATTCACTTTTAAGGGTGAGTTTTGTTTAAATATAACAAATAAATAAATTGTTTCACAATTATTTAAGTGTAAAAAATATATTTTGTGTTCGACTTGCAAAGTGAAATTAATTTTTGATTAAATTACAAAAATCTCTTAAATTTGATTAATTTACAAATTTAAGGTGATAACACAAATATTTTTTACACTTTTTACCTCTGGCTCTGTTTCGGAGTTACTCCCCTGATTACGCTCTGCTCTACAGATGATACAGCGGCAACGGGGCATCTGAATAAACTTCTGGACAGGATGAATTTCAAAGAAGAAATTACTTGTTGTGTCTACGTTAACGTTTTTGTTTTTGTGTTTATAATTTGTATAAAACTGTGTTTTTTATGTTTAATCACTGTTTTCTTTATATGGTTTATTTGTATTTTATTTGTTGTTTTGTTTAAAACAGCTTAGTTTGTGTGATTCTGTTTTGTTTTATTATTTGTTTTGTTTTAAAAACTTGTGGCACTGTTTAATGTATGTAATTGTTTTATTTTAACACTTGTTTGTTTGATAAACTGTTTATTGTTTATTTTTTTAAAGTTTTAATTAAATTAAAAAAACTTAACTGTTTTAAAAAATGAAATAAATTATCATTTATTTTTTTGATTGTTTTTAAGTTTTAATTAAGTTATTACTTAATTGTTTTTTGAAAATGAAAAAACTTATCACTTTTATTTTTGTGTTTTATTTTTCACTCATCCCTGCTCGGGCGCCAAACTGTTTAATCTTAATAATTTTTAAGATTTTTTAAATTAATTAAATTATAATTTAAACGAAAGGTGAGGGCACTTTGTGAAAAACCAAAACTTTTAGATAAAAACACTTTATGAAAAAAAAACACGACCGTTTGAATTCGAGATTACTTTGTAAGTAATTTTATTTTGTAGGTATACTGATGCATTAGCAATCAGCATACCCGTTACTTTTAACATTTTCAGCAAAAACTTAAAATTAAGGTAAGTATTAGGGGTAAGTATTAGTTTTAGTATTATCTATTTTAGTTTTATTATTATTTTTAGGTTTTATCAAATTCATTTATTATTATTATCATTAATTTTAATACCAGACTGGCTCAACAGTGATTTTTTTTTATCAACGAATTTTTATTTGGTGTTATAAAAGTTACAAAAAAAATTAAAATCAATAAAAAGTTAAATTGTAAACTAATAATAAAAAAAAAGGTTGATAGAAAGAGAAAGTTTCAAAAATATTACATTCGAAGCTGTAATATATGCTTTTATGCCTACTGGGATAATAAAAAGTTAAAAATAAGGAAAAATATATAAACAAGCAACCAAACTTTAACATGAGAAAAAGTGAAATTTTAAAACCAAAAATTACAAGTTAAATTTAATGAAAGCTTTAGAATATTTATCGAAAACTAAAACCGAAATTACAAAAGATCATATAATTAATGAACTGTTTTCATGTTTTACCAATAATTTTATACATTTTACATTTGGGGTGCAATATTTTACGCATAAAAGTTAAAAAGTTAAACTAACTATCAAGAATTAATAATCCCAAAACTCTCTACAAAGTTACCTCCGGCCACATCATCGCCACACACCCAGCAAGGGAATAACTATTTCATCAGTGCAGCGTCATACTGTGTCATTCTTCATCGCTCGTAAAGCTCCAGCTCCTCCTTGGGTCCGAAGGGTTGTTAGGTTGAAGCACAACAGGAAAGAGGAAACAAACCAAAAAAAAAAGAAACATTTTTGTAATATGTATGTATTATAATCTATGCAAAATTAAAATTAATTTGCAAAAATAAGACATCTGTCGATGTATGTAATTTTTTTTTTTTTTTTTTAAACTTTGTCAAGAAATAAATTAGGAGAATATTTTCTTAGCTCCAGATAGTTTTCCCTTGAGTTTCCTATACAAGGGTGTCGCGTAAAACCGTAGTGTTGAGCTCAAGCCTGCAGGTCTTCGTTGTTTTTTTTTTTGGTTGAGAGGCGTAAGTTGCCTGTTGGAAGGAAAAGAATTTGTTACCTAACAAAAAGGGAAAATGCTAAGTTAAGTCATAAGACTATTTTTAATACATACCTTTTTTTTCTTAAGAAGCCAAATAGAATTTTTGCATTTTGTTTATTTAGTGGTAAATTGCCTTTTTACAAAATCCATATATCAGAGAACTGCACGAGTACACCGCAACCCATGAGTACACCGCATACTTACTCTATACTTTTCATGTTCGAGTATTTTAAACACTGCAATAAAAAGTTGCGGTGTTTATTTTAGCCATTCCTGTAAAAACGAGTATCAAAAATATCGCAATCAGAATTTTAAGTATTTTTTATACTCGTATGCAAGAATTTTTTAATTCTCTTTATTTGTAAGCAACGTTGCCACATTTTTACGCTATTAAAGTTTTTTACTGCCGTTTTATGAAATACTGCATTGTATTCAGATCTATATATAAACAATAAAAAAAAAATTGATCAAATCTATTGCTTAAACATTATAAGCAGAAAAACAGACAACAACCGTTTTCATAGGCATGAAATACAACACATATTTAATGAAAAAAATGCAAGAAAAACCGCTTAAAGGCACAGCTTTTGTACACTATTTAAAGCAGGTATACTTATTTTGTTGCTGTTTTTTATGAACAATTATTTTCAGTTTATGCGCCTTGTTGTCATAAACGTGCTACTAACGGTATTTAGGAAAACAAAATGATAAAATGAATCCATGAATAAAAGGAAAATTACTTAATTTTTTTAGTTTTAACGAAACTGTATATACGCAGATGTAATATTGCATTGACTGAATAGACATAGACCTCATAAATAATAATAAATAAAATAAAGTTTTTAGTTTACATATTTTATTTTGTTAAATATAATTATTGCTTTTATACCTATTTAATAATTTTAAAAATCTATTTGCTTAACGAATAGAATTTTTAAATTTCTCTCCTGCGTGACTTAAAAAAAATCCCTAACAAAAACGTAATATAATAAACAATGAACTATTCTTGAGTTATTAGTAAACTTTTGTTGTGTTTTTAATAAATGCAAATATGGCGAATTTTACGGGTTCTATTAAATTAATTTTCTGTTACATATTTAATTAACTTTCATAATTTCAAAGAAGTATGTATGTTAGCTAATTTAGTCATTGGCGACTTTTGATATTGTGTTTGATTTAATAATTCTGATCTGATAACTCTGTTTTCCGCTCACTACACACGTTAAAATCTCTCTCTTGATGTTTGTTGTGAGTGTGAGTACGAATAAAGTAAAGCCAGCATCGCAAACATTTTACTTGAGTATGCTAGACACTTATACTCAAATGGAATGGGTATAGTAAATACTCGCACAAAAGAAATGCGGTGCCGATCACACTGCAACCGCATTTAAGATGAGTATACATAGAGTCATAAATCAAGAAAACAAGATTGCGCATTCAGCCGTTCAAAAAATATTTCTACTGCGCATCTACGTCACAATAGAATTATAACGTGTGTTTGTTGTAAAAATATAAGAGATTTTTGGCTCTCTTACTTTAATTCGGTTACACTTTCCATACAAATAGTCTATTTCTACGTCACACAAAAGAGACTACAAGCTAACGGACCTGTGCAATGCGCATTCTTGTTTTCTTGATTCATGCTTAGAGTATTAAAAACAGACACTCTTGCAGTTCTCTGCTATATATATTGTTTTAAAATTTGTTGAAATTAAGTTTTCTGTAGTTTTACCACTATTATTTTTTTTTTGATATGTGTAAATAATGTATTAATAAAATTTATAATGAAATTTGAAAATATAAATTTTAAATAATCTTTTGATTTAAAGGATAGTTTAAGCTAAAAGGTTGGTGATGGAAAGGTAAGCGGTGAATTAACAGAGGTAAGTTTGGGGCAACTAAAATATTAGAAGTTGCCATGGAAGAATTGTTATCAATTCCGAAAGGGAGGGCAATGTAGTTGGCAATAACACCAGCCAACTGGAAGTGCAAAAAGGCTACGATAATAGACGTTTATTTATTTGTGTGTGTGACTATTAGTTTTTGCTTGTTTAATACTCACTTCGGGTTCCATATAAAGTTTTCTTTAACGTTTAATTTTTATTGAATTATTATTTGAACTGTGAATATTATAAATGAATAGAAATTATTTTGGCTTAAGTTCATTTATTTTTTAATTTCTAAAAATCTTTTTTAGAAAGAAAATTTATTTTACAAATATATGCGGACGTTTTCCAAAGAAAACAAGAAAAATTAGACGCTAGCAGAATGAAATGCTGCACTTTCTGGACCGCTACGACCTTCATCAGCAATCTTCGCATCTATCTAGCTTAGTTGTGTATTTTATAAACATCATCTATTTAATCGACAAACTTTCTAAATAAGAATACGAGAAAACTCATACCAACATTAATTTGGTTAGACGAAATTTACACACAAACTAACGTATTTCTTTACTGTTCTCTTTGCAGTTTTTAGGGAAAATCATGAGGTTTTCATAAGAAACTTCCAATTTTGACATCTGTCTTCGAGATCTTGAAGTTGTCTTTCCAGAATGGAATCCCCGATGTTAAATTTTCTAATCAATAGGAAGTTTTTACATTCATTTTCCATCAGAATACGATGTTCACTTCTGACTTCAGAAATGCGGATAATTGCTCTTGAGAAAGTGAATATCTTTTATTGTATAATAAAATACAATTGAAGATTTAGAAATAATAAATATTATGTAAAAGAATTGCACTATTTCATAAGAATGGCATTTTAAAAATTAATATTTATTATTTAAAATGCAACTGCTTAGTTGAGATTTAAGAGAACAATTCAAGAATTGAAAAACACACTTTTCCTAAATAATCCAACGAAATTAGTGGATAAAGAGTATATCTAAGTTTGTCATTCCGTGCGTAATATCTTCAATATCCCCTTCCGTATCTATAATGTATATATGTATATTCTGACTTCTTATGCATAGCGAAGTCGATTGAGCCATGTACGTCTATCAATCAATATATCAATCGATCTGATTTTTTTCGGCTCTTTTATAATTAATCGGGACAATAGAAAATTGCACGAAAAAAAATTTTATTTTTTTATTATTATTTTTAGGTTTTATCAAATTCATTTATTATTATTATTATTATCATTAATTTTAATACCAGACTGGCTCAACATTGATTTTTTTTTTTTTCAACGAATTTTTATTTGGTGTTATAAAAGTTACAAAAAAAATTAAAATCAATAAAATGTTAAATTGTAAACTAATAATAAAAAAAAAGGTTGATAGAAAGAGAAAGTTTCAAAAATATTACATTCGAAGCTGTAATATGTGCTTTTATGTCTACTGGGATAATGAAAAGTTAAAAATAAGGAAAAATATATAAACAAGCAACCAAACTTTAACATGAGAAAAAGTGAAATTTTAAAACCAAAAATTACAGGTTAAATTTAATGAAAGCTTTAGAATATTTATCGAAAACTAAAACCGAAATTACAAAAGATCATATAATTAAAGAACTGTTTTCATGTTTTACCAATAATTTTATACATTTTACATTTGGGGTGTCATCGCTCGTAAAGCTCCAGCTCCTCCTTGGGTCCGAAGGGTTGTTAGGTTGAAGCACAACAGGAAAGAGGAAACAAACCAAAAAAAAAAGAAACATTTTTGTAATATGTATGTATTATAATCTATGCAAAATTAAAATTAATTTGCAAAAATAAGACATCTGTCGATGTATGTAATTTTTTTTTTTTTTTTTGAAACTTTATCAAGAAATAAATTAGGAGAATATTTTCTTAGCTCCAGATAGTTTTCCCTTGAGTTTCCTATACAAGGGTGTCGCGTAAAACCGTAGTGTTGAGCTCAAGCCTGCAGGTCTTCGTTGTTTTTTTTTTTTTTGGTTGAGAGGCGTAAGTTGCCTGTTGGAAGGAAAAGAATTTGTTACCTAACAAAAAGGGAAAATGCTAAGTTAAGTCATAAGACTATTTTTAATACATACCTTTTTTTTCTTAAGAAGCCAAATAGAATTTTTGCATTTTGTTTATTTAGTGGTAAATTGCCTTTTTACAAAATCCATATATCAGAGAACTGCACGAGTACACCGCAACCCATGAGTACACCGCATACTTACTCTATACTTTTCATACTCGAGTATTTTAAACACTGCAATAAAAGGTTGCGGTGTTTATTTTAGCCATTCCTGTAAAAACGAGTATCAAAAATATCGCAATCAGAATTTTAAGTATTTTTTATACTCGTATGCAAGAATTTTTTAATTCTCTTTATTTGTAAGCAACGTTGCCACATTTTTACGCTATTAAAGTTTTTTACTGCCGTTTTATGAAATACTGCATTGTATTCAGATCTATATATAAACAATAAAAAAAAATTGATCAAATTTATTGCTTAAACATTATAAGCAGCAAAACAGACAACAACCGTTTTCATAGGTATGAAATACAACACATATTTAATGAAAAAAATGCAAGAAAAACCGCTTAAAGGCACAGCTTTTGTACACTATTTAAAGCAGGTATACTTATTTTGTTGCTGTTTTTTATGAACAATTATTTTCAGTTTATGCGCCTTGTTGTCATAAACGTGCTACTAACGGTATTTAGGAAAACAAAATGATAAAATGAATCCATGAATAAAAGGAAAATTACTTAATTTTTTTAGTTTTAACGAAACTGTATATACGCAGATGTAATATTGCATTGACTGAATAGACATAGACCTCATAAATAATAATAAATAAAATAAAGTTTAAGTTTTTAGTTTACATATTTTATTTTGTTAAATATAATTATTGCTTTTATACCTATTTAATAATTTTAAAAATCTATTTGCTTAACGAATAGAATTTTTAAATTTCTCTCCTGTGTGACTTAAAAAAAACCCCTAACAAAAACGTAATATAATAAACAATGAACTATTCTTGAGTTATTAGTAAACTTTTGTTGTGTTTTTAATAAATGCAAATATGGCGAATTTTACGGGTTCTATTAAATTAATTTTCTGTTACATATTAAATTAACTTTCATAATTTCAAAGAAGTATGTATGTTAGCTAATTTAGTCATTGGCGACTTTTGATATTGTGTTTGATTTAATAATTCTGATCTGATAACTCTGTTTTCCGCTCACTACACACGTTAAAATCTCTCTCTTGATGTTTGTTGTGAGTGTGAGTACGAATAAAGTAAAGCCAGCATCGCAAACATTTTACTTGAGTATGCTAGACACTTATACTCAAATGGAATGGGTATAGTAAATACTCGCATAAAAGAAATGCGGTGCCGATCACACCGCAACCGCATTTAAGATGAGTATACATAGAGTCATAAATCAAGAAAACAAGATTGCGCATTCAGCCGTTCAAAAAATATTTCTACTGCGCATCTACGTCACAATAGAATTATAACGTGTGTTTGTTGTAAAAATATAAGAGATTTTTGGCTCTCTTACTTTAATTCGGTTACACTTTCCATACAAATAGTCTATTTCTACGTCACACAAAAGAGACTACAAGCTAACGGACCTGTGCAATGCGCAATCTTGTTTTCTTGATTCATGCTTAGAGTATTAAAAACAGACACTCTTGCAGTTCTCTGCTATATATATTGTTTTAAAATTTATTGAAATTAAGTTTTCTGTGGTTTTACCACTATTATTTTTTTTTTGATATGTGTAAATAATGTATTAATAAAATTTATAATGAAATTTGAAAATATAAATTTTAAATAATCTTTTGATTTAAAGGATAGTTTAAGCTAAAAGGTTGGTGATGGAAAGGTAAGCGGTGAATTAACAGAGGTAAGTTTGGGGCAACTAAAATATTAGAAGTTGCCATGGAAGAATTGTTATCAATTCCGAAAGGGAGGGCAATGTAGTTGGCAATAACACCAGCCAACTGGAAGTGCAAAAAGGCTACGATAATAGACGTTTATTTATTTGTGTGTGTGACTATTAGTTTTTGCTTGTTTAATACTCACTTCGGGTTCCATATAAAGTTTTCTTTAACGTTTAATTTTTATTGAATTATTATTTGAACTGTGAATATTATAAATGAATAGAAATTATTTTGGCTTAAGTTCATTTATTTTTTAATTACTAAAAATCTTTTTTAGAAAGAAAATTTATTTTCAAATATATGCGGACGTTTTCCAAAGAAAACAAGAAAAATTAGACGCTAGCAGAATGAAATGCTGCACTTTCTGGACCGCTACGACCTTCATCAGCAATCTTCGCATCTATCTAGCTTAGTTGTGTACTTTATAAACATCATCTATTTAATCGACAAACTTTCTAAATAAGAATACGAGAAAACTCATACCAACATTAATTTGGTTAGACGAAATTTACACACAAACTAACGTATTTCTTTACTGTTCTCTTTGCAGTTTTTAGGGAAAATCATGAGGTTTTCATAAGAAACTTCCAATTTTGACATCTGTCTTCGAGATCTTGAAGTTTTCTTTCCAGAATGGAATCCCCGATGTTAAATTTTCTAATCAATAGGAATTTTTTACATTCATTTTCCATCAGAATACGATGTTCACTTCTGACTTCAGAAATGCGGATAATTGCTCTTGAGAAAGTGAATATCTTTTATTGTATAATAAAATACAATTGAAGATTTAGAAATAATAAATATTATGTAAAAGAATTGCACTATTTCATAAGAATGGCATTTTAAAAATTAATATTTATTATTTAAAATGCAACTGCTTAGTTGAGATTTAAGAGAACAATTCAAGAATTGAAAAACACACTTTTCCTAAATAATCCAACGAAATTAGTGGATAAAGAGTATATCTAAGTTTGTCATTCCGTGCGTAATATCTTCAATATCCCCTTCCGTCTCTATAAAGTATATATGTATATTCTGACTTCTTATGCATAGCGAAGTCGATTGAGCCAGGTACGTCTATCAATCAATATGTCAATCGATCTGATTTTTTTCGGCTCTTTTATAATTAATCGGGACAATAGAAAATTGCACGAAAAAAAATTTTATTTTGAAAATTAATTATTATAATAAAGAATCCCGTTGTTTAATTTAATATTTGCAAAGTGCCCGTGCATTAAAGAAATTATCGAAGTGTTTTGTGATATTGTATTTTTCATCCTCTTTCAACTGTATAAAAGAGCCGAAAAAATTCAGCCGTATACAGCGGAAAAAGAAAAATAGAATGACTGTTGTGTAATGGTTGCACCATGGTAACCCTCATACCGACCCTTTATTAAATTTAAGATCATTTTACAACACCAGAATTGTAACATATGTAAGATCTTTTACAAAAACAAATTCAAATGAAATTTTTTACAGAAACAAATTTAGAATAAGTACCGTTAGATTTTAAGATATAAAAGGACGAAAAAGTGAAAATAAAAGGCATTATTCAGCCGAACATAATTGGCTTAACTTCAAAAAAAGAAAAAGTTTTGTTTTTTCTTTGCCAGGCTTTTTAATCTAGCTTTTAAGATATAAAATCTAGATTTTAAGATATAAAAGGACGAAAAAGTGAAAATAAAAGGCATTATTCAGCCGAACATAATTGGCTTAACTTCAAAAAAAGAAAAAGTTTTGTTTTTTCTTTGCCAGGCTTTTTAATCTAGCCGGCAATATTTTATTCAGGCCAGTGGCTTTTTTAAGAGCCGGCCATCAAAAAAATAATTTTATACATTTAAAAATAAAACAAACATCATCACATGGCGATCCTGCCAAATAAAATTTGCACTTTACCACAAGCTCCGCTGCCACAACCACAGCCGATAACGATAGAGGAGTACCGTCGCCGGCAACAAAGGAAAAAAGAAGAGCTGTTTACCGCCATCCCAAAAACCGAGAAGCCAAAGCACAGGCGAGCAGGCAATTTAGTTGCGCTAAGGAGGGAGTTATCCGACCTAAAACGTAAGGTGTTTGATGAAGAAAATGTCCTTCCATGGGAAGTGAGCAACGAGTATTGGAGGCGCATTGACAAAATAGAAGAGACGTTGGCTGAAAGGAAAAAAGAAAAAAGAACACCAACAGAAACAAACAAAAATAAATAAAACAAAAAGACACTCATCAATTTGTGATTATGTATATATATATATATACACTTGAACCTGTTTTTATGCGGTGTTTTTTTGTGCGGTCTAGATTTGTGCGCTTTTTTCTGCGACTTGTGGATTTTTTAACTTGTTTTTTTTTTTTTTGTTTTTTCTGTTTATTAACAAATAACAGTTTATGGTGCATGTATTATTATTTGTTGACTAGACGGAAATATTTTTATTAATCTTCAAAACTTAATTAATAGTCAACATAAAGATATGTCATTAATGATCAAGACAAGCTTCAGCTTTGACGTTTAAACTGACTTTCGTATTTCCTAAAATAACCAGTTTATGTGAACAATTTTATCCCTGACTGTATGTTAAATTGTTACCGTTAGTTTTACTAATCCAAACATTTTAACAGTTATTCACATTATTCTTTGTCGTTTGCTTATTCAAAGTAATTTGAGGTAAGTAAAATAGTCCATAATATTTTTTGATGTAATACATAGTGTTAATTTTTAGCTAATTTAAAATACAGTAAAAAGAAAATATATTTCATTCGTGCTTGATTCCTTCAAATATAACTGCCAGTCCCACGATATCGCAAGCGTTCGTTCGTTCGCACAATTACATTCAAAACAAAAACAAATTCTAAAAAGTTGTTCTTGTTTTAAATGTAATTATGCGAACGAACAAACGCTTGCGATATCGTGGGACTGGCAGTAATATTTCATGTTATTCTCATGAAATATTCATTATTTTAAACTAAAATAAAAAATGAAATGTATTACTGCGGGGAAAGCATATCTATATGGTCATTTCACTACTGCTCAAATAGCTCATCAGTGGATTTTACACAAATTTTTTATAGAAAACTAGAAAGTCTTATACCAAAAGCCAAATTGATTAAATGAGAACTCCATTAAATCAATAAGACAAAAGACCATAACAACTCAAAAATGTTTTATACAAAAACACAGCAAACATTCAGTAACTATTTTTATTTTTTCTTTCATCTTTCTACATAAGGGATCCGATTGGGAACCATTCATATGTATGTATTTGAAAGATTCAATGAAAAAATAAAAATTAAAATCAATTTTTATTAATAAGGAATGTGCACATGCAAATAATTCAATATGAAAATTTATTATTCGGAATCTTTTAAAATTTAATTTACTTTATTCGTGCTTGATTCTTGCAAATATAAATATTTCATGATATTCTCATGAAATATTTTCATAACCTAAAGTTGAAAGGCGAGTCAGCATCTGCTGATGAAAATACGGCAAAAAATTACTGTGAACAGTTTAAACAAATCATTGAGGAAGGTGGTTATTCCCCAGAGCAGGTGTTTAATGCTGACGGAACAGGGCTATTTTGGAAAAAGATGCCAAGTAGAGCCTACACTAATAAGTCCGAAAAAATAGCAAAAGGATTTAAAACTGCCAAGGATAGAGTGACTTTATTGATGTGCATTAATGCGTCGGGAACAAAAATAATAAAGCTACTTTTAATAAATAAATATTTGCACCCACGAGCTCTTAAAGGTAAAAATGTAGATGAGCTTCCAGTATATTAAATGGCAAAAAAAAAGAGCGTGGGTAACTTCAAATATTTTTACAAGCTGGTTCAACGGCTGCTTCGCGCCAGAAGTTGAAAAATATATGAATAAGGTTGGTCTTTGCTTAAGGCATTGCTTCTAGTTGACAATACACCTCTTCACCCATGTATTGAACACCCTTATATTAAAATTATTTTTTTGCCACCACACACCATAGCGACTCTTAAAAAATTGTATCTGAAATATACTTTTAAGCAAATCTTATCAACTTTGGAAACAGAAGAGATAGCAATGTCAAGAGCAATAGCAAGAAGTATGAAAAAAATTTCTATACTAGACTGCATATCAACATTGCTGAGGCTATTTCACAATTAAAACAGCACACACTAAATTCTGCTAACAACTAAATGCTGGAAACAACTCTGGTCAGAGTGTATTGTTTCAAGTAATACACATGAAAATTTTACGCCTTTATTATTATCAGAAATAATATCTTTGGCTCATGATATGGATGCTGAAGACTTCACCAAAAATGATATTTTGGATTTGACGCAGGACGAATCATTTCTGACGACGAGGTTTCGGGTTATGTAATTCAACCTGCCACCGATGAAGAAGAACCTGTTTCGATAACCGAAAAGCAGTTATATAAAGGTCTCAATATCGCCAATAAATTAGAAAAATATTTTGTTTCTACAGATCCTAATTCTGATAGAGTTCTAAAATTTCAAAATGATTTGAGATCTTGTATGTCTGTCTATCAAAACCTGTATATGCAAAAGTTACATATCTTGCCACCCTCCCAAAGTCTTATCACTGATTATATTGTTCCATCAACAAATGTGATTCAAAGTGAAGATAAGTTAAGCAGCGACAGTGAAATTGTACAACCAAAACGACGCAAAATCCAAATTCCAAGTGATGATGAACTTTAGCTTTTTAAATTAACACATATAGTAAATCGTAGTATAAATATATGTATTTACCCAGTAAAAAAAGTGAGGAAAAGGATGTAATTAAATCACCACATCTATATGAACGAAGTGGTGAAAATTCGGGTGAAAAACCTATGAATTTTCATTGGCATGTCACTGAACGCATGTTGTTCGTTTTTAACAAAATTGTAATACTTTTAAATAGGTTTCTAAATGCCAAAAAGTTTCTGTGATAAGAATTTATTTTGAACTAAATAAATTGCGTTTCATTATATGTATGTAGTTTTTAGAATATATGTTTAGACCATCTCTTAAATTAGAAGATTTTTAGTTCGAGTTCTTATTATGAGTTCTATTTAACAAGTAAACAAAAATTGTACTATTAAGAACAAAATAAGAAAAAGGGCTATAATTAAATAAAATTTCTTTAGAAAACGTGCGTTCGCCTTGTAATTTTTTTTTTGATAAGCACGTTACAAAATAAATTGTTTTTAAAATAAATTTGTACTTTTTGTAATACAATAATGATATAATATATTAAGAAACTTGGGGTAGTTTAAGACAAGCTGTTTGTTATGACTACCATTAAAATTGTATAATGGTCTACTAAAACTTTTGGACATACTGCCACAAGGGCCTTATTTTAATCCGCGACTTTCTACAATAGTTCTTATAGAAGAACTTTAAAATAAAATTGTAAAACAAAACAAGTCCTAAAATTCGTCCTTTAGTTCGTTTATAGATTTAATAGGAAACGTTTTTATGTGTTTCGGATTTTTACCTTTCAATTTTTGGTTGTTACAATATTTTCACTAGGAACTTCAAACACCAAAAAGTTTTGACTTTTGATTTCTTAAATATCGATGGTTGGAACAAAAGCAAAAAAAATGTAAAATATATCTCGTATTCTTACTTACAAAGCTATTTGGTTAAATAGATGATATTTACAATTGCACAACTAATGTAGATTGATGCGAAAAATGCTAAGTAGGGCGCAGCATTGCATTCTGCTGGCGTCTAATTTTTCTTGTTTTCTTTGGAAAACGTCCGCATACATTTGTAAAAAAAAAATTTCTTTCAAAAACAAAAAAGTATTTTAGACATTAAAAGAAATGAACTTAAATTAAAATCAATTTCGATTCCTTAATAATACGAGGGCTGCCTTATATATTTCTGGGCTAATAGTGAAAATGCGAATATTTATAACCAAAAATGGTTTTATTGTTTTTCAAAGTATTCTCCAGCATGATTTATACACTTTTGCATGCGCTCAAACCAGTTGTCGAAGCACTTTTTTCACTCCGATTGAGACACCTTTAAAACATGGTTTTTGAACACTTCAACAGCTTCTTCTGGTGACGAAAATCGTTGACCACGCATTTTTTTCTTGATGTGCGGAAACAAGAAGAAGTCATTAGGTGCCAAGTCAGGGCTGTACGGCGGATGACCCATTAATTCGACGTTTTGGCCGGTCAAAAACGCTCTGGTTTGAGCCGATGTGTGAGAGCTCCCATTGTCATGGTGAACAATGATTCGTCTTCTCTTGTTGGTTTTTCGAATTTCTCCGATGTCTTCAGGCAAACAAATTGTAATGTACCACTCAGAAGTGACCGTCCTACGTTGCTCAAGTGCAACAGTCGCCACATGACCAGTTTTGCCGAAGAAACAGGCGACCATTTGCTTCGAAGTGCTTCTTCCACGAACACCTTTCGTTGGATTTTGCTCGTCTTTGAAGACCCACACGGTCGATTGTTGTTTCGTATCGGGCTCATACGCATAGATCCATGATTCGTCACCTGTGACGATCTTATAAACGTCTTTTGAAGCACCGTAATCGTATTTTTGCAACATTTCTTTGCACCAATCGACACGAGCCTCTTTTTGAGCGACTTTAAAATTGTGCGGGATCCAACGAGAACAAACCTTTTTTACGGCCAGGTGTTCATGCAGTATCGAATGTATGCTGGTGGAAGAAATGTCCAAGGATGTCTCTATCTCTCGGTATGTCGCATGTAGATCTTGCATTATGAGTTCACGCACGGCATCAATGTTCTCTGGCACAACAGCTATTTTTGAACGACCTTCAGGGAATTCGTCTTTGAGCGAGCTTCGGCCACGATTAAATTCATTATACCAATTTTTCAGAGTGCTATAGGATGGTGCTTCATCGCCATACAAAGATTTAAGTTCATCAAGGCACTCTTGTCGTGATAATCCACGTCGAAAGTTGTGAAAAATGATGGCAGGAAAATGTTCACGAGTTAATTCCATTTTTTTCTATATTAATTTTTTCAAGTCACTGTAAACAACACAAATAATGGTCGTACGTCAAAACGTTTGGACTACGATTATGCTTTAAAATGACAAACTTTCCAATGGAAATGTCAGATTGCACTTGGCAGCACTCAGTGTTGCCAGGCCAGAAATATATATAGCAGCCCTCGTAATAATGTTTTGTCACTTTAAAGCGAGAACGCAAACTTCATGTTGAACTTTTGTTCATTTTGTTTTGCTAGGAAAGTTCTGAACTTAATTTTTATTTAAAATTCTTGTAGTCATGCAAGGAAAAATGTAAATCCAAGAAGTAGTTCAATATGTCATTTGAGAAAATATTTTAAAAATAACTATCAAAATCTAGAAAAGGAGTATTAGCTTTTTTGGATATAAATAAAATGCCGTTCGCTAAGAATGACATACATTATTTCTTACTGGGAAATTATAAGTATTAGATGTATATAATATTTTTAAAATAAAGTAGATTGTTTTGCTATGTATATGTATAATTAACTGTTTTTTAAATGAATTATGTATAACATTTTTAAAAATAAAACTTTTTTTGTGCGGTCCATACCGCATTAAAAAGTTTATTTTGAAACGAGTTTTTTTTGCGCGATTTTTTTTGTGCGGTACATAGTAACCGCAGAAAGGCAGGTTCAAGTGAATATACATACATACATACATGTGCCAACTCTATATACATAAATACACTTTGGTTCTTATTCTGTTTTGGGAAAGTATACTTAAATTTATTATTTAAGAATAGAAATCCTATACATATATATATATATATATATATACATATATATATATATATATATATACATATTTTTTTTAAATTGACGATATTCGACGAGCCAATTGGCGAGAAAGCTTAATGAAAATTGGCTGGTTCTGAGTAATACTCACAACAATGCGAAGAGTAAAATACCGACACAGTTTTATTATATGTATTTATTTTAAACGTTATTAAATGATATACTTTATATTGTAAGTTCTATAAGATGTTTTTTTATTTCTCTGTCGCAAGGATTTTGAATTTCTTCAAGCATTCAGATACTATATCTGTTATTGCCAATAATCTATTATTAGGTTTTGATAATGCTTATTATTTTTCTATTTTTATGCTTCAATAGATAGATACACATTTTGTTAATCGTCGTTAGTTTTGCTTGATTCCAAATACTTGATACATTGATAGATTTTTATTAACAAATTATTCTTTTTCAATTTGATAAATAAAATTTTTCGTAATTGGATTTCAATATATTTTATCCAGTGGAATAGCTTAACATTAAAAATAAAATTATACAAACAAAATACTTGTAGAAATATTAATAAAACGTTTTGAATTTGAGATTAGAACTAAATATATTATATACAGGAAGATTAGAGATGTTTTTAGCGTTAAATTTTTTTTTTTCAATTTGTTAAATAAACTTTTTCGTTGTAGGATTTCAATATATTTTATCCAGTGGAATAGCGGAACATTAAAAATAAAATTATACAAACAAAATACTTCTAGAAATATTAATAAAAATTTTTGAATTAGAGATTAGAACTAAATATATTACATACAAGAAGATTAAAGATGTTTCGAGAGTTATAATGGCAACATTTTTTATCTTTATATATCTTATTCCTCTTGTACAGAAAATAAATTTTTTCAAAAAATTTTTTTTAAATAACTTATTATTAATCGTTCTCATTCCGGACATTTTTTGGTTTGTAAATAGAAGAAAATTTATATGAATGAATTTATTTAACAAATTTCACTTAGAAGATAATAAAATTAATATTTTTCAGTATCAATTATTTGTAAGTTTCGTATGGACTAAATTTAAGAAGCTCAGTTAATAACGTTCGTTTGTTTATATACTTTAACAGCCTGCACCACAGAATGACTATTCTGATGGCATATCTTTTCTGAAAGCACAAAACAGGAGCTGCCATTATCAGCATCATAATCGTTAGTAGTATTGATGTTATTAGGGCAGCTGCTATTGTCATTGGAATCATTCGAGTTGGCGGAAAAAACAAAGACTGATAGACAGAGAACGCGAATGGTGTTCGATTTGGTATACAAAAGCGATTTTTAATTCTATGCTAGTTTCAGTTGTGGGCTGAAATAAGTACGACACAGGTTGTTCCTATTTGCGGCGACGAATTTTTAAGCGATTACTTTCCTCTGATGAGTCATCAATTTCAATAGCAGTTGATATGTTTGATGAACTTTTTGATTCATTTACGGTTGATTTATGTTCAACGGCTGCTTTGACCGAAGATAAAAGAAACCTAAGTTGCATAAGTTGAACAGCTGTCACACGGGGATTACAATAATTTTCAAGCCACTGTAGGAATTTCTCACCGTGTGTTATAGCTTTCAAGTAGTCGTCATCTCTTTCATCGTTTTCATGTAATTTGACACACTTTGCACGCTCTTCTTCGTCAGTTTTGTTTGAGTTATTGTTATTATGAGAACAGTCATTTGTGTTGAGGTGCTCGCTGTTATAACTAGCCTCCGAATCACTACCAGCACAACAAACTTCATGACTGCTGTTATCATTGTTGTTGATCTTATAAAGAAGACTATCAAGAACATCCCTACAATCTGCTAAACTGTTTATTTTTACGTTTTTTGGTTCAGAATCTTGTAAATCTCTCTCAAAAGCTATGTGGATGGGACTTGGTGCTGGGGTAGTTTTCTTTGAATCATTTTCTCTAATTTCGCGTCCAGTCCTATGAATTTCAGTTGGGCGAATATTCAAAAGTGGACTTTTCACTTTAGCTCTCTTAGCGGAAAGATCCTCTGGTTTGTTTGAAAAGTCAACGTTAGGTGACGACTCACAAATTATTTGCTCTACTGATGATGAACTCAGCACTGACGGACTTGTGGCCGCGTCTTTGGTAAGTTGTGAATACAAAATATTTTCAAGTCCACTTTTTGCGACGGCCTCACTAACTACATTTGGTAAAGGTTCTATATCATTAACAGATGATGCTGATTGATGTAATGGATTGGCTTGATGCGCGACAGTAGCAGGTGCTATAGGGTTTAGACTAGCCCCGAATGCCTTACACCAATTGTACCATGCAGAGTTCTTGTCATCTAAGCTGGCGGTAGGGGTTGAAGATGGAGTTAAAGGTGAAGAAATAATCGGAGGAGTACTTGCGTGCAAACTTAGCTGCTGAGGGGTTGATGATCGTATTGGCGAGCTAGTGGCACCAATAGGCGTTGGTGGTGGATAAAGATTATTTAAACCTAACATAGCCTGTTGCGATTTAAGCCAAAAGAGTATTGGATCATCAGACAGTGTTGGCATAGGAGGCATATTGGCATACAGTTGTGGCGGCATTAGTGTAGTGTTTGAACTTTTTAATTGACTTTTATCATTGTCACTTTGACTTAAATTAATTCCATATAAAGAAGACTCAGGTGATGATGGAGTTAAAGGTTTCTGTTTGGCCCAGTTTTTGACCGTAATACCAGGTTGCCTCTCTGCAGTCTCACTACAAGGGCTATGTATTTGTGGTTTTGGCTTGAAATTGCTAGCACGCAAATTGTTTCCAGAATTCGCAAAAGCATTGAGACTGGACATCGCCGCTAAGCCAGGATTCAATTGTGCCAATATATTAAAGTTGGATGTCAGCTCGTTAAAACTAATGCCTAATGGTGATTGAGAGAGCCCAGTCAGGCCAGAAAGTTGCGACAATGGACTTATTGCAGAAATACAAGGGTCTGACGTTCGAGAAATATCGGCTCCAAAAACTTTATTTTTTGCTGTGCTATTAAATGCTACATAATCTGTTGCCAATCCGTTGAATGTACTTATATCATTCAAGGGCTTGTTTGCTCCAAAATCAAGTCCAGTAAGAGGAACTCGCTTGAAAGTTGTCAATTCATCAAACTTCATTTTGTTAGAAAAATTTAAGGGCAACGAAATATCCAAACGTTGCCTTTTTTCTGATGGTCCATTTAAAGGGTTTACATTACTATCAAGTTTGTCTGCTAGTGTTTCCCCAGAATTTTTTTCAGCTGCGGATTGACGAGACATAAAGCGCAACTTATCTTCGTTTTTGCACCAGCCTCGTAACGTTGATTCTGGCACTCCAATATCTCGCGCCACTGAAGCCTTCGATTCCCCATCGTGTATGCGTTGAATAGCATGAACTTTGTCGCTCGGAGTCAAGCTTCTCAATGGGCGCTTGCCTTTCGTGGTCATACGAATGTTCATGGGAGGGCAGCTGGAAAAATCCAACCTCAGGCCGTTGTCAAACAGTTTGAATTCTAAAATAAAGATTAATATCAAAGTTTCTCAATAAGTTAAAGTATGACTTTATATATTTTTTTATAAAAAAATATGTATTTGTGTTTATATATTCGTACATTTTTCCTAATTGATTAAGTAATACAAAAGCATAGTTAAACGTATATGTATATCCATAATTATTTATACTTGTTCGTATTAAGTAAAGCTATAGTAAAATACAGTAAATATTCAGTTTTTTCATACAAAATAAAACAAATAGTGCAATGCGCTCTTATTCGCCAAAGATGTATATATGACAAATACATACTACCAAAAGTACATAATGAAATATTTACGTACATATATCAATGCACAAGGGTTGATTAAAACATCTGCATATATACGTATGCAATTTATTTGAAAGTAAATTGTGAAACAATTCTTGTGCGCGAGCATCCAATAAAAATAAGACGCGCTTTTTAAAATCCGTTTAGACTATTTCCGCGTTTTGACAAAACACTTAGCAACACAAGCATATTTAAGTACGCTTAAGTGTAACTATATAAACAACTTGATGTGAAAATATATAAGCGTACCGATATACACGTGCATTTATACATATACATACGTACAACCGCAAGGAACGCCCGCCAAATCATCATTTCATTTGCATAAATTTTACATAAAAAGACTTTAAGGGTTTGAAATTATTGCAAGTGAATAAAAGCAATGATAGCGTAGCGAACACAGGGTAAAATGTTTATTGTAACACCTCGTTCTGTTTTACTCATCTTTGTGTTCAACATCAAATCTTTGGCACAGTTAAAAAATTACAATTGTTAGCAGTTTGGGCGCGCATAGAGTGCCTCGCTTTTCATGACGAATAAGCAACATGCTTCCACAATCGTAAGCATGTTACGTGCCTTTAATTCGGTTGGATGCAGTTTATTTATTTACCTGGCAGTTTTGTGCGTAAAAGTGTTTTGGATACGTTTGTCAAAAAGCATCCCTGTTTAAGCACAAAATCAGGTACACTGTAGGAACCTACATACGAATATTTATGTAAAGAATATGCAAGAGCGAATAAGAAAGCAATTAAGCCCCGCCTTATGTTACAAAAGTGAATATGAACATATAACGTAGAGCTGACTGCATACGCACAACATTCAAACTTAGAAGAGAAAACGTTTTGGCGCATGACATCTATGAAAACATTGAACGAATCGAGAAATGGTTGCAACATTCTAATTTATAAGAGCTAATCTTATATATAAGAGTTATTATTTTTAGATGATGTTCTCTTATCAATTATGTTTTGAATTGTTATTTCACGTGCAGTGTGTACATTTTACCACTTGTGAACTTAATTTGCACTTTATTTTTGGCAGATTACTCAACCAATTGATATTATTACCTTAATGTAACTACCGTGTATACATTGATATAGAATATTATTTTTCTAACCAAAAAGCAAAGATTCGAAGTGTAAAATTTAAAGTTTTATTAATTTCTCATTATGTAAAAAAATGTTTCAATGTGAGATGCAGATTTTTAACGACTTTAAGTGTAAAAACCGAAAAGTATTTTTGATTTTCCTTCACCACAAAAAGGATATAGCTACGTTTTTCATTTCGTTTGTAATTTCTACAAAATCTATTTCCGAGCCTATAAAGTATATATATTCTGAGTTCTTATGTATAGCGAAGTCAATTAGGCGATTCCCGTCTGATTTCAACAAAAATTTTAAAACGCCAACCAATCAGACATAGTGCCTACCTCTATTTTTACATATTATTTGATGTAACTCTAATAAAAAAACAAACAAATATAAAAAAATACAAAAACATCATGTGAAAAAATTGGCGCTAGCCCCTATTTTCCGAGTTAGGGACCTCTGAAATTTTAATTTTTTTAAAATATCAATATGGGTATTATATAAAACTTTTGATGAGATCTTTAAGGACATACTCAACATTTTTTAAAATGCTTAACCCATTAACAGTCGATGACATTTTTATGTAAAATTATTTATATGCAATACCAATTTTTTTATTTTTTAATTCTCTGTCACCCCAATATTTACTTTTTTTTTGATTGGAGTTACTTCACTAAACTAGATTTACATATATGGTGAAGTGTATATAAGGATCGCCATAGCCGAATATTGCATTATTACTTGTTTTTAACATTGGATTAACTGTCTGTTGAAATTATGTTCTTATTAAACGAAAAATAAAACAAATAATCTGTTAAGTAGGTTAAATTCGTCTGTCTGTCTGTCCAAATCCATATGAAAATGTTTTTTTTTGTATTTAACCAATCTATGTAAGGTATGTATGATGTATATTTTTTTTTTGTGATGATATTTTTTATACGTACTAATGTTGATTTGTTCAACTTCATGTGTGATGTTTGTATAAATGTGTTCCATTCCATTATTATTTTATTACATTTTTATCGTTTACCACTTAGAAGTCATTCATTTATTTGAGGGAGAAGTGGGCAACCTGTTTTTCTACTCAGAATCTCAACTAAAGCAGACATAAGGATATAGTACTAAGTATTTACAGACACTCATTCACAATTTATACAGTCTGCCAAATAAAGGTCACATTTAATGTAAAAATATACCCCTTTTTCTTCTTTTTTCTACCAAGTTTGTCTGCCTGGTTATATGTTTAAAGCTTTTTTCTTTATTTGTATATTTTTTCCTATCTTACTTTTTTATTTCAACTTCAACAGATTTTTAATAGGTTTAGGTATAGAAAGATATACGATGCAGAAACTATGTTAAAGAATAATGCTATATAAAAAAGGCAAAGTTATAAAAATACATATAGAAATCACATATGTATAGGTACGTACGTTTGTACGTATATAATAGATGCCGGTCAAAATAACGCAGTAAAAATGAACTTGATTATTATTTCTTATGTGCTTTGAAAGTGTGTTAGTTATACATTATTATTTTATAGTTTTGTCAGTCTTCTTGTTCTCTACAGTGACACATTTTTATATTCAAACATACATATATATATATATATGTTTGTTTAAATCACTATAAAATTTAAGATTTCCACTTTTATACTACAAAAAACAACGTTGCTATTTTTGGCGATTTTTTTTGCAAATTTCAGCTTTTTTTCCTTTCCTTTCTACCAACACGATGACAAAGGATTTTTTCCAATCTTAAATACGCTGCAGAAATAATTGGATTTAATTTTATCTTCCGTCTCAAAGTTATTATTGAAGTATTTCTTCAATCCTGCATAAGCTGCAGAAATACATTGATTTAATTCTAACGTTGATTTGTTAAGTACCATTTTGGTAAAATTGTAATTTTCAATTTTTCCCTTAAAGGTTTATGTTTTTTTTACTTTAGACTACGTAAAACTAAAATACTTAAATAAAGTACCTGCGAAAGGGGTTTTTTGGCTTTGTTTTGATCAGCAAAAATAAGTCATAAAAATATCACAATAGGTTCTACAGTAAACATATGATTTTTTTTAATACACCTGCTATCGACTGTTAGGGTCAACCAATGTCATAAACAATTTTATACAATACGCGGCATTAAACCACTAAAGATAAAAAACAACCCAATATTGGCGAGATACTAATTAGTTTTACCTGATAAGGCCTGGTACTTGTCATATAATGACTTACTTTTATGATTGCCAAATTTGTTACTCGCTTAAAAATGACATTACATTAGTTCGCAAAACACAATGTTGTAATTGAACTAGTTCTTTAAATACAAACTTATGATCATCATTATTTCCTACAATAATTAATGTAATCGATTCTCAGTAATTGATTATAAAAGTCTCATGCCTTGTTAAAATCATTAAGTTGGCAATCTAGTTGGGAAGTACTTCTGCCAAAAATGCTTAATTCTACACTTGATTATCTTTTCAAAAAAGTTTTGCTGGGCAAGTGCAGTTTTACAGTTAGATGGGCAGCAAAGTGAAGTAAGATACCAATTAGTCCTTACAATGATAAATGGTGATAAATTGAAAAGTAGGTCAGGCTTTAAATAACACGAAGGTTGCATCCAGCTGCATTATATGGCAAGCAGCATTAATCCAATTAAACCAAGTTCCGACAAAATCATTAGATAATACCGATGCATATGAATTTAGATTATCACGACTACATGCAAGAATACGACATAGATAGATGAGAGAAAAGACAAGTGGTGAAAGGAGATAAATATATCCATTTTATAATTTATTTTACTTCGCCGGCGAATATGCTATGAAGATCTGAATATTATATATACCATTAAACAGAAAAAAACATGTTTTTATTTTTTGACTGCCGCAAGGGTTGAACACAGGGCAGCCGGTTTGTAGTCAACGTGCTTACCACCTTGACTACAGCAGCTTTGGAACATATACTAAAAATCAATTTTGATTTGGATTTCAGGTCTTCAAGATCCGCAAGAAACAATGAAACCAACAACATGAGTTAATAAGTTCAAAAAAGAAACATGTTCAAGATGATTATCGCAAAATTTGATTAATTATAGATCAGCCAAAACAAGGGTCAGGCAATACAAATGATGGCAATACCGCACAAAGATTCTTTTTAGATCCAGAAACAGCATCTGAAATAACAGAAGTAGATTTAAACCTTATTTCCAGATTAAAAATAATCCTAGAAGTACTTGCGTGCAATGAAGAAATTGACTCAAGAAAATATGGAGATTATGCTAACAAAACTGCAAAAATATATACAACCAACGACCAGTAGAGAAACATGTCTGCAACAGTTCAAAACATCCTTTATCATGTAGAAGATATAATTAAATATCAAATGATCAAGAAATACAGATTTTATAAAGAGCACAATACTAGAAAAATTTCAAGAAAGTGGAACATCGGGATTTAGATGAAAAAGCCAAAAAACTATTAAAGAACAGAAATAGCACAGAACAAAATATAGAATATTTGCAATCAATATTTGTGTCAAATGAATAATAATTATAATTGCCTTTCACGAAAAACATAGTATTAGTAAAAAATAATAATAAATAGAACCTCCCATTATTACAAATGCTATTAAAATCTATTGCAGATTTTATTTTTCAAATGTTTTTTAAAATTATCAAATTTGACAACAAAAAATAATAAATTTTACTGTAATAACAGCAAAATCTCCAGTTAATTTTACTATTTTTTTTACTGTAAATATTTTTTTGAGTGTAAAAATTTTTTTGAGTATTACTTTCCAAATAGTAAATTTTTAATATGTAAATAAAAAAATAAACCCATATTTCACTCCAAACGTTAAAAAAATTAAAAGTTTAGCTCTGACCTAGAAGACCTTAAAAAGTTCTCAATATGAATAATAATAAAAAACGATTTTCAGCCACTGTGTACCTTGTATTTTTAATATAAAATGGCGTTCTGTGAAATTTTCGTGAAATTTCAATTTTTCGGTGGTCTGGAATTTATTTTGCTGAGTTTTCGGTTTTAAATTAAATTTCCAAATTTAAAGTGTAAAAACAGTTTTTAAGCAAGCTTGGTAAAGATGGAATATTTTTGTGAAATATACATGGCTTAGTAATATTCTAATTACCTGGTAATTTATTGTTTTTTCAGAAATTCTACAATCAAACAAGCAAAAACAACAATTACCAAAAACCAAATTCGGCTTTGCCAAATTTTATATAACCTTCACCATCTATGTTAATCTAGTTTAGTGCAGTAACTCCAATCAAAAAGCAAATATTGGGGTGACAGAGAATTAAAAAATAAAAAATGGTACTGCATATATATAAATTTACATAAAAATGGCTATTAATGGATTAAGCATTTTTGAGAAATTTTGGTATTTCCTTAAAGATCTCTACAAAAGCTTTTAAATGATACCATAAATGCACAATAGCACTTTTCTATGAGGGCGATAACTTGGAATATATGAGCGAGTGCCAATTTCTTTACTTGATGTTTTTCTTCTTATTTTTAAATTCTCTGTTTCCCCATGTATTTGTTTTTTGTTTATTAAAGTTACTTCATTGTTTCAAATAATATGGAAAAATTGGACGCAGGCGTGAATTTTCGAAGGACATAGACCGATCTTTGTAATTTTCAAAAGCAACGATTTTGAACCTATGTCTGATTGATTGGCGTATATAAATTTGCTCTAGCATAAGAATACTGAATATATATATTGTAGAAATTACAAACGGGTAGATAAACTTAGATATACTCTTCTTCACATTTTGCGGTGAAGGGTACAAAACTGCACCTAGGTAGAAATAAATTTGCCAAAGATTATTAATAACATCTTTACAAATCTGAAATACTGTCAGAAAATCTCAATTAATTTTTTACCATTTCAAAAAACGCTAAAAAGTCTGATATTTTTTCATTAAAGACACGGGAATATTTTTTAAAATATTTAATATTCATAAAAATTTCGTGCTATTTTTTAAATTATACCGGTAACGAAATGAACATCGAGACGTGTTTTGACCCTCAATAATCAATATCAGTAATTAATTTAACCTGATATTTTTTCTTTTATATGTGGAAGATTCTTGGATTTTTTGCAGTTTTTTAATTTTGTTCTATGTAAAACCTTTGAAAAAGGCTGCCAAATCTCAAAAAAAGTCCTTCCTGAACATTTTTGGACTTTTGTCTAATACTTTTTTAGACTAATTTTTAAGCTTTGTTTAGAGACGTTTCCTGTAATTTGTAATATAATTTTAAAAAATTATAAATTTAAATGAATTTGCATCACTATAATGATGATTGCTTCCATTCGTCTTAATCATTTTTTTTTATTTTTTATGTAGAATGTTTATCATCGCATCAGAAAGAAGAGTGTGCCTAACCTAAAAGAAAATTATAGTGATTCCGATGTCGTAGTATCCGAAGGCGAAAAAACAGAAAACTATTCACACAGTAGTGCAGGATATAATGTTTCAGAATATGATCCTGTCAACCCTCCACCCAGTGACTCGTTTAAAGATATACAGAATTGATTATGGGCCACATGAACCATCTTTAAAACTCGACAAATCGGTAGGAACCTAAAATCGCAAATTTCAGTCAGAATGTTATCAAAAGTTTAAATGAATTGAGTACAGCGGGAAGTTGCACAAATCGTTTTGTTTTCCATGTCGATTCTTTGCAAGAAATTACAGCGACAACCAAGGTCATATAGTTCTAGCTTTTATTAGTAATGCCTTTAGCATTCCAAGTGTCATACGTCAAGCCTAGGATGTAGTAGATAGGATGAATGTCGTCTTGGCAATCGAAGCTTCTTGTGAAATTTTAAGGAAGAGAAATGAATTGAAGTGCAAAATAGCTGTGAGTAGAATGGTTGAAGTCACGGGTTTTCGTCGACATAATGAAAGTGTACAAGGTTATTAACGCGGTTGCTTTTATAAAGATCTAGAGCTTTAATATTGCATTAAAAAATAAAGTTTTTTATTTATGTATAGGTACGTACATATGTTTGTGCAGATAGTACGAGTACCTATTTATATTTAAAATATTTTTAACAAAAATTCCTAGGCCATAACATACAATAGAAAATATTTCCAATAGAAATTTCACATAATGATAATTAGACTGGATACGAGGGCTTTTGTATACGTTACTTTTAAACTACTTTTGATTGACCGACGCATGAAAAATTACACATCTGTTTACTTTCTGCAATATTAAGTAGTAATCTATCCTATAGTATAAGACCTTTTGTAATTATTTTATATAACTGATTCTTGCAAAACTTCGTACCTACATACATGTATTAAGTTCCCGTAACAATGACATATTACAATAATTTACACTGTATAAGAGTGCAGATGCATAAATTGCATCTACTCTTATTAAAGTCCAGCCCGACATAAATACATATGTAAGCTATAAAGGATTTTATGTATGTATGTATGTATGTATGTTTATGAAAGCAGACATTTTTAAACTACTATTTGGAACTTCTGTTGTAAAAACAATATTTTTACTATTTATAATCAAAAAAATAATTTAAATATACAAAAAAATTATTTAAAAACATATTACCAGCCCGATTCTGTAAATTCTTGATACATTTTTTATCAAGATATTTTGTCAAGATTTTTATCAACAAAAAGTTCGGTTGGTATTCTGTGGAAATATTGACAAATAAAAAGCTTTTGAAATTCACCAGTGTGGTGAATTTCTATTGACAGCTTATTTTAATTATTGTTATCAAATTATTGACAAAAGCAAAAATATGGTTACACCAGCTAAGTAAGTATTTTTAACCGATTTAAAAAAAGGAGGTTATACAATTCGACTGAATGTTGCTTTTTTATGTTTGTGCCTGCAGACTCAGATATTTCTGAACCGATTTTTAAAATTTTTAGTAATATGATAGATAATGCTTACAGATTGGTCCCGTTTAAAAAACCGTTCATAATCTTAAGGCCGTGTCAGATAAAACTTTGTCGCTTTGCGTGACGTTTCAAACTTTGAAGAAAAAGCGTAAAACGCAAGAGGTATGTCACAATGAAAACTTTAACAGCGCTTAATTATTGTTTGTTTTTATGAGTTTTTCTTCCATAATTTTCTAAAAAAATAATAAAGGAAGAATATTTAATAAAAAAATAATATTTTAAAATACTTAACTCTTTTACGTTCGATTTTGCCAAAAATAATATACAAATGTATAGCAGGTAATTGTCAAAGCGCGCAAAAAGATGAGTGTTGACCAACTTTGTGCTTTGCTTTGCGTTAAAAGTGCTTTATGTGACATATTTCATATAAGTACGTGCATTTTATCTTAGATGTCAAAGCGAAATTGCAACGCAACGCAAAGCAAAAGTTTTATCTGACACGGCCTTTAAAAATTTAAGGGTGTCCCCATACAACATACATAATTTTTACGTGTATTATGAACTGTAAAGGACGATTCTGCAAAATTTAAAACGACTGCGTATTACTTCAGCTCCAAATAACAAAACGTTATACAAAAATAAATCTAAAAATTAAAGGGTGCCCCTAAATTTACAATTTGTTTATATGGGCCGTTATAGACGAACCATTGCAAATATGACATAATTTTGATTGATATGGTCGTTATAGTAACAAGTATTTACATTAAAAAATATAAATTAAAGGGTGCGCCAATAGTTTATTTAATTTGATGTGTTTGGCCATACTTTTGAACAGTTGTAGAGAGACGCTTAAAATTTACAACGAACCTGAATTGCCAAGTCCGCTATAACAACAACTATAAAATTTGGATTCGGAAGTTAAAGGGTGTCCCGATAGCTGATGTAATTATAAGTATGTGGCCGAACTTTTGATCCGTTCTAGAAAGACTGTTGAAATTTAAAAGGGACCTGTATTTTTAAGCTCGCTATATCAACGAGTTTTTAATTTGAATTTGGAAATTAAAGGGTGACCCTATAGTTGCTGTAATTTGATGTATATTGCGAAACTATTGAACAGTTGAACAAGTATGAAGTTTGGAGATATAAGAGTGTCCCAATAGTTAATGTAATCTAATTTATGTGGCCATACTCTTGAACCGTTTTGAAGTCGGTTTTTTTGCAAGAATTATTAAAAATTAATTGGCTATAAAGTATATTAATAAACATATAAATTTGTATAGTTCATTAACCCGTAAAGAAAACCGAAATATGATCGGCTGCATGTCTGCAATTATTTGCCGTGCAAGAACGCGACTCAGGCGAAAATTTTTTTGTACATTCTGCCTTTAACAACTGAAAAGGATCGCTGGAGCCACGTAATCTTTGTAAGTCACACCTAAGCCTTCTTTTTTCCTTATTTTCTTTGTCTTCACATATCAGCATTAACACAATTATTTATTCTTCCATTTATCTAAAAAGATACGTAAATTTATTTATGTATTTTAAAAAAGAATCCATTATGTTGATATTTGCATGAAGCGTGCACTATTTACCGAATTTGAATACACACAATAAAATACAGTTATCAATATTAAATGAGACTTTGAAAAATTATCAACTAAAAAGCTTTTATTTTTTGTAATAGAATACCAAATCTTAACAAATATTCAAAAGTTGATATATACTCAATGTTATGAACTTATCAAGTGCACAGAATCGGGCTGTAGGTTTTTAATTATGTATATTTATTTCTAAAATAGCATTTTGCTATTTAAAACACATACATACATACAAACATGCATATATTATGTGTAAAATTTATATATTCCAAATAATTTTTATGTTTCTTTCATTATAATGTCGAATGAATCACAACTGTGATTTGTGTTTTTTTTTTCTTTACATAACCACAATGTTGACAATCAACCGGTATTTGCTTTGATTTAGTTTGAAAAAAACAAATCTAGTAATGTTATGATTGTCTTTAAAACTGGCAATGTTTTGATTCATTCAACATGTTTGTATTTTTCTTTGTCTCACATTTTAACAAGAGAGTATTTGGTGTTAGTGTAATGATTTATGCTGTGTACGGCGTGTACAAGTCATATGGAATGTCAAAATTGCTATCCATATGTAATTTGTTGTGTATGTCAAAATCTGTGTTCAACATACGGTTTATAATTATCATATTCAAACTTGCATATGTTACGTACATACTACATAACCTCTAATTGTTGGAGAGAAAACTAAAATGCTTAAGCTATCAACTATTCATTTTTAGCAGTAACTATTTAAAAAGAACAACGACATGCACAACACTGTCTTTCCTTATTATTATTTATATCAAAATTGCTATATGTTAATTTTGCCATAATATAAAATTGCACTTGGACTGTGTTCGTTATATGAACACGTCAAAAGCTCAAATCTGCTCAGGTACTTGGCGTAGTTCGCATGAAGTACATGTTACAAACTTAAAATTAAGAAACTGCACATTTTTTCTTGTTTATAGTTAAATTTGAGGTTGTTAGTTGCTCTAATAAAACAACTAACATACAAGTCTTGCTTATTGTACACGCAAAATAATAATGTTTTTTATAAGTTTACGTATGTACATAAGAAAGCTTAAAATAATTTTCAAATACTCGTCGTACAAAAAAAAGTGGACCTGTTTTTTGTATATTTCTACTAAGAAAAAATATGAATTATTAGACAGTAATAAGGGCAATAAGTCAAACTTCTATTCATTTTTTATCATAAAATAATTGCTGCTGAATTTAATTTTAAAAATGCAATAAGCGGTAATAATCTCCAAATACTAAATTTTAATATTTCTTTTGTATAATTATCTTTTCTAATATTTTAAGTACTTGGTCAGTTTTTAAAATAAAAATATTGATAATTATCTTTTATTTTTTCGTTATTTCGCCACACCGTTAGGTGGCATCTGTAGGAAACAGAAAACAAAAATATTAATAAGTAGTTTTTATAAACATATAAAAAAAGGTTCAAGGCTTTCTGGTTTTTCTGGCGTGGTTAACAAGTTTATGGAAATGCCCAAAAATTATTTTTTTTAGCCTACGACCAATCTATATAAATATATTCCCTACAAAAGATCAAAAAATATTTTATTTATTTTCAGAAATCTAACTTTTATCGTATAAATATTTTGAGTGGATATTTTAAAAGTAAAGTTAACATCACTGAAAAAATCTGTTGTCATATAGTTTTACACAGGCTTCAGATTGGCCCGCTCTTTTGCTCTTTGCGTACTCTTTTTATGCTCGCTCCTTTTAAGGCTATGCGCAAAAGAGCAGAGCAGAAAAAAAGAGCCAATCGTTTATGCTCATTGCGTTTGCTCCTTCTTTTCATGCTCTGCTCTTTGAGCCAAGCGCATTCAATTTTATTTTTGGCGCTTTTGCTCTGCGTATTGAGCCAAAAGATCAGCTCTTTTGCACGTGCTCCTTTTGGTAGTAACAGTGGTTCGTTTGGCTTTTATTAAGTTTTCCAAAAAAATTTCGTAACAATATGTTGTTTAATATTAATGTGTATGTTTATATAAGGCATGATTAATTTATTTGGATTTATTTTATTTATTTGAAGATTTTCTTATTGTGGAATTTAAATTTGATACTTATATTAAAATATGATTTCATAATCGGTTTAAGGAAATGTGGAAAATATACGGTTGAATTTTTGGTAACGTAGTTTTAACTAAAAACATCGGCATCCTACAAGCATTACGTTAGTTTTTACATATTTAATCAGAGAGAAATATATGTAGGGTAAATGTATCAGTAGTCGGCAGTTTAACATTTTTTATTGTGTTTGAACTGGTGCTGCTATGAGTGTAAACCATGTGTTGGTGTATCAACTATTTATTACTGTCCAAAAATTACATGGTTTTATGCCCAATTAACAGTTTTTAAATATATTTGTATTAAGTTTGAGTAATTTAAGTGTTTTGTCAAATATACCATTTGTGCCTATAGTCGGCATACATTTCCCTAAATTTGGCATTTGCTGTCCCTATTGTCGGCATGGTATTTTTTATAAGAGAAAGAAAATAACCCGTTTAAAAATTGTACTTTTTATTTATAATAAGAGCTGTTTAAATTCCTCCGTGTAAAAAATAAACAAAAAGATTTAAAGAAGTAATTTTTAATTTAATTGATGAGACAATAGTCGTTTGGTTTAGATCTACAAGAGTAGGTAATAGGTGGTATGGAACTTGGGCAAATTTAAGGCTTAAAGGATATTTCAATGCTAATAATTTTTGATCCAGAAATGTCATTAAGAATATTTGTTGCTACATTTCATTTTCATTTAAACACAACTTCCTGCCGATTTCAGAAGACTTTATTTCATAGTCGGCAGGTCCTAAAATACTCATTTGAACGTGTGCCGAGTACTAGTAAACTCATTTTAAACTTATTTTCTTTATAACTAATGCCAAGAGAGGTGAGCAATAAATAAAATTGTAGAATTTGAGTTTAATATGATAAAACACTTTTTTTACAAGTCGACACCCCCATGCCGACTATAGAAAAACAAAGCAGGTTTTGTTCCTAATGTCGGCAGCCAATAAAATGACCACAAAAATATTTTTTTTTGAAAAATAGCACTTTACAATCAAAGTTTAAATATATTTCTTCCACTAAAAACTGGCATGGTAAAAAAATTTATTTAATTACCATGATTACTTAATTGTTAAAGTTAGCTTTACCACTAAATAATTATTTAAAAAACAGGCACCTACTACATGAGTTAAAAGGTGGTCACTGAAAGAGGTCAACAATAGATAGAAATACTCATCTCAGTCTAATTTAAATATTAAATAGAGAAAACTGATTGTATTTTTTATTAAAGCTAAATCATATTTATGCATATAATCACCGTGTTTTTTAATTATTTAGATTTTAAATAAAAACATGCCGACTACTGCTTCATGCCGACCTCATGGACGTTTACCCAACCAGTAAACATCAAAAATTCCTTAATTAGGTATAATTAATTCATATGACCCTTGCTTGAATTTACAAGGAACTCCACTACTTACCAATAATCAAAAACAAACTGCAATGGTAGACCACAAAAATACATAACACTATTATTCGTAAATATACATACAGACATACATATGTACATATATACATACATACATTTATGTATGCCTACAAATATAAATAAAATAAATATACATACATAAGTATGTATATATTTCTCCAACCTTCATTTGAATATTAGCTATATTTAAAAAACGATAAACAATCTTTTAAACTGTCCCAAACACTTTCCCAAGCACATAAATCAAATAATTTATTTATTGAATTGATTTTTACATTATAATCTTGACGTTAAAAAATATGTTTGTACCACAGTAAAAGATCCAAGCGCATTTTTGGCTCTTTTGGCGCTTTGCGCACAAAAAAAGGAGCAGCGCAAAAAAAGAGCCAAGCATATTGCTCTCTTTAATGCGCTGCTCCTTCATTGCGCAGAGCAAACATATTGGCGCCGTGCAATGCGCAATAACAAGTTGGCTCTGCTCTTTGCGTAAAAGAGCAAAAAGAGAAGAAAAGAGCTGCTCGGCGCTGCGCATTTACTTACTCTGGTTTTACATATCAAAATAGAGCGTCCTTTAAATAAAAAGCGGACACATATTATAACTAGACATGTTCCCGGCCATTCGTTACAGTGACCGGTCTTTTTCGGTCAATTATCAAAGGCTGATTCGTTCGTTCAATCGGTCAATTTGAACGAAAGGAGCCGTTCAAATTAACCCGTACACTATTGAACGAAAAGACCGGATTTAAATGACCGGATCAATTCGTTCACTTGATTGATTCGCTCAATTTAACCCGTTCGTTCGCGAACGACACAGCTCTAATTATAACACATACGTTATTGTTAATGAGGTTTACACGGTGTGTATTGATTTACATATGGAAAATCTGATATTCCATATGACTTGTACACGCCGTCTAAACACATCATTAGTGTGAGTTGAAAACGAATGTACTGATGCAGATCTCTTTTAGTTACTTACAGTCATTTTCACAAAAATGTTATATGCTTAGTAGCACTATTACGATATTATTAATTATTAGCGTGCACATTTTAGCACTTTCGCTGCTAGATTCAGCACTTCTTTTGTTGATTTAGCATCAAAATTACTGATTTAGCACTTAGCCTTATTTTTAACACTTTCCAACTCTTCATTTAGCATTTTCCAGAGCTTTTAATTAATATAATTTACAAAATGTTCCAAAAATAATTAATGCACTTTTCTGCAAAACACCACTTTTCGCGTGTAACAAATGCAATAATAGTAACGTAAGTCTGGCAACATAATTTGATAATTTTTTTTAACCTCTTTAGGCACTTCTCTTAATTAAGAAGATGTAAGTTTAAATCTTAAGGCCCAACTATAATGTGCATAAAACAACTTAAGCAAGCTTATAGAACTGTGCAAATACATTAAATTATATGTGGTAAACTATAATGAAATTTTTCTTTATTTTCGGCTTTTTGGTTCTTTTTAATTAATTTCTAAACATTTTTCAGAAAGAAAAATTATTTACAAATGGATGCGGACGTTTTCCAAAGAAAACAAGAGAAATTAGACCGCCACATCCTTCATCAGCATTCTTTGCATCTATCTACCTTATGTTATGTACGTCGTAAACATCATATATTTAACCAACTAATCTTAATGTTAATTTGGTGAGACGAAGTTCAGACACAACTTAAAGCTTTTTTCTTTTTCGTTCTCTTTGTAACTCGTCTTGTACATTTGTTGTGCTTTTTTGTGCTAGCAATTTGATAGCCACGAAATGCAACTTTTTTTTACTTTTTATTTTATTTTTTTTTTTTAATTATTCATACTTGTTTGCTCACAACATTTTAGATGCTGTTTCAATATCATATTGACTGTTATGAGTTAAGTATGAATGTAAATACGCGGTGCCTAGCGTTTTTTTTTAATTTTTCCCTGACCAGGATTCGAACCATCAATTTTATAAATTAATGAAATTGTACTTTATTTTCTGCTTTTTGGTTCTTTTAAATTAATTTCAAGGTTTTAAAATGTTTTTTAGAAATTAATTAAAAAGAACCAAAAAGCAGAAAATAAAGTAAAATTTCATTAATTTATAAAATTGATGGTTCGAATCCTGGTCAGGGAAAAATTAAAAAAAAAACGCTAGGCACCGCGTATTTACATTAATACTTAACTCATAACAGTCAATATGATATTAATTAAATTAATATTAAATATATAAAATATATTCTTTAAAGCTTTTTTGTTTTAAAATTTTGTTGATTTATATAAATTAAATTAAAATTATTTTTGGCAAAAGTACAAATTAAACATAAATGTGCAACTGAGGCCAATAAGTTACTAAATTTATGTAAGTACATTGTAGCCACATAAATTTCTTTAATAAGTTACCTAAGCGTTTGACAAGCATTTCGTTGGATTTTTGTCAAAAGCTTGAGCTAGCTTATGCACATTATTGTTGGGCTTTTACTGCGGATACCTAGAATAAATTTTTGTAAGTACATAATATACGCGTATGTATGTACATATGTATATGTCAGGGTTTAAATTGCTTGCTTAGAAATAGCAACAGCACTATTATCTTTGCTTTACTTACATGTTTTTCAGGAAATAAAAAACTAAATGTCTCAGCATTTACCAAACATTTCATTATAAATGAAGCAACAGTAAAAAGCAAATGCAAAAAAAGAGAAAGAAATGCATATAAGCTGAGCATGTGCTTATTTCTGCAGCAAAGCATTTATTTTGAAAACGTTTGCCATTTAATGGTGTAATAAAAACACATATTGTGATATGGCACAATATTATACTCGTATTAATAGAAAGGGATACTATTTCTGAACGTGCAATTAATTTTTATTAAAAATTTGATTACTCTGTTTGAAAATTAAGATACTAATAAACTATATATGCTTTTAAAAATTCACTAATATGTATCATAAAAAGCAAAATAAAAGAGTGATGTACAAACAGTAATGCTAAGCTCGATATTTGGATACTGTTTGTACTCGTTCAGTGAATCATTTAAAACAAGTTTTCACACCATTTTTTAAATTAATTTAAATTTTTTCTTATAATAAACAATGAATAGTGATAAATTAAGTTATGTCAAATAATATTATTGCTGATTTCATTATTCCTTTTTAATGCTTGATTACTTCAAATATAAATATTTCATGATATTCTCATGAAATACATATTTTTTATTTAAACTACAAACTGAAATGTATTACTGCGGGGAAAGCATATCAAATAGCTCAACAGTGGATATTACCCAATTTCTTTAAAAATGATTCCGAATAATAAATTTTCATATTCATTATTTAAATATTTGGTTCATTGTTGTATGTATTCTAAACGTAAATTGACATATAATACCTAGATAAAACTACAGTACTACTAAAAATGTTTACTAGTTAAATTTGCGTTATTAAACGTTTGTAAATAAAAATACTTATTAATGTTTAATAAAACAAAAAGTTTTTAATAACTAATGCACACATTCAGCTTAAAATAAGAAATGTTTATGAATAAGAATGTTAGAGTTTTATTTTCAATCTTTTCTGGTGGTTGAAATCAGTTTGTTGGCTTATAGTGATCTATCATTTTATACATATGTATATATTTTCAGTATAGTAAATCTATATATATATATATATATATATATATATATATATATATATATAAATGGTGTAAAAAATGTATAGTAATTCGGCTAGGCCGATTTCTGTAAATTTTTTTTTCAGTTATTCGTATTTTCGAGGAGAAGGTCTTTATGGAAGAAAATTTTGGAAAATCCCTCCGGAAAAGTCGGAAAATTGGAAAAAATCGAAAATCGTGTTTTTAAATGAAAATTTGCGTGAAATTATTCCTTAATGGCTTTTCAAATAAGAAAATAGAAAGTTCTTAGTGTAAATCATGGAAAATTGCGGAAAATTGGAAAAATCGGAAATTGATTTTTTTATAAGATATTGTGCATCAAATCGAGCGATTCCATCAAATAAATCACATTGAAAATTTAAATTTTAAATATTTGTGTTGTATTATTACTCTAAAGTTAGTCTGAAAGCTTAAAATTGGAACGAGGCGAAGTTCGCCGGCTCCGCTAGTTTACTTTAAAAATTGCACTATATAAAGGTCGTACAGTTTTTGATACCATTCACAAAGCCACAACAATTTTCTTCGCTAATTTTTGTAGTAAAGTTACTGAACAGGCCTATAATCTTGACATATTGCTCATATTAAGAGCTAACATATGATGATGAATGTTAAATTTTGGTCGGCACAACTGTTAAAATTTACATGACCGAGTTTGGTCTTTCCTAAAATCTATTCCGTTAATTGGGAGATGCAGATAAATAGTCAGCACATTACTACTGAAACCCGATTGTTGGTGGTTAAAAGTATTGTATAAAACCGATTGCATTATTTGAAAAATACGATTTATACATATAAATTTTAACAATGTTTTAGTTAAAAAAATTATATGATCTATTGAAGGAAGCGAAATGTTCAACAGTTTTGTGTAACGGTGAGTTCACAATTAGCTAAAAGAAATTCATTTATTTATTATTGGAGTTTCGATTGGAATGAAAAGAATTAAGTAAAAAGAAAGAAATCGTGACTGAATAGATAGACGTAGTGCTGAGGTATATTCTTTTAAAGAAATTTAAAAATTAAAATATAAACGGGTTTTGTTAATTTAGAATAATATTTGATGTTGATAGCCAATCATATTTTTCGAATTATTTTTAATAGTTACGACTACCATATTTAATTAGTTATGTATGTTAACCGAATTCCAAATAAAATGTACAACCGACAAAATTAAATTAGCAATAAATTAGGTTGTCATAACAAATGCGTTTTCTCTGTGTATGTATAATAATATAATAAAAATGTGACACTTGAAACATACTTCTGTAAGTTTCGATCTTAATACATCCCAGTTCAGAATACTTAATTATCACCTGAATACAAAATCTTAACATTTTGTCCACTCGATTTTTTTTTATAAATATCACCATTCATAATTCATCAGTCTGTTTATGCGCCAAAGTTTTTATATAAAAAGAGAAAAAAAGCTTGATAATAAAATCTTACCTTCTGAAAACAACTTTTTAAAATAAGTTGGATAATCAAATTGAGAAGAAATGATGTGACCTTGCTTGCGGGTTTGTTATGCAGCTTAATTAATTAAGGGGTTTTCTGAGTTTTTATTATTATTTATTTATTTCTTCTTTGTTAAAAAACAATTTTTAATTTTTATTTTTAAATATAGTACGATAATTTTGTTGATAGATGTTTTCTTAAATGACACAAAATCATTCTTTTTATAGTATCCATTTTTCTTGTAAACATACAATACAGGAACTTAAGGTTTTGTTAAAAGCGGTCTTTGAGAAATAGGTTTTGTTCTTTTAGAAGCCGGCTTGTTGTTCAAATGACGAAAAATTAAACTTTTGTTTATGTTAATGATAGCAATTAATTTATATTAGTTTAGCTTTTAGATTTGTTCATCTTTGTTTCACAAATAAAATATACAGAACAACGTGTAAGTGTCTCTCTTTGCGAGGGGCCTACAGAATGTCTCTTAAATGAAAGCACTAGTATTTTTTTTGTTGATAACTAGATGACGTCACTGATCAACATTTATTATTATGAGACATGTTTTTAATCCACTTAGTTTCATTAGGTTTATTTGTTATTTTTTTAGTTCAACTTGTGTTTCTTTCATATGTAATAAATATTATTTCGACTGTTCTTTTTTAAGGTTAAGATAGTAACATCGCGCCTTCGCAAATTTCAATGTTGACGCGTTAGAGTGTAAAAAGGATGTGACTGTGTTTTTCTCAAAGTTTTGACAGAGAACCTACGGACTTCGCGTCCGGAGACAAGCAATCGCGAGCATTTTAAACGAATATTGAATTTAAACAGCAAAAGGATTTAGTTTTATGCACACACTACACTAAAAGTTTCCTTGCATGCGGGGTAAGTATTTTTGTAGCTATGTTTGTGTATTTTGCGTAGATTTAACAATTTTAATGAATGGTGGTGGTTGTTATTGTTTTTTCGGTCACTTGGCCTGACCGTGGTTTCTTATGGTGTTGTTGTAAAACTACCCGCCGTATTCAGTGACAGCCAAATGTACAATGATTAACGGCGAAACTGAAAAGAAATAATACGTTAACGATGACGACTATGAATACGACGGCTACAAAAATTCCAACGACAAAATCGACGGTGCTTTTGTCATTTTACTAACAACAATAACATTGGAAGAAGAAAATGTACACATGTAAACAAGTAACTAAAGAAAGAAGAATAAATAGCGCTGATGAGACGTCTGTTGAAGTTGTTTTTTTTCCACAAACATTTCGCGCAGCACCACACACGAACGCACACATCCTGTGGAAACACGACAAAATCACTTTCTGTTGACTTCATTCCGTACAGCATTTATTCGTGTGTTGCTAAAGTCGTTATTGTATCAGTTTTGTAATTTGACCACTTTATATTTGTGAATGTATGAGAGCGCGCTTTAAAACTGTTGAAATCAATGTTCCCAAGCTAAATAAATTTTTATGGTATCAGGAATCTGTCCAACTATTTGTTTTTTATAAAAAAAACACTGAAGCCTTTTTTGCCGTATTTGCACGTCATACCAATTTATGAAAGAACATGACACACAATTCTCAAGATACTGCCAGCCAGCAAACCAGCCAACCAAATACTTCGTAGTATTAGGAAATACTAATTCGAAATAATATTGGATGAGGGTCACTTGAGGTTGTTCACTAAATGAAAATTAAATATTTTGTTTTATTATAACATACATATGTTGCATTTCCAATATAGTTGCCTGAAAAAAGTGTAAACCATACATCAAACATATAGGATCATACAACACCATAAGACTTTTAAATCACCACACACATGTTTGATACCGACAGATTTTGTTGGTTAAGGATGGTTCACTTTACACAAAATTTACACAACAGTATGTTGTTTGATATCTATTCCTGGAATCATTGAGTGATACAAGTAAATGGAACATTCACACAAGCAACAAATTCTACAACTCAAACTCGAAAAACCTATATAAATACATACTTATATTGTGTATCTACCTGACGCATTTTGATTATCTTAAAACTTCAGTTAAACCAGTGCACACCCGCTCTGCCCAAGGTTTAGATAACTACATATATAATATTCCATTGTAAGTCAGCTATTAGAGTGATATGTGAGATCGCATTTTTCACACTGATTGACCCTTTATGAGTTTATAGTTAGAGAAATATAATTTAAAAAATAATTGGTAAATATATTTCCATTACAAAAATAAAAAACTTCGTATTTAAGGCTTTACTTAAGCCGCTTAAAAAATTCCGGTTCGTACCTAATGGATAAAAAAAGTAAGCCTAGTATTTTCGCTAAAAAGTCCCTCCATAGAGATTTTTTACCTAGTACACATTCATTTTTAAACAGTTATAGGCAGACACTAAAATTTGCACAAAGTATTTACCGCTATAAGGCAACTTAAAAATAAAAAAAGTCAATTAAACTTGTTTTCCATTGAGACGTAATTTTTCGCACATGGATATATGGCATTAGCTGTTACATCCTTAAAATTTACCATCAGACGAAATGTTCTAAAATCACGAAAACGACTTGGTACTGTGCAAATCACCTGATTTTAAGTTTTTCGGCGTTGTTTTAAATTTCAAAACAAAAGAAAACAGCTGGCTTTAGATTTATGTTTTTTGGTTTTATATTTTTTAATTCGCATTTAAAATAATAATGAAAATTCAATACAGTTAAAATACCTGAAGTTAAATTAGCAATGTTGTATTTTTTTATAATAAATATGTACTTCCATTTTCAGTCAACTAAAAATTCAGAAAAAAATGAAAATTGATGCTAATACAAGAAAATTAAGAATTAGACACTGTTTTCAATGAAATTTACTTTTTGTGTTTGCTTTTTTCTAAACCTGCTCAATTATTAACTGTTATTATTTTTTTAACAACAATAATTACATTTTCTTTTATATATTTTTTCAAGCAATTCGTCTTTTTTAATTTTTGTATCCATACTAAATCTTATGAAACTTATTTATCCCTTTTCAATCAGAAAAAAGCATATTATTCAGAAAATGGTTGGAACTTGTGTTATACAGATGGCTCAAAGTCAACTATTGGTGTCTCAGATGCAGACAGTCTCCAAACCATAAAACAGTGCTTGAACTATGAAAATAATTCAATTTTTTTAGCACAATCTGTAGCTATTTTAAAGGCTATTAAATGGGCAAAAAATAGAGATGGAAATACGTTATTTGTGCAGACTCAAAATCTTGTATTACAGCAACTTTAAACATTAATAATAAAGATGACACTATCTTTAAAATAAGAAATAATCTAATCCTGTTTCCGAATAAAAAAAATAATGTGGATTCCAGGTCATTCTGGTATTATTGAAAATGAAAGAGCTGACCAAGCAGCAAAAAAAGTTGTTAATTTGCCACTTTTTTACAGAAGATACTAAAAGTAAATATTCAATATACTCTGGGATCCGTAAATATATCTCTAATAAACAGAATTTTAAATGGAACATCTAGAGCCATATTCATTAGCAGTTTAATCCAAATGGTGAGCTGGCTTTATATCCACCTGATATACCAAGATCATATCTTCAAAAGTACATACGTATAAGATTGGGCCACTGCCGATTGGCACACCAACACCTAATTTAAAAACAACAGCAACACCAATGTAATCTTTGCAGAAGTTCAATCATGCCCATTCAGCATTTAGCAAATGAATCTCACTATGTAAAATCTATATTAATCAAATATAACTAAAACCCTATTGATGGATATTACAAAAGAAAGCATATATATTGTTATTGACTTACTAAAAAAGTTAAATTTCAGTAACGCAATTTGAAATTAGTTTTGTGTTTAAGTTTTATCTCTAATAACAATAGCTGATGGCCTTAGTAGCTAGTGCTCTATTCAAAAACTTTGAATTATTATTTCTTTATTAAACTAATAAATAACTAATAAAATGGAAAACATTAAATTTCAGGTACAAAAGCCCGTTTTTATTAAACTCTAAAAGAAATATGTAAAAAAAGGCAACAATTGAATCAAAGCATCAGTCATTTAGCTAACCGTTTTAAAGTCAGGTGATTTTCGTATATTTTGTGCGCAGAACACATTTTGCGTGACAAAAATATGCGGTCTTATCTTTTAAATCGTGGCAGGCAAGAATTTAATAATCACCCCTATCGTGAACAAAATGTGAAATTTTTGTTCCCATGAAATTTTCATTCCCCATGAAGGGAAAATTGCTATCGTGAATTTCATGCGAACGTTTGTTCCCGCTATCAATTCGTACTGAATGCAAATTAGAAAGAAGAAAATATAAATAGGGAAAAAATATTCCAAATTTTTTAAAGTTAAGTGATTTGTGCTATTGTATTGTTGCAAGAGGAGAAGATACTACAACAGAGAACAATTTTATTTCAAGAACGTGACGTGCAACACGCGTAAAAGTCCTTATAGTTACCCTAGACGCAAAAGGTCCAAACAATGGACCAAAGTGGGCTGTGTCAATACGGCTGCCTGCCTAACCTACCCTAGACCTTGCTACTGACCCATTTCAATAAAATAAATTTTTATATCTGAGTTTTTCTATCTCCATTTTTTTCATTTAAAAATGGTTTTAATAAAAAATCTTTATAAATTTATAACCAATAGGTCTCTTTGTTTTGCATCTTGATGAGCATAATGTCAGTCTGCACTGCAGTAACTGATATCGAATCAAAAAAATGTGTTATTGATGTAAATTTTCTAAATAAAACATAAAAACTGGCATAATGTATGCAGTTCACCAGCAAAATTTAAGTGAACAAATCTAAGGGAAAAGTGAAAAAATTTCGAGGGAAAAAATCAATCATGATAAGGGGAATTTTTGTTTACGTGAAAAATTGTTCACGTGAACTATTCACGATTGCAATTTGGGGAAAAGGGAAAAAATTTCGAGGGAAAATATATTCATGATAGGGATGAATATGTCTGCTATTGGGACAAGTATAAAAAGTAAAAATGGGTGGTTTTCACATAGTGGCACACACTATAAAAACAAATATTAAAAATGGAGGAGCAAGCCTACAGAGAACCGGATTTTTTCGTATATTGTCTTATCTTATAAATCGTAATAGACAAACACTTTTTAACAAAAAATAAAAAGTTGAGATTAAAGGATGTCCCATACTCGCTGCGAAACCCCTCGCGCTTGAGTCCAAATTTTTCACTGTCTTTTTTGGATCTGCTCATAAATATCATCTTTCTTCTTAGTTGACTCACGAATAAATGCGAAAAATAATTTGAACTAAATTAAACTCTAATATGGCAATATACTGAGCACAGTGGAACAGAAAAACGAAATTTTCAGAGAAATGATAATATTCTTATTGTAAATGCTGACAAATATACAGTAGTAATAATGAAGAGTAAATCGAAAACATAAATGAAAAATGTATTAGGTGACTTGATGACATACATCTCACGCCTTCTTTACAGCACACAAATGGGCAGAATTCAAATATTCTGGCAATACTTCAAATATTTGTAAACGGTTATTTTGATTATCTTAAATTTGATATGGACATAGCAGAGGAGTATTCGCGCTTAAGTCTTAACGTTGGCGGAATGCGTAAATTACGAACCGTCTACTGCCTAGTTATATGCATTTAAAATTTAATTTTTTATCAATACCCAGGCATAGTTTTTTTTTTCGAAATATTGAGTGTAATTTACTAATACCCTGTTCAGACAAACGTTTTAATTTATACAATTAAAATTTTAATTGATTAATTAATTTTGGTGTTCACACATATCCAATTTAATTTACTTAATTAAAATTTGACAGTAGAATATAGTTCTGTTAAATAACAAGAAGTTGTTACTAATTGGTTTTGGAAAGTGTTTACTTCAGTAACTCAAAAGAAGCAGCGAAAGAGTAAAAAAGAGTATAATATGTGAATGTTAATAAATTTGTTACTACTTTTGTTACTGTCAAGAACAGAACAGCTGATTCCTGTTCTGTTTTACAAAATAAGTTAATACATATTAAATCCTTTGAACTGAAAGTGTTTATTAGCACTCTCCATGAAATTTTTACAACCACACAGCAAAAAATATACATAACATTTATAGTTTTCGGTTTTAAATACAAAATATTTGAACTGAAGCTAATGTTTGTATAATAGTTAGAAGAAAGCTGAGGAAACTATGTACAAGTAAACGCCAGGTTAATAAAACAATAAACAAAAGCAATAGAATAAAATAAACTAAAAGTTTAACAAAAAAGGCTGAAAATTTTTGGCAATTTGCACACAATCGATGACAAAGCTCTTGCAAATACTAACTGTTGCAATACAAAATGATTTAAGCATCGAAGACCGCTTTTTTGCTTTTACATATTTATTTTTATAGTTGTTTGATATTTTCGTCAGTTCGCCTTTACTTTGCTATTTTTTTCAAATATTCGTTTATTCCTTTTTTTTTTATTTGAAATAGTAATGTTGTAAATTTTTATTTTACTCTATCGTTGCTAGTTTCTACCGGAAATTTATTGAACAGATCTAATTTTTACATTAGAAATTTTTGTTTTTAAATTTGGAAGAATAAAGAAAAGTTCGGCTTTAAAAGAAAGTTTGCTTGTTTTTATTTGAAATATGGAACTCTTCTAGTTTGTACGATCAAGTTTTGACTGCACGCTAGCTTTGAATTTCCGCTAGCTTTGAATTTTATTTTTCATTTTTATGGCATTTAGTTTTGTCATTGTATAAAATTGTCTCTAACTGAACACCTTCATAAGGGTTGTATGAGGAAACTTAATCAATTATCGACTTAATTAAGTACTAATTGAAAATTTTTTTAATTCATTTTTTATATGGTAAATTAAATTCAATTAGGGACTTAATTGCGTAAATTCCTTTATTGCGAAATTAAAACGTATGTCTGAACAGCGTATAACATTTTATTAATTTTTTTCAAGCAGTTAACGAGCAATATTCAAAATGTTGCAGAAATACAATCAATAACTTATTAGTTCACTTTTCAGCGTGTTAATAACCCGTTAATCGTTAATATTGATTATCTATATAATTATAATAAAACCGTAACGGGGTCATTTCTTTACATGAAATATTTTTTGAAAATTTTGTTGTTGGTGTAGATATTAATCGCTATAGAATACAAAACACCTATTTTTAAAATTTTTGTCTGTCTGTCAGTGTTCGCATCACGTAAAAGCTGCTAGATAGATTTTATGAAAATTTTATTTTTTAGAACCTTTGTTCCAATATAGAATACATTTTTTGGTAAAAATAGCTCATTTCATAGACAAACTAGAGATACAATTGTGAAAGCACTCAATTTTACCGATATAATGTTACTAGGACAGTTGTCAGCAGTTTTAATTTTTGTAGATGAAAATTTTAACACTTTCTATAATTTTAATTTCTAATATTTGAATTTTGAGAAAATTAGAAATGACACGCAGTCGAAGACGTGGGTACTGCTAGCTTGTTCCTGTGGCCATTTCGTTGATTGCTCAACTTATTAATAATTATTAATAAAATAAATATTAATTATTAATGGAAAAAAGGAAAATAATATCTTTTGATTTTGCTCATTTTATGCACGTGAGTTTAAACCAACATTTATGTGAATAGAAATATTTTGGAATGAACATAGCAGAGGAATATGTGAGCTAAATTTTTGAAGATGGATGAATTTTCTAATGTTTGGCATTCCTTCAATTTTTGTCAGATTTTCTAATGCTATTTGGAACACCAAGGTGACTCCAATAACACAAAAAAAAAATGTATATATATGGGGCGATAGAGAATTAAAAAATAAGAAAAAAAACATCAAGTGAAAGAATTGGCGCTTGCCCATATGTTCCGAGTTACGTTGCTCTGAAATTTAAAAACTTTTTAAAAAATCATTTACATAGATGGTGAAGGGTATGTAAGATTCGGCATAGTTGAATATAGCACTCCTACTTGTTGATAGAAAAAATTGATAAGGAATATATACATAAAAAATTTTTATTTTTGTTTAGCTGACTATAGCTGTGTATGTTTAAACATAATCAGCCCAATTATAAACAAAAATTCCGTGCGTGTTCTTTCACTTTTCCCTTTTCTCCAATTATAATTTTTTCCCCTTTTGATTGACTGCGGAAAGTGAAAAAAATTCGGGGGAAAAAATAGGTATTCTAAATTATAAAATAAAAAATATATGAAAATAAACAAAAAAACTCCCTTCAAATTGCGATGATGCCACTTTTTTATAATTTTATTCCCACGGAATTCATAATTGGAGGAATCTTTTCTCGAGAAAAATTTTTTCCGTGGAAAAGAAATTCCGTGGGAATATTCATAATTGGGCTGAATATAAAATTACTAATTGTTGTAGAAGATGGAGTTCCTTCAATTTGACATAATTTGCATTTCTTTTCTGTGATGTCTTGATACTGAAACTTATAACACAGACAGTAGAAGCGATAAAGGAGTTAGTCAAACAGATAATGGAGGAGGAAAAAAGTAATTCTCGGGCTAAATGCTTAAAATGCGGTAAGGCTGACCATTTTCAGCGCAACTGTAGATCCGCAAAGAGAAGATCAAGATCTGCTTCACCAGTAAGGGACAACAAGCGGGCCAACAACACCAAATCGCATGAGTCACCGTTAAACTAAACTAGCACTAAGGGGCAAGTGCTGGCTCTAACAACTGATGGCCCTACAATCTACATTTCCATTGTACAACAGAAAAACCACAAAAATTAATTGTACAACAACGCAGGTGCACCATTTGAGCGGATAGCTATTGATATCACAGGTCCATTTTGCCAGTGATGCTGGAAACCGATATGTACTAGTGGTAATGGATTATTATAGCAAATAGCCCAAAGTTTATGCTATTCCAAACCAAGAATCCAAAACAGTGGTAGACGCCCTTGTGAACAATTGGGTGTGTCGATACGGTGTTCCACTAAAACTACATTCAGACCAGGGACTAAATTTCTTATCGGCTATATTCAAAGAGATGTGCCACGACACCGCTACATCCACAGTCTGATGGCAAGGTGGAAAGATTCAATCGTACCCTAGAGGAATATATCAGAAAAGTGGTCAGTACACACCAAAATGATTGGGATGCGCATATACCCAAATTTCTACTGGCGTACCGGTCAGCTGAACACGATTCAACCTTACGTAGTCCGGCAAAAATCTTGTTTGGGACAGAACAAAAACTGCCAGCAGATTTAGAATTTGGTGTTAAACCTGGACCTGCGCACGAAGACAATGGAATAATTCTTTAGGCACAAGAAGAAATGCATGAGCTTCATGAGTTTGTCTGTAACCGCATTAAAATGACCAGCGATAAGATGAAAGCCAGATATGATCGAGCAGCAAACACAAAGGGATTTCCTAAAGGAGAAATGGTTTTACTATATAACCCGTAATGCAAAGAAAGGATTATCTCCTAAACTGCAAACCCACTGGGAGGGACCATACAAGGTGATTAAGAAATTGAATGACGTGGTTTACCAGATACAGAGATATCATAATCCGAGGTCTAAAAGGAAAGTGATTCACCTGGAGCGGCTGGGTAAATATAGCAGAGATAATGTTGAGTCTATTCGGGACAAAAAGGCTTAAGTGGGCGGCAGTGTTACAAAGATGCTTTATTAATATTATAAAAAGGTGTAAAAATAATTTAGGCCAAGAAAGTGAAACGAAATGGCATATTGTGTTTGTTTTCAAAGCTAAAAGTTTCTACAAAACATCTTTATAACAAAACAAAAAGAACTAACACAAAGCGAGAAATAAACAAACACAAGACACAATCAAACACATACCTGCATAGCATAACAACTAAATAAAAATACACAATATGTATTTTGAAATAATAATTGAAGGTTCTAGAACAATGCTCACATAATGTGTCTGAGATAAAAATGGCAGCATTTTCTACTACGCAGCAGATGGAGGTCGAAATTCTCGAATATTCAAGAACGGCTAAAAATAGGGTATATGAAAGCAACACCAATACGTTCTGATTGTGAGCGTCATCTAGTTAAGATCTTGTGGTATAACAGTGTAAAGTTGCTAGCGTGTATTAATAATCGCTAATAGTTAAACGTCAAATAATTGATAAAATAAAGTGTAATTTAATTAAATCTCTAAAAGTTGTGTGTGTAATTATTTTGCAAATAAAGAACTCATATATAACATGTTTATAATTTAAATAAACGTAACAATATCATTATGGGTATTATTTTAAAGCTTTTGAAGAGATGTTTAAGGAAATACGAAAAATTTTTAAAATGCTTGTCCCATTAAGACCCGATGATATTTTTATGTAAAATTTTTTAATCTTATTTTTGTCTTAATTCTCTGTCACTCCAATATTTGCTTTTTTTGATTGAAGCTATTTCATTTAACTAGATTTACATTGATGGTGAAGGGTATATAAGATCCGGCATAGCCGAATATGCACTCTTACTTGTTTTTTTTTGTTTTTGTCAAATGCTAAAGTGCCGCAAAAATAAAAAAAGATTTTATCTAAGTTTGTCATTCCGTTTGTAATTTCTACAATATCCCTTTCCGAGACCATAAAGTGTTTGCATATATTGTGAGTTCTTTTGCATTGCATAACAATGCTCATATAATGTGTCTGAGATAAAAATGGTAGCATTTTCTACTACGCAGCAGATGGAGGTCGAAATTGTCGAATATTCAAGAACGGCTAAAAACGTTCTGAATGTGAATGTGAGCGTCATCTGGTTAAGAACTTGTGGTATAACAGTGTAAAGTTGCTAGCGTGTACTATTAATCGCGAATAGTTAAATCGTCAAATAATTGATAAAATAAAATGTAATTTAATTAAAACTCTAAAAGTTGTGTGTGTATTTATTTTGCAAATAAAGAACTCATAAATAACACGTTTATAATTTAAATAAACATAACAATATCAATATGGGTATCATTTTAAAGCTTTTGAAGAGATGTTTAAGGAAATACGAAAAATTTTTAAAATGCTTGACCCATTAAGACCCGATGATATTTTTATGTAAAATTTTGTAATCTTATTTTTTTTCTTATTTCTTAATTCTCTGTTGCTCCAATATTTGCTTTTTTTGATTGAAGATATTTCACTTAACTAGATTTACATTAATGGTGAAGGGTATATAAGATCCGGCATAGATTAAGTGCCGCAAAAAGAAAACAGATTTTATCTAAGCTTGTCATTCCGTTTGTAATTTCTACAGTGTCCCTTTCCGACCCCATAAAGTGTTTGCATATATTGTGAGTTCTTTTGCATTGCGAAGTCGATTGAGCGATGTCCATTTGTCCGTCTGCTTCCCAAGGCACTAGATCAGCTAGAGAAAATTTAAATACGCCAATCGATAGAGATCCAGTGTCAAAGAGGCGCTATCAGCAAGATCGGTCCATGCCCTTCGAGACAGCGGGCAAAACATCACGTCTACCTCTAATTTCTTCCATATCATTTAGAACAATGAAATAACTCCAATTAGTAAAACAAATACGTATGGTGATATAGAGTTAAAAAATAAGACCCATATTTTCTGAGTAACGGGCCTCTGATCTTTTCATATAAAAGTACTTTTTTTAAATTTTTTAAAAATGCTTAAACCATTAAGAGCCGATGACACTATTATGTAAAATTATATATAGTATTTATTTTTTTTTATAGTTCTCTGTCACCCCAATATTTATTTTTTTGATGTAGTTACTACAATAAATTAGATTTACATACATATATGGTGAAGGGTATATATGCACCGAATGAATATCCCTTCAGAATTTTAAAGCAACACAACAATAGTCCACCATGAAAGTTTATCGCATCAAGTTCCATCCAAAAAAAAAGTTAAACAACTAAACTACTCTTTAAACCATTATTAAAACAAAGAAAATAACGAACTCCCTGATTTGCAATCAGAAGCTAATTTTCCAAACACTGACCGAATAATACTATTGTTACTATAATGAAACCGCCATATATCAAGCAGCAGTAAGACAGTTATTTGCGTAACTACAAATCAATCTTCATGAAACCCTTTCATGTTTGCCTAGCTAAGTATAAGGCCAAACTAACAGAAATATTTAACGAGCCTACTCAAAACGTAAAATTTAAACGGTTTGCTGAACAGATATGTAACTCTCGGGTCACTGTAAATCGCACACAGAAAAGACTACAGCATTCAATGACCCCAAAGAAATTAGACCATGTGCATCCATAACTTGCTTAGAACCTACGAACAGAATTGCTGACCGGAAATCACAGAAAGTTTCTAGACGTGCGCCAAGATAGCGTCGAAGAAATAGCGACGGTTTTTGGAATTAAAAAAACCGGGAAGTAAAATTCCTGGATTGGGTATTTTTAATTTAAAAATCAAATTGGCGATTTTAACGATTACAAAAAACCATTGTGCCTACTCAGGATGAAGCCACTTTTCTCGAAAACGGCTTGGCGGAAGTGTAGCACGGTTGGCAAATTTTATTCGTCTAGATATCTACTTTAACAGTGCACGGCTAGTTAGGGCGAGAGTATCAAAGTTTCCATGGAAAAAATCAGAATATTTTTAGTGGCCGCTTTTTTATAATTATTTTCTAAATACACAAATGTTTTGTTTATTTATTTATAATTTACTGAAGTTTTTCTGCTTCTAAAAGCCAAAATTTATTTTTTAATTAAAAATACCCAATCCCGGGGAATTTTACTTCCCAGCATTTTTCCCGGTTTTTTAATTCCCAAAATCGACGCTATTTCTTTGACGCTGTCTTGGCGCACGTAGTTTGTAGATACTTTAAAACTAACATATTTCGAGGTACGACCCAACTCTCTCCACAGGATCTGAACAGATATTTGTCATGCGTTTGATTTGATCACTGCTGGTTTATTATCTGAAATAGATTCCAGTCTTAAGAATTTTAATGTTTCAGCAGTTACAGACCAACGTCCATTGCTAAAGTACAAAAAGTAAAACTTCAAGTTGTCATATATGTGTTTGGTAACTTTCTAAAGAAGGTTTACGACGAACTTCCATTATATTTCGTACTATAGATGTTGGTAACGCGACCTCTATAAAACAAATACGTTTTTCTGTACCCCCAGCATTGAAGAAATTTATCTTTGCCGAAATTGATCGTATGCTAGAAAATTTATTCATTAAGGTGTCCGATAGCGCCTGGCCTGCTCCTACTGTTCTTGTCCGAAAATCTTTGCGTAGATAGTAGAAAGGTTAACTCTGTTACCGTAAATTAATAGACTTCAAGAGGCAGAATATAGTGCGAGCCTGGACCTAAAGGACCCGTTTTGGCAAATACCACTAGAAAGATCGTCGACGGATAAGACTGCATTCACCGTTTCTAACCATCCCTTGTATAAGATCATGCCTTTTGGCCTCTGTAATGAGCTGCAAACAATGTCCTAGCTTATCGTTTGAGCGACAGTTGCAAGTATTGCGACATATTTCTAATCACAGACGTTCTGCGAGACTGAACATTAATGAAGAAAAATTAAATTTTGCGTACAAGAAGTCCAATATCTTGGTTACTTGTTAGGAAAGCGTGTAATTCAGACTGTTATGAAGGTATAATGTCCAATAAACTTTTAATATAACATTCCATTTCCAAATTATATCGATATCAAATTACCGTGTGACTCTAAATTATTTCAATATCGTGTGACTTTAAATTATTGCAATACCGTGTGACTTTAAATATATTTTGGCATTCTTTAATTATTGCATTTGCATCTCGTATTACCATTACTTTCATGACACCACATTAATATGTAAGAAATTATTATTAATAAATAATATAAAAAGAAGTTGAATAAAAGATATGGGTAGAGTTGTAAAAACGTTGTCGCGACACAAACACCAAAGATTATTGTGTTTTATTTCCTCTATGTATATTTCGAACATATTACATGGGTACCGTGACAAGTGAAAAGTGTTAATTAAGACGTGAACTAAAACAAAATAATTTGTCTTTTTGTTAAAGATGAATGAAAAATTTAAAAGAATGACGAAGTGATTCAAGAAGTATGCATATAAAGTTTCTGTTAAAAATGATAAATTAAAAACAAAACCTTTTAAAAAATATATACTTAAACTAAGCTAAAATGACTTGGTGGAAAAAAAATACTGTCAACCATCCCATTGCTAGTAGCAGGCTACGAGGTAGGGAAAAATCAGGAAGAAAACGACAATAAACAATTAGAAAAAATATTGGAAACTATGAAGGAGGACAACGTTGATAAGACAACCGAGGGCATGAGTCACATCGAAATTATGGCTCTGTTGCTAGCAGTAGCAATGGTAATTATCTACCTGGTTAAATTAGTATGCAAAACAATCAAAGATATGCAAAGGGGACAACACCGACAGCCCCAAGTATAAGTGAACCACAGCAAATGTATTATAAAAAAAAAAAAAAAAAAAAAACTTTTAACAGTGCAGTAATAAATAAAATAAAATAAATTAAAATATCTTTTATAAATCAAATAATTAATAATTCTATTTCATAAATTAATATATTACAAATAAAGTGAACTTATACAGACAGTGAATTGTATAAATATTGCATAAACAGCAGAAAATAAAAATAATAATATATATAAAAAAAAAAAAACAAGAACAAAAGAAGAACTTTACAAAAATATAAAACCAGCTTTAGAGCTTTAAAACGTGAAAAAATAATAAAGCTAAAAAAAAAAAAAATATAACTATGTAAGAAATAAATTTAGTAGAAAACAGTTTCAACATTGCAACAAAGTTTTAATAACAATATAAAAAAAAAAAGAGAAGGAAGAAGCATCCCCACGCCATGGGATGTATGCTCTCCACGCCGAGGAGAAGCCAATGTTGTACTCCAGGAACAACAACACCAATATCAACACCAGCAACACCAACAAAAAAAAAAAATGGATAAGTAACAAAAGAAAAATTTATTATAGTATAATTATTTAAGATAGGCAATAGTGTCAAATGCAGAATTTTTTTTTTTGAAATATTTTTATTGAAAACAAAATAAACATCTAACTTGTTATAATTAACCTTTATATGACAATATTAATTATTTAACAATAAATTATTAAGAGTACGATTTGGCAAAATATTAAGAGAAAAAGGAAATATAAATATGGGAAAATTATTCCAGTCATATGTCTGACTATAACAGCTGACATTATCAAAACCTGACCCATTGCAAATGCAAAACGCAAAATGCCCTAATTGGGAACAGTTATCTCAACAATTTCATGAAAATCAAAGCAAATTCCTCCGGTCCTTCAAATGTTTAAACAAACAGAAACTGCCTAGCAGAGCAGTAATAGAATATCATCTGCATTTAATAGAAATCCACTTTAATACAATAGTAAATACTTTTAATAACACTGCTTATTACCTTACACCCGAACACAGACAAGAGATTTTTGAATTAATAACCAAATTGAAGACAAAGGTTCAGTCAATAGAGAAACGGTTACAAAAAGAACTAGTAATAATATTCAGGGAGAATGGATGCGTAACTATAACATTGGAGGAGATAGATTATGGGAGCATATTGGAAAACTCGAATATCTGGGAACAGTTTGAAGACATTGACCATGACCTAGCGGACTCAAAAATGGAACCCATTAAATTCATAGAATTAGCCACTAAAATCCTACCGGAATTTGATGGTAAATTTAAGAACCTTCAAAAATTTCTTGATGCTTTGAACCTGTTAGAATCACTGAAAGAAACCCATGAAAATCTTGCAGTACAAATAATACAGACAAAAATCAGCGGGACAGCTCGCATATCAATCAACGATTTAACGTCCATTGCAGCCATTGCAGACAAATTGAAAACGGTAATAAAGGGAGACTCCACTGACATATTAGTATCCAAATTAATGACCGCACGCCAGGGAAGTAAACCAAACAGCGTATATGCCCAAGAAATAGACGAGCTCTCGAAAATGTTATCAAACGCATATATTTCAGATGGCTTACCACCACAAATAGCAAACAAGTATGCCGTACAGGCAACTGTAAAAGCCCTCGCGAAGAATCTAAATAATGATAGAACAAGAATCATCATTGAAGCAGCTACCTTTGATACAATAGACCAAATAACAGAAAAAATTATGAGCACAGATATACACCAATCAAGTGTATCAAATGTCTTACAACTGCGTGGTAGATACCGATGGGGCAGGCAAAGATACCCAAATGGGCGCCTGAATTATAACAATCAAGGATCTCATACATACCGTGGAGATCGTCATTACCAGTAAACTAACAGGGGAAACCCCCGAAGAGTTAATAGACAAAACAATTACCGGCCAAACTCAAATAACAACCACAGAAGAACTAGTAGGCAACATACTAATTCCAGACAGTATGCGGACATGAGGGTTATGAATAGGGTCTCGGGAAACCCCGAGGACCCCCAGATAACACTGGGGGAAGAATAAGACATATCTTGACTTTGAATCTGAACCTCAGTGCTTTTGTTAACCTCTCCCTTACGGGAAGTATACAGGCACTAACATTCTTAATAGATACTGGCGCAGATATCTCCTTATTAAAACATGGGAGTGTTAAAGGACCAATTGATGGTAATATAGTTAATGAATTAAAAGGCATAGGCGAGGGTAGTCAATTCACGATCGGCGTAACTCAAGGTTGGTTGTGCCTCAACAACTTTAAACTAAAACATGAATTTCACGTTGTACCTGATGATTTCTCAATCCCATGCGATGGAGTTTTGGGACTTGACTTCATTAGGGCGCACAATTGTATAATTGACTTCCATTCAAGGGATAACTTCTTGGTAATCTGTCCCATAAATAGCACCATTCAAATGGAAATCCCCATAGTAACAGGTCCGATTCAAGACACTATTGTTATACCACCAAGATCAGAGGTGGTACGGAAAATAAAATTACAACAGGGAATAGACGATATATTTATTCCACATCAAACAGTAGAAAAGGAAGTCTTTATCCCAAATACTATTACAAATCTCAATAGCCCGGTGGTATGCGTAATGAATGTATCTAATTCTTCGAAAATAATATCCTTAAAAAATATAAAATATGAGCCTCTGTCTCAATACGAGACTAAAACAATAGACACAACTATAAAAAATTCTAGGTCTAATGAGATTTTAGAAAGACTGATGGTAAATTGCCCGCGAATTGCAAAGAATGACCTTTTGGCTCTGTGTGCCGAATTTACTGACGTGTTTGGGTTGGAAACCGAACCGGTATCTACAAACAATTTTTATAAACAAAAATTGCGTATAGTGGATGAAACACCGATATATATAAAAAACTATAGAATTCCGGAAACACAGAAAGAAGAGATTGAGAGGCAAGTTGATAAGTTAATTAAAGGTGATTTAGTTGAGCCCTCTGTTTCGCCTTATAACAGTCCAGTGTTATTGGTTCCAAAGAAATCTTTGGAAGGTAGCGGTGATAAGAGGTGACGTCTGGTAATTGATTATCGACAGGTAAACAAAAAACTTTTGTGCGACAAATTTCCTCTCCCAAGAATAGACGATATACTCGATCAGCTTGGAAGAGCTAAATACTTCTCAACATTGGATCTAATGTCTGGATTTCACCAAATCGAATTGGAAGATGGTTCGAGGGATATTACCTCCTTTTCAACACCCAAAGGTTCATTTAGGCTTAAGAGGTTACCTTTTGGACTCAAAATCTCACCTAACTCATTTCAACGAATGATGTCACTAGCATTTGCTGGTTTAAAACCGTCAACTGCATTTTTGTATATGGACGATATTATAGTAATCGGATGCTCTAAAGCTCATATGATTAAAAATTTAAGAGAAGTTTTTCATACTTGCAGAAAGTATAATCTTACATTGCATCCTGATAAATGCAGGTTCTTTTGTCATGAGGTCACATTTTTAGGTCATAAATGTACGTCCCAGGGAATTTTACCGGACAGTAATAAATACGATACTATTAAAAATTATCCTAGGCCTAAGGATGGTAATGAAACTAAACGTTTTGTGGCCTTTGCTAACTACTATAGAAAGTTCATTCCAAATTTCGCACATTTCAGTAAACCATTAACAAATCTAACAAAAAAAAAACGCACCATTCCATTGGTCGGATAAATGCGAAGATTCATTTAATTATTTGAAAAACACCCTAATATCTCCACCAATCCTACAGTATCCGGACTTCACAAAAACATTCTACATTACCACAGACGCAAGTAAGTTGGCATGTGGTGCCGTGTTGAGTCAGAAACACGAGGGGACGTTGTTGCCCATAGCATATGCATCAAGAACATTCACAAAAGGCGAAAGTAATAAGGCAACTATTGAACAAGAACTTCTGGCCATTCATTGGGCTATTAATCACTTTAGACCTTACGTCTATGGACGAAAATTCATAATTAAAACAGACCACAGACCTCTAACATATTTATTTTCGATGAAAAACCCATCTTCTAAGTTGATGAGAGTGCGTTTGGATCTGGAGGAATACAATTTCGATATAGAATATATTAAGGGGAGAGAAAATTACGCAGCTGACGCATTGTCAAGAATTACCTTTGAAGATATAAAAGCCTGTAATGTAATGATGGTAACAACTAGGTCCAAGCAACAAGTGCAGAAAAGAGAGAAAGATAGAGAACAAGCCCAACCAAAAATTTATGAAAATATATCGGCGCGCCAATTTAGAAAGCTTCCCAATATAATAACCCACATCCAAGGATGTGATGTTAAAAGAGGAAGTAAAATTATATTTAAATTTAAAGCTAATGTTTATGTTATTAATGGAAAAATAGACTTAGGTAAATTTTTCCAAGAGCTTGAGTTGCAAGCCAATAATATTCACATTAAAAAATTGCAAATGAGATTAAATGATAAGATGTTTGAAAAGGTACCTATAAAAGATTTTAAAGAATTGGGCAATAAGTTTTTAAAACACATTAAAATAGCGCTTACACCATCAGTTACAGAAATTACAGATGAAACAGAGAAGCAAGAAATATTAAGAAAATTCCACGAGGACCCCCTGCTAGGTGGCCACCCAGGGATAACTCGAATGATTAACAAAATTAGAAGGTATTTTTATTGGAAAAATATTACTAAATATGTCGCAAAGTATGTAAAGGCCTGTGAAACATGTAAACGGAACAAAACAAATAGGAATATTAAACAACCCCTAATTATAACACCAACACCAATGAGACCTTTTGATACAGTAGTGATTGGCACGATAGGACCATTACCTATTACCGAACATGGACAACAATACATAATAACAATAGTGTGTGATCTAACAAAATATTTAATAAGCATCCCAGTTCCAAACAAAACTGCTAAAACTGTAGCAAGAGCAATTTTTGAAAATTTATTTCTTATTTATGGACCCGTCCATAAAATTTTAACTGATATGGGTACTGAATTTAAAAATGAAGTACTACAGGAATTATTAAAACTACTTAACATAAACTTAGTAAATTCAACACCATATCATCATGAAACGTTGGGTACAGTTGAACGTTCACATCGAACCTTCAATGAATTTATCAGATCATATGTATCTAAGTCTCTTAATGATTGGGATCAATGGTTACCCTATTTCACTTATTGTTACAACACAACCCCATCAACAACACACAGTTATTGCCCTTTTGAATTGATATTTGGTAAAACTCCAGAAATTTTTTCTTTATTGAATTCAAAAATCATAGAACCTTTATATAATTTTGATGATTATGTTAAAGAAGTTAGATACCGACTCAAAATTGCCAATGAAAATGCAAGATCTGCATTGCAAAACTCAAAACATTTACAAAAACTAAACTATGATAAAAATACAAAGGCATTACAAATTAAAATTAATGATCAAGTTTTTATAAAAAATGAGCAAGGTCATAAATTAGAAAACGTTTATAAAGGTCCATATAAGGTAATAAAAGTCGATAACAAAAACAATTGCACTTTACAAATTGATAAAAAGAAAGAAATAATAGTTCATAAAAATAGGCTTAAATTAGCAACTATATAAACATATATGAAAAAAAAGAAAACTAAATAGTCTAAAGAGAAATACATAGTAACAAGTATGTTAATAAAATAACACAGTAAATAACAAAAAAAACTATAAAATAAGAAAAAAGGTAGAATAATAATAATTTATTTTTAAGATATCAAATTAAACTACAAGAATTTATATAAACAAAATTTTATGAATTAAGCAAAAATATATACATATATATGTATATACATATGCAAATACTCTTATTTTTTATTAATTATTTAAATATTTTTTTTGGTAAATAAATATAAATTATAATTATTTCTCTTCAAGAAATGCATATTATATAGCATTTGTAAAGAAAGCTCTTATGGCTGCCATCTGATCAATGTTCGCTATAAGACCTTTCTATTTAAGAGGGGTGGTGTTATGAAGGTATAATGTCCAATAAACTTTTAGTATAACATTCCATTTCCAAATTATATCGATATCAAATTACCGTGTGACTCTAAATTATTTCAATATCGTGTGACTTTAAATTATTGCAATACCGTGTGACTTTAAATATATTTTGGCATTCTTTAATTATTGCATTTGCATCTCGTATTACCATTACTTTCATGACACCACATTAATATGTAAGAAATTATTATTAATAAATAATATAAAAAGAAGTTGAATAAAAGATATGGGTAGAGTTGTAAAAATGTTGTCGCGACACAAACACCAAAGATTATTGTGTTTTATTTCCTCTATGTATATTTCGAACATATTACAAGACAGATCCTAATAAAATATTAGCTATTCTTGAAATTCCAACACCGAAGTCTGTTTGTCAACTCAGAGGACTGTTACATATTCCTGGGTGGTACAGAAAAATCATTAAGTATTACAGAAGACTGCAACCTTAACCGATTTATTAAAGGATAACAGAAAATATATTTGGAGTAAAGCAGCCCAAGATGCCTTTGAAGAATTAAAGCAAATCTTGACAACAGCACCAGTGTTGCATTGTCCTGATTTTACACAGCATTTCTTCCAAAGATATTCAACCAAGCCCAACGCAATTATGCCATTAAAGAACAAGAGTGTCTAACAGCAATATTAAGCATACCAAATTTTGGGCATATGTTGTAGGATACGAGTACACAGTGATGACGCATTACTTAAGTGCCTCATGTTCCAAATAGATCTAAACACTCGCTTGGCAATATGGGCTTTAAAGTTTCAATGCTTTAACTTTAAAATCAAACATAGAAAGGGTAGCAGAATTGTGCTTCCAGATGCACTTTGTCGTACCAACCAACATTGTGGACTTGTCTTGTATAATAGGTTTCAATTTGTTTGAAATAGAAGATTGTGGTCTATTTGTGAGCCTAGAGCTAATGAATACATTAAACTAGTAGACCGTGTTAGTAAAAATTTAACTAAAACACCACTCAAAGAACTCAAAGATACTGACAGGTTTTTATATAGACGAACCGAACACTATAAAGTAGAATAGCTCCAAGACGATCTTGCTTGGAAGTTTTGGATATCGATGACCCTTGTAAAAAACTTTGTTCATCTAAACGTGCAGAGCGACTCGATTTTGTTTAGAGGTGGCGCATAGCAAGTGAAGTGTAAGATAAGTAGCATTTCCATATCTGTTTTATTTATCACTGCGTAAAACTGATGGCAGCATTTACATTTTTATGCACATAGAACGAAAAAAAAAAACAAAACAAAACCTTAAAAAAAAACAAAGTAAAAGTTGAATTGCCGATAAATTTCAAAATGAATTACGTACTTATTGCGATATTATTAAATATTACCTAAGTTTAAAAATGACAGGCGTGAATTTAATAATGGAAAAATGCCTCCCTTTATTAAGTGCATATGTAATAAAATGTCTACTTATATCGAACCAATGTGGAGTAAGGCATCGATTCCAATAATCAGTTATCAACAAATTATAGCAAGATTGATTTAGTATTACAATAAGTCCAAAAATATAAAAAATTGCGCAGTGAGGACCATAAGCAAAAGTACCGCGTGATGAAAATATTTTTAGAGAACCAACGAACTGAGCGTAAGATGTATATTGGTTGCCAGGATAGATTGACAACAAAATCTATTCGACGCAAAACAGTTAATAAACGAACGTATGATGTATTTGTGGATAAAATCATATCTACCAGTGCCTCTTCATCTGCGCCAATATCACATTGGTCACACAGTTGCTCTTCAAGTGAGCCATCAGAAACAGAGCAAGATAATTTTTTTCATAAGTGAAAGAACAAGAAAATCACACAAGCAACAACAGCAGTAAGGAAACAAGCAGATGAGACAAAATCTACAAACCTTGCTACGGTATGTGATATGATTGGAGTTTTAGACTGCTTTGCAGCACTTATTTAAATACGGTAATGATTGATTTAAGCGTCATATGTTCCGAAAAATCATCAAGCGTACAATAACTGGAAAAAAATACGCAAAGTCTTGAATTAGCAATCTAAAACCTTTGACGTTATTTTGATGGTCGTAAAGATAAAACTTTAGTTATAACAACAAATGTAGAGATCCATGTAACTTAGTGTACTTGCGTGAAAAGTATTCTTCGTTTACATATTAGAACGGCTGCACCAACAAATAATTTAGGCAACTATCGCACATACATAGGGTACGCACCAACCTAGTTGGATAATAATTCTTGCAAAAAAACCGACTTCAAAACGGATTATATCTGTCTGCCTATAACGTTTCAAGAGTATGGCCACATAAATTAGATTACATTAACTATTGGGACACCCTTATATCTCCAAACTTTATACTTGTTCAACTGTTCAAAACTCAAATTATATACTTGATGTTGTAGTAGATTTAGCAATCAGGTTCTGTGTACATTGCAACCGTCTGTCTATAACGGTTCAACAGTTTGGCCATATACATCAGATTATATCCACTATTGTAAAACCCTGTAATTATTAATTTAATGTTTTTATACTTCTTACAAAGTATTGGATATTCTGTCTAAAATTCAGATGTTTGTATACAACGAGTCAAAAACTATGACCATATAGCACAAATTTTATTATTATTGAGAACACCCTTTAATTTCTAGTTTCAAATTCTTCTTGTTATAGCGGACTTAGCTAAACAGGTCCCTTGAAAATTTCAGCTGTCTGTCTATAACGGTTGAAAGGTTCGGCCACATACACTAAAATACATCAACTATTGGGACATCCGTTTATTTCCAAAACCAAATTTTATACTTGTTGCTGTAGCGAAATTAGTAATACAGGTTCTTTCAATCGTCTGTCTACAAGCGTTTAAAATTATGGCCATATACATAATTAAATGAACTATTGGGGCACGCTTTAATTTTTATACTAATACTTGTTACTATAACGACCATATCAAGCGACATTGTTTCAAATTTGTAAGCGTTTATCTATAACGATTCAAAAGATAGGCCCATATAAGTAAATCTACATCAATTACGGGAAACCCTTTAATTTCTAAATTAAAATTATAAACTCGCTGAAATAGCGGTCTTAAAAATACAGATCCCTTTTAAGTTTCAACATTCTCACCATAAAAGATAAAAAGCTCGGACACATACTAGTAATTACATCAACTATTGGAACACCCTTTAGCTTCCAAATCCAAATTTTATACTTTTTGTTATAGCAGACTTAGCAAAAATTAAGGCCATATACATCAAGTTAAATGAACTATTGGCGCATCCTTTAGTTTATAATTTTTAATATTTAAACATGTTACTATAACGGCCATAGCAATCGACATTCTCTCCAGTTTGCAAGCATTTGTATATATAGCAAGCACTTGTATATATATATATATATAAATTTTATTAAGGAGAACATACATATATAACATTGGAGTCAATTACAAACATATATTAAAATATTTACATATATACATGTTATACAGGTAAATAAAAGACTGAACAATAAGTATTTTTAACCAACTTGAAAAAAAGAAGGACTGAACGTTGCTTTTTTTATATACTTTATATTTCCGTAACTCAGTCATATTTGAAAGGTGATGCTATATATTAGTCCTGCTTTAAAAATCGTTCATAATCTTCAGAATTAAAGGGTGTTGTTAATTCTTTATGATTTTTTGTTTATTTTCATAGCAAAATAAAAACAAATCCTTATGGAATTAAACCTTAAATTTAATTTCTTGTTATTTTCCACATTTTTCAAGCAAAGCGTGAGATTTATTGGGTCAGCATAATTCAAGGCTAACATAAATATAATTTTTTGTTATTTCCCACATTTGTCAAGCAAAGCGTGAGATTTACTGCGTCAGCATAATTCAAGGCTAGAATAAAAATTCACATACCTGTTCAAGTGACCAGGTATTTGTGAAACTTAATATCACCTCTACACTGACTAATAGTCGGAAAATAATTTGCCTATTTAAATTATTAGCCAGACAGTTATGTAATACAATCTTTGTACTACACTGCCTTACAGTGAGAAAATAATTTTAAAGTATTTAATGAAATACAATATTTCTTTTTGGCTAATGGTGGGAAAAGAATTAAGTACAGAAAGTTATGAACGTTTTTCGGCATGTTTACAATTAAGTTTATTATTTTAATTTAGTTTATAATGCATTTTTCTTCTTTTACTTTTTTGTTAATATTATTTTATTTAAATACCAAAGAATTCCTAATAAATTTTGTCGCTTGCATATTGTCAGTCGTTGTGTTCACACTCTTTTCGAAGTTACATTGGCTTGGTGTACCACCTAGACAATTCAACAAAAGAATACAGCTTAACAACATTATCCTGGTGTACGACCTGGATAATTAAAAGCAACAAATAAATTAGTGCGCCACTAAGTTATCAAATTATCCTGGTGTAGCACCTAGACAATTAAACAAACACTACAGCTTAACAACATTATCCTGGTGTACCATCTGGATAATTAAAAGCAACAAATAACTTAGTGCACCACTAAGTTATCCTTAATCTAGTAGTTGAGGAAGGCAAACGAGCCTGCCCTTAACATTTTTGGCGACCGTGACAGGACACCGGATTTAGAACACAACCTGAAAACTTCACCAAATCAAACCCCATAAGCGTTAACCTCACCACCATGGAAAAGGGATCAGAAAAACTTCTCCGCCAGCTGAAGGAAACTGGGGAATATATTGCCACCGTTTTTCGGAATTTCACCAAGGACTCAGCCAGTCGGAAAACAGGAACCTATTATCAGAAGCGACTGTCCCGTCTGAAAACAGTATGGACAGAGTTCGACAATGCAGATAATGAGTTGCGCGGCTTAAAGGACCTAGATACATCCGATGAGTACTTCACATCCGACTATTATACTCGAATTCAGGCGTTGGCGCTTAAGTACATAAACATAATGGAACATGAGCTTGAAAATCAAGGGGGAGAATCTAATACTGTGAAAAGGGATCAACCGCAAGTAGTTGCAGCATGTGTACCGAAAACATCTGGTGCTGCAGGTGGTCACGATGGTTTAATTAGTCGGTCTCTCGGAAAAATGGCAGCTCTAAGTCGACAGTTAGAAGACCTTTATGAGCAAGCTGGTCAAGATAGCTCCTATTATGAGGTAAAAAGAGCCACAATTACCCAATTATGGCAGCAACTAGAAGGGCTTAATGATGAGGTGTTGGATAAATATCACGACCCGAACATCGCTGGTTATGATTCAGCCAAATATGTTCACCTCGAACAAGCTTCCCATTCAGCAATCATCCAGCTTACCACAGCCAATAATCAACACCCTCAATCAACCAGAGAAACCATGGCTAGACCACCTACTTTACCATTACCCACTATCACCATAACTAAGTTCGATGGTGATTATATGAAGTGGTCATCATTCTCTGACCTCTTTAAAAGGATTGTTCATTAACAACAGATGTCTGACGTTCATAAAATGTGGTATCTAAAGAGCAACGTCAACGGTGAAGCAGCAAACTTGATTAATCATCTCGCTATTGCGGCAGAAAATTATGAAGCTGCTTGGCTACAGCTGCAGGATCGATATAACAACAAAAGAATAATGGTGGCCACAGCGGTTCAAAGGCTACTTGACCAACCATCTGGCGCATTTACATTAGGTGCTATTAAGCGATTGCACAATGCAACGAAGGAATGATTGGCAGCCCTCTCCAATATGGGACTCCAAATTTCATCCTGGGATCCTCTTTACTTATTAAAAAGGTGGACAAAACCGTGCATACTCAATACGAACAATCGATTTCCAACCCAAAGGATCTGCAAACAATAAGCCTGTTTCTTACTTTCCTCGAGAATTATTTCCACGCTCTTGAGGCATTGGGATACAAAGAAAAAACAGTTCCTACAAGCAAAACATGCACGCTTACAGCACAACCCCGAAACGATAACCGACGATGCATAGGGTGCAAGCAAGACACTCATCCATTATATCGATGCAAGGAGTTCATCCAACTACGCCCGATAAACAGACCTAACCTAGTACAGAAGCAAAAATTATATGTTAACTGCTTTAATGGTAACCATTTAACTAAACAATGCACCACTTCAGGCCGCTGCCAGAAATGTGGAAAAAGGCATCACACCCTCGTTCATTTGGAACCAACACCACAAGTAAATTTAATTTCAAATAAACGTAGCAAGCCAAAAAAGGAAACTGAGTCAACCAAAGAATTAGTTACATTTAATAACCCCCCAATAGAAAATGCGGCTTCTCTAGTCAATACACAAACAAAAGAAGCTGAAAGCATGGCTGTAAATTCCGTAAAAACAAGACCCTATGTTTTACTAGGAACAGCATTGGTAAAGGTCAAGGCGAACGGTGTAGAAACTGAATGCAAGGCAATTCTCGATTCGGGTTCACAAGGCAACCTCATTACGGAGAGATTAGTCAGACGGCTAGAACTTCCAGCAAGGGCTACCTCAATTTATATCAACGGCATTGGAAAAAATCGCACCAAGGTACAACACCGAGTCAACATTACGATTCATTCCTGATTCAACAATTTCTCAACCCGGCTAGAGGCATTTGTATTACCACAAATAATTTCTCCACAACCCGCTCAACTCCTCACAATAGATAAGTGGTCGATTCCCAACAATATAGTATTGGCTGACCCGACCTTTAACCGTCCAGACAAAATAGACATTTTGTTAGGAGCAAAATATTACCACCAGTTACTTGCTATAGGACAAAACAAACTGGCTAACGATCTCCAAATATTACAAAACACAACGTTTGGCTGGATAGTATCCGGGAAGGTATCTGGTGAACACTCATCATCAGCAATATGCGGTATTCTAACTGAAGAGGATAAAATGAATATGGCTATTGAAAAATTTTGGAAACTCGAGAAGATCGAAAGCAGACAGCAACAATTATCTCCTTATGACGCACAGTGTGAGACACATTTTAATCAACATACTACTCGTGACAAAGAAGCTGAAACATCGTTATTTGGAGCTTCACATGGTATTGCCTCCAACCGATTCCTCTCACTAGAACGTCGATTGTCAAAGGACGCTTCACTGAAGGAGCAATATGTGCGATTTATGACAGGGTATGAAATGATGGGGCACATGTCGAAAATCCAAATAGACGAAGTAAAGGGGCATATATACTTTATCCCTCATCATTGCGTTTTACGACCTGAAAGCAGCACTACTAAACTTAGGGTGGTCTTCGATGCTTCTGCAAAAACAGCGTCAGGAAAATCATTAAATGATATTTTGCATACCGGGCCACCACTACCAAATGATCTGTTTACGGTTCTTTTACGATTTTGGCTGCCGCGTTTCGTGTTCACTGCAGACATAGAAAAAATGTACTGACAAATATTGATCCACCCCAAAGATCGTCAGTACTAGATAATTCTGTGGCGAAATAATACTTCTGAACCAATCAGTTATTTTCAATTAAATACAGTCACATATGGCAATAGGCCAGCTCCATATCTGGCAATCAAGTGCTTGAAGGGAATAAGCCATGACAATAAAATCCAAAGTTTATCGAACAGAATTTTTACGTCGACGATGGATTAGGTGGAGCCGATAGTTTAAACACAACCTTAGAAACTCAACGCCAACTACAACATGTCATGGCTAAGTATGGATTTCATTTAAGAAAATGGTGCGCCAATCATACCCAACTGCTTCGAAATATCCCCAGTGATGATCAAGAAGTCAATCTTGACTTCTCAACAGACGAAGCGGATTATACAAAAACGTTAGGACTAGTGTGGCTACCGAAAGATAACCTACTTAAAATCAAGGTAAACGTACAACCAATCAACGCGGTGACTAAAAGAACAGTTACGTCGGACTTAGCGCGCATCTTTGACCCACTCGGTCTACTGTCCCCAGTAGTAGTCAGAGCAAAAATATTTGTCCAGGAATTATGGACTTTGAATCTTTCGTGGGACGAGGCGGTGCCGTCAGAATTTGATTCACGCTGGCGAAATTTTCGTAGTAATCTAAATGAACTTGAAACCTTTCAAGTGCATCGACATATCTATAAGGGAGTTGTTCCTGGCAAGACACAAATTCATGTGTTTACAGATGCATTCGAAAAGGGCATATGGAGCTGCAATATATGTCAGAATACTTCTACCAAATACAACGGTCATCGTATACTTGCTATGTGCGAAATCACGTATAGCCCCTCTCAAGCAGCAAACACTCCCAAGGTTAGAATTATGCGCTGCTCAGTTGGGCGCAAACTTAGCCGCAAAGGTCAAGCTGGATTTGGACATGAATACGACGCCCACATTCTACTGGACCGATTCGAAAATAGTCTTAGCATCGATAAATTCAAGATCTTCCTCGTTTCATACATTTGTTGCAAACCGAATCGATTCAATTCAAGACAGCACGGTACCCGAGCAATGGCGGCATGTGCGTTCTAAAAATAACCCAGCAGACATACTGTCTAGAGGCCTGGATCCACATCAGTTACAGCATACACCCAACTGGATATATGGGCCATTCTTTCTCCATGGAGACGAGAAACATTGGCCTCCTTCCTTTTGCTTAAGCTCTGATGTGACGATCAGTGAACAGAAACAAAACCCTTATAATTCACTGGTTGCCATCAATAATGAAAACTTTCTGCACAACATCAACCACAGAAATTCGTTAAATACGCTTCAACACATCATGGAATATATTCTCAGGTTTATCAAAAATGCCAAAACTATCAAGGCAGAACGGCAAACCCAGCGAAATCTTACACCTTTCGAACTTCACGACGCCCTCGTCATTATTGTTCGAATTACCCAACAGTGTACATTCAGAGAAGACATTCAGCAGCTACAACGGCAAAAAGAACTTAAAGCATCGAGCCAAATTTAAAGCTTATCACCATTTTTAGATGAACATAACCTTATAAGGGTGGGTGGTCGATTAGAAGCATCCTCTTTGTCTTTTGATGCCAAACATCCTATGCTACTGCCCTATAAAGATACAATAAGCAGACTGATATTTGAGTCGATACACAAGAAAAATAAACATTGCGGTCCTAGCGCACTCCTTGCTATCGTACGGCAACGTTTTTAGCCCATCAAAGGCAAAAACCTGGCTCGAGAAACTGTTCATAAATATGTCCAATGTGCAAGATCGAAACCAAAACTTCTTCAGCAGATCATGGGAAATTTACCAGAAGGAAGAGTAACGCCAGCACAACCGTTTATTAACTCAGGTGTTGACTACTGCGGCCCGATATGGGTTCATTTCAAATCTAGAGGAAAACGACCTCAAAAGGCGTACATTGCGGTTTTATGTTGCTTTGCGACCAAAGCAGTTCATTTAGAACTTGTAACGGACCTTACAACCGATGCCTTTATTGGGACTCTTAAGAGATTTATAAGTCGAAGAGGTCACTGTCAGCATCTTTATTGTGATAACGCAACCAATTTTGTGGGAGCTCGGAATCAACTAGCAGAGTTGTCAACTGCGTTATTCGCTATTACTGCTCAAGACAAAATCCAAAAAAAGTGTGCCAGTAAAAGCATTAGTTTCCACTTTATTCCGCCTCGGGCCCCGCATTTTGGTGGACTATGGGAAGCTGCAGTCAAATCCGCCAAACGGTTACTGGTAAGGGAAATAGCAAATGCATTTCTGACTTATGAAGATATGGAAACAGTGATAATAGAAGTCGAAGCAATTCTCAATTCAAGACCAATTTTACCATTGTCGAGCAGTCCAAATGACGAGGCTGCACTTACGCCTGGTCATTTCTTGATGGGTGAACCCCTTACGGCAGAAGTTGACGCAACTGCACAATCAGCTTCAAAAACACTTGCCAAACGATGGGAATTAGTATCGCAAATAAAACATCAATTTTGGAGGCGGTGGTCTCAGGAATATCTCAACGAGCTTCAGCAACGGAATAAATGGCAAACTAAGTGCCCAAATCTGCAACTAGGAACCATAGTCATAATAAAGGAAAACTCACCGGTCATGACATAGCGTCTCGGAAAGATAATCGAGATACATCCCGGTCCAGACGGAGTTGTCAGAACAGCAGATGTCAAAACACCTAACGGTATCATTTAGCGAGCAATTCACCTACTGGCACCTCTTCCCCTAGAGTTACCAATAGTTTCCGAAGACAACAAAGTAACGGAATACGACTCAAGAGAAGCAGTTCTCGAAACGACGCAAATAAAGATGCACCACCGCGAAAACGTTGTGCGTTATCACCAACAAGCCTGTTGAGGCTCCTAGCACTATACTTTCCATTTGTTGTATGCCAACAAGTAGCTTTTACGCAGATCACTAGCAATCCTGGCTTACATTTTGAAAATATTGGTCAAGCTAAACCAGTTATAGCAGAATGGAAACTTCTTATTTATTTTGAACTGGCACCTTTCTATAAAGAATTGAAGCTATTAATTAAGGGATCATCTGCCTTGAAAAAGGCGTCCAATAACCCATCCTTCAATAATCATTGCGATGGTCTACTTACCCATTTCTAAAATGTTAAGAACGAAATGGAGTCTGGTCTAGAAGGACTAACAGGAAGAAAAAAGCGAGGAGCAATAGACATCGTTGGGAACGTAGCGAATTCCTTGTTTGGAGTCCTTGATTCAAAATATGCAGAAGAAATGACCAATACTATTAATAAAATTAAATGCAGTGAAGACTACTTGCATAGTCTTCTACGGAATCAAACGTCGTTTCCAGATTCTACTCTTAATCTTATGAAACAATCTGAAAACCGTACGCAAACCACCTTCGAAAAAATCAATTTCAAAATAAGCCAACTCGTGAACTTGACAAATAATGACAATAATCATCGATCGCAGATCATCTTCTCTCTAAGCGTCCAATAACTTATTGTTACTGATAATTTGCAAAAAATGCATGGCTCCATGATCAATTTGGTAGCTGATACTTATCATGGTCGAATAAGCCCAATTCTACTAGCTCCACAACAATTTTCTGCTGAAGTTGATAATATAAAAGCCAACCTTCCAGCTGATCTAACTTTACCAGTCACAGATATCATTCATTTGTATGGTATAGTAACAGCTCATGCAGCAATTTCAAACCAACACATTATCTGCACCTTTACCATCCCATTATCATTTCAGAATGAATACGATTTATTTTATATTACGCCGGTTCCGCAACTTATAAATAATTTATTAGTTGCTATCATACCAACTTCTAAAATAATGTCTCTCAACGCTCAGCGGGATAAATATTTCCCTATGGATAATACTAAACTACTGGACTGCAATACACTTGAGCAGGATACCTTTCTATGTCCGAACATTCAAGATACATATTATAAAAGTTCTTCAATCTGTCGCTGTGAAATTCATTTATTCAATAATGAATCTGACTTAACTTGCAACATAGAGTAATCGGCAGCAAAACTGTATGTTACAAACTTTACAAAAAGAACCAGTGGCTGCTCGCGACTCAACAGCCACTTAAGCTAAGCATAGTATGTAAAGGAGAAAGTAGTTATCAACTAGTGGAAGGAACTGGCGTGCTTACGCTTTCAGCAGAATGCACAACGGAAAACGAGGGGTTACCATATACGGCCACAAAACTATCACATCAATTTTCCATCCATCCTATACAAGCAATGGGATATCATTCTCCCATTTAGTGCAAAATGTGAAGAAGCTAACACAACCCCTGCCATATCTTTCAACTATTGACAACATAACTCGCTTGCAGGAGGAAATAAGGGCGCAATTACAAGAGTTACCAACGACAGCAATACATCATAAGGTTCACAGTTTAACCATCAGCTATGTGGGCTTGGCTCTAATTGTCCTACTGATAATTAGCCTAATAGTAAAACAAATACTAAAAAGAAAACTCAACCCGTTATCCACAGCACCACAGCCGCCACCGAGGTCTACATGGAATATTTCCTTGGAACCCACACCTTAGGCCACTTAAGCTCGACTCGCCGAGAATCGTTCATTTGCACGTCCCATTTATGTTGCCGATCCCCTTGGGGTCGCAATATGTTAATTCTTTATGATTTTTTTTATTTTATTAGCAAAATAAAAACAAATCTTTATGGAATTAAACCTTAAATTTAATTTCTTGTTATTTTCCACATTTGTCAAGCAAAGCGTGAGATTTACTGCGTCAGCATAATTCAAGGCTAGAATAAAAATTCACATACCTGTACAAGTGACCAGGTATTTGTGAAACTTAATATCACCTCTACACTGACTAATAGTGGGAAACTAATTTGCCTATTTAAATTATTAACCAGACAGTTATGTAATACAATCTTTGTACTACACTGCCTTACAGTGAGAAAATAATTTTAAAGTATTTAATGAAATACAATATTTTATTTTGGATAATGATGGGAAAAGAATTAAGTACAGAAAGTTATGAAGGTTTTTCGGCATGTTTACAATTAAGTTTATTATTTTAATTTAGTTTATAATGCATTTTTCTTTTTTTACTTTTTTTGTTAATATTATTTTATTTAAATACCAAAGAATTCCTAATAAATTTTGTCACTTGCATATTGTCAGTCGTTGTGTTCACACTCTTTTCGAAGTTACATTGTCTTGGTGTACCACCTAGACAATTCAACAAAACAATACAGCTTAACAACATTATCCTGGTGTACCACCTGGATAATTAAAAGCAACAAATAACTTAGGAAGGCAAACGAGCCTGCCCTTAACAGGTGTCTCTATACAACATACATATTTTTTACGTGTATTAAGAACCGTAAAGGGCACCTCTTCAAAATAAAAAACCTGCTTATCACTGTAGTTCTTAATGGCAAAAATAATACATAAATTAATCTAAAAATTAGAGGTTGTTCCGATAGATGACGTAATGGTCCCATATGTGCCTATCTTTTGAACCGTTATAGACAAATGCTTGCAAATTGGACAGAATGTCGATTACTACGAGGGCTGCTATATATATTTCTGGCCTGGCAGCACTCAGTGTCAGTGCAATCTGACATTTCCATTGGAAAGTTTGTCATTTTTAAGCATAATCGTACTCAAAACGTTTTGACGTACGATCATTATTTGTGTTGTTTACAGTGACTTGAAAAAATTAATATCGAAAAAATGGAATTAACTCGTGAACATTTTCGTGCCATCATTTTTAACAACTTTCGACGTGGATTATCACGACAAGAGTGCATTGATGAACTTAAATCTTTGTATGGCGATGAAGCACCATCCTAAAGCACTGTGAAAAATTGGTATAATGAATTTAATCGGGGCCGAAACTCGCTCAAAGACGAATTCCGTGAAGATCGTCCAAAAACGGCTGTTGTGCCAGAGAACATTGATGCCACGCGTGAATTCATAATGCAAGAAAGACATGCGACATACCGAGAGATAGAGACATCCTTAGACATTTCTTCCACCAGCATACATTCGATACTGCATGAACACCTGGCCGTGAAAAAGGTTTGTTCTCGTTGGATCCCGCAAAATTTGAAAGTCGCTCCAAAAAAGGCTCGTGTCGATTGGTGCAAAGAAATGTTGCAAAAATACGATTGCGGTGCTTCAAAAGACGTTTGTAAGATCGTCACAGGTGACAAATCATGGATCTATGCGTATGAGCCCGAGACGAAACAACAATCGACCGTGTGGGTCTTCAAAGACGAGCAAAATCCAACGAAAGTTGTTCGTGAAAGAAGCACTTCGAAGCAAATGGTCGCCTGTGTGCAAAATGTGAAGAAGCTAACACAACCCCTGCCATATCTTTCAACTATTGACAACATAACTCGCTTGCAGGAGGAAATAAGGGCGCAATTACAAGAGTTACCAACGACAACAATACATCATAAGGTTCACAGTTTAACCATCAGCTATGTGGGCTTGGCTCTAATTGTCCTACTGATAATTAGCCTAATAGTAAAACAAATACTAAAAAGAAAACTCAACCCGTTATCCACAGCACCACAGCCGCCACCGAGGTCTACATGGAATATTTCCTTGGAACCCACACCTTAGGCCACTTAAGCTCGACTCGCCGAAAATCGTTCATTTGCACGTCCCATTTATGTTGCCGATCCCCTTGGGGTCGCAATATGTTAATTCTTTATGATTTTTTTTATTTTCATAGCAAAATAAAAACAAATCTTTATGGAATTAAACCTTAAATTTAATTTCTTGTTATTTTCCACATTTGTCAAGCAAAGCGTGAGATTTACTGCGTCAGGATAATTCAAGGCTAACATAAATTTAATTTTTTGTTATTTCCCACATTTGTCAAGCAAAGCGTGAGATTTACTGCGTCAGCATAATTCAAGGCTAGAATAAAAATTCACATACCTGTTCAAGTGACCAGGTATTTGTGAAACTTAATATCACCTCTACACTGACTAATAGTGGGAAAATAATTTGCCTATTTAAATTATTAACCAGACAGTTATGTAATACAATCTTTGTACTACACTGCCTTACAGTGAGAAAATAATTTTAAAGTATTTAATGAAATACAATATTTTATTTTGGATAATGGTGGGAAAAGAATTAAGTACAGAAAGTTATGAAGGTTTTTCGGCATGTTTACAATTAAGTTTATTATTTTAATTTAGTTTATAATGCATTTTTCTTTTTTTACTTTTTTTGTTAATACTATTTTATTTAAATACCAAAGAACTCCTAATAAAGTTTGTCACTTGCACATTGTCAGTCGTTGTGTTCACGCTCTCTTCGAAGTTACAATGTCTTGGTGTACCACCTAGATAATTCAACAAAACAATATAGCTTAACATCATTATCCTGGTGTACCACCTGGATAATTAAAAGCAACAAATAACTTAGGAAGGCAAACGAGCCTGCCCTTAACAGGTGTCTCTATACAACATACATATTTTTTACGTGTATTAAGAGCCGTAGAGGGCACCTCTTCAAAATAAAAAACCTGCTTATCACTGTAGCTCTCAATGGCAAAAATAATACATAAATTAATCTAAAAATTAGAGGTTGTTCCGATAGGTGACGTAATGGTCCCATATGTGCCTATCTTTTGAACCGTTATAGACAAATGCTTGCAAATTGGACAGAATGTCGATTAGTACGAGGGCTGCTATATATATTTCTGGCCTGGCAACACTGAGTGCTGCCAAGTGCAATCTGACATTTCCATTGGAAAGTTTGTCATTTTTAAGCATAATCGTACTCAAAACGTTTTGACGTACGACCATTATTTGTGTTGTTTACAGTCACTTGAAAAAATTAATATCGAAAAAAATGGAATTAACTCGTGAACATTTTCGTGCCATCATTTTTAACAACTTTCGACGTGGATTATCACGACAAGAGTGCATTGATGAACTTAAATCTTTGTATGGCGATGAAGCACCATCCTAAAGCACTGTGAAAAATTGGTATAACGAATTTAATCGGGGCCGAAACTCGCTCAAAGACGAATTCCGTGAAGATCGTCCAAAAACGGCTGTTGTGCCAGAGAACATTGATGCCATGCGTGAATTCATAATGCAAGAAAGACATGCGACATACCGAGAGATAGAGACATCCTTAGACATTTCTTCCACCAGCATACATTCGATACTGCATGAACACCTGGCCGTGAAAAAGGTTTGTTCTCGTTGGATCCCGCAAAATTTGAAAGTCGCTCCAAAAAAGGCTCGTGTCGATTGGTGCAAAGAACTGTTGCAAAAATACGATTGCGGTGCTTCAAAAGGCGTTTATAAGATCGTCACAGGTGACAAATCATGGATCTATGCGTATGAGCCCGACCGTGTGGGTCTTCAAAGACGAGCAAAATCCAACGAAAGTTGTTCGTGAAAGAAGCACTTCGAAGCAAATGGTCGCCTGTTTCTTTGACAAAACTAGTCATGTGGCGACTGTTCCGCTTGAGCAACGTAGGATGGTCACTTCTGAGTGGTACACTACAATTTGTTTGCCTGAAGTCATCGGAGATATTAAAAAAACGAACAAGAGAAGACGAATCATTGTTCACCATGACAATGCGAGCTCTCACACACCGGCTCAAACCAGAGCGTTTTTGACCGGCCAAAACGTCGAAATAATGGGTCATCCGCCGTACAGCCCTGAGTTGGCACCTAATGACTTCTTCTTGTTTCCGAACATCAAGAAAAAAAATGCTTAGTCAACGATTTTCGTCGCCAGAAGAAGCTGTTGAAGTGTTCAAAAACCATGTTTTAGAGGTGTCTCAATCGGAGTGGAAAAAGTGCTTCGACAACTGGTTTGAGCGCATGCAAAAGTGTATAAATCATGCTGGAGAATACTTTGAAAAACAATAAAACCATTTTTGATTATAAATATTCGCATTTTCACTATTAGGGCAGAAATATATGGAGCAGCCCTCGTATGGCCGTTATAGTAACAAGTATTAATGCTGAAAATTATAAATTAAAGGGTGCCCCAATAGTTCATTTAATTTAATGTATATGGGTATACTTTAAAACATTTATAGGCAGAAGCTTAAAATTTAAATGAACCCTCATTTATAATACTGCTATAACAACAAGTATAAAATTTGTATTTGGTAGTTAAATGCTGTCCCAATATAGCCAGACAGCTGAAACTTACAAGGGACCTGCCCGTATTGCTAAGTTCGTTATATCAAAAAGTGTATAACTAAAATTTAGAAATTAAACGGTGTTCCCATAATTGATGTAAATTGACCTATACGGGTATATCTTTTGAACCGTTGTAGACAACAGCTTGCAATTGGACAGAATGTCGATTGCTAAGACCAAAACAAGTATTAATATTCACAATTATAAATCAAAAGTTTATTTTATTTGATATACATATATGGCCATACTTTTGAACAGTTGAGGACAGACATTTGCAATTTACAAAGAACCTGTATTGCTAAGTCCGCTATAACAACAAGTATAAAATTTGGATGTAGATATACAAGAGTGTTCCAATAATTGATGTTATTTGGTGGTGACAGCTAAAAATTAAAAGGGACTTGTATTGCTAAGTGCGCTATAACAACAATAATAATTTGCATCTAGAAATTAAAGAGCGTTCAAAATGTTAATGTAATTTTACCTGTATGGCCGCATCTTTTAAACCGTTGTATACAATCGCTTGAACAGTAGACAGAATATATATTACTTTGTTTGGTATTAGAAGAAGTATAAATGTTTTAAATTATTAATTAAAGGGTGTTATAATAGTTGATGTAATTTGATGTATATGGCCAAACTATTGAACCCTTGAAGACAGACGGTTGAAATTTAAAAAGAATCTGATTGCTAAGTCTACTACAACAAGTATATAAATTTAATTTTGAAATTAAAGGGTGCCCCTATAGTTGCTGTAAGATGATGTATAACCGTTTGAAGTCGATTTTTTTGCAAGAGTTATTTACAACAAATTTAAAGTATTAAAAGAAAAATTTTGCAACACTAAAAGACAAAAAAAAACCTAAGTCTTACTTATTATTAGAATCTGTTAAAAAAAAATACAAAAAATGACTATATTTTAAAACGAGGAAGAAAAAATCTTCTGATTCACACAAGAAGGATCTTCTGGAAGCCTGAAAACTTATTTCTTCGCTTTTACTTGGATTAACTTTAATTAAAACAATTTTGATATATTGAAAGTATTTTGGTTGCTATTCTATCATTCTGCTTTATTTTATCTTTTAGCTACGGGAAACAATTAGAAAACCCTGAAATATTGGCTTATAAATTTTATAAAAACATTAGCCTCATTTTCATCCGGCACATTATGAAAAACAGGAGTGAATGTCAAAAAGAAATAAATTATAAAATACCAAATTGTGCGTTTTAATGAGTCGAGACATAGTAGTTACCAGTATTTCTATCTGAAAAGAGAAAAAATGTAAGTTATTTAAGGAAAAAGAAATATATTATGCGCTAAACATGTTCCTTAAGGTTATTAAAATCCTATTTGAATTTGAATTTTTTAACTCTATCATTATACAAGATTCAATTTAAATTATTATTTTAAACAAATATGCTTTTTTAACTTGTTGCAAGGGCAGCGCAAGGATAGGAGTATAAAGCATGAATAAAAGTAAGAAACACAACAAAAAATATAATTCCACACTAAAATGTTAAAAATCTGTTCAAAAAAAAACTAAAGACTATCAATCTCATAAATGACCTGGTACCGGTGAAAAATCTTTGCAGGAAAATTGTCCACCAAGTAAGTCTAACATTTTTAAATTCATTGTTTTTCTTTAATAATTTTTAATAAAACAAAAACTGAAAGCAACATGTTCTATAGTACAATAAATGAACATTGAATGTAATGTTCATACATGAACTTTTATTGAGTCAATATTCTGTGTATTGACAAAATTAGTTTGGTTTAGACGCAATTGATTTGTGTCTGATGTTTGAATTTCGAAATGTTGCTTGAAATACAATTTTTGAACAGTGTTGTATTTTAATTTCTACTCAATATATAACAATTTCGAAAAAGGAAAAGCTGAATAATGAGTAATGACTAAACAGGCTATAACCTAACTGTTAACAACTATTTGGATCAGTCTGTCACAATCTGAACAGGCCGGGGCATATAGAATCCATCATACGTTGTATTGTGACCTATTCTTGTTATTTTCCACATTTGTCAAGCAAAGCGTGAGATTTACTGCGTCAGCATAATTCAAGGCTAACATAAATTTAATTTTTTGTTATTTCCCACATTTGTCAAGCAAAGCGTGAGATTTACTGCGTCAGCATAATTCAAGGCTAGAATAAAAATTCACATACCTGTTCAAGTGACCAGGTATTTGTGAAACTTAATATCACCTCTACACTGACTAATAGTGAGAAAATAATTTGCCTATTTTAATTATTAACCAGACAGTTATGTAATACAATCTTTGTACTACACTGCCTTACAGTGAGAAAATAATTTTAAAGTATTTAATGAAATACAATATTTTATTTTGGATAATGGTGGGAAAAGAATTAAGTACAGAAAGTTATGAAGGTTTTTCGGCATGTTTACAATTAAGTTTATTATTTTAATTTAGTTTATAATGCATTTTTCTTTTTTTACTTTTTTTGTTAATATTATTTTATTTAAATACCAAAGAATTCCTAATAAATTTTGTCACTTGCATATTGTCAGTCGTTGTGTTCACACTCTTTTCGAAGTTACATTGTCTTGGTGTACCACCTAGACAATTCAACAAAACAATACAGCTTAACAACATTATCCTGGTGTACCACCTGGATAATTAAAAGCAACAAATAACTTAGGAAGGCAAACGAGCCTGCCCTTAACAGGTGTCTCTATACAACATACATATTTTTTACGTGTATTAAGAACCGTAAAGGGCACCTCTTCAAAATAAAAAACCTGCTTATCACTGTAGCTCTCAATGGCAAAAATAATACATAAATTAATCTAAAAATTAGGTTGTTCCGATAGGTGACGTAATGGTCCCATATGTGCCTATCTTTTGAACCGTTATAGACAAATATATATATATATTTCTGGCCTGGCAACACTGAGTGCTGCCAAGTGCAATCTGACATTTCCATTGGAAAGTTTGTCATTTTTAAGCATAATCGTACTCAAAACGTTTTGACGTACGACCATTATTTGTGTTGTTTACAGTGACTTGAAAAAATTATCGAAAAAATGGAATTAACTCGTGAACATTTTCGTGCCATCATTTTTAACAACTTTCGACGTGGATTATCACGACAAGAGTGCATTGATGAACTTAAATCTTTGTATGGCGATGAAGCACCATCCTAAAGCACTGTGAAAAATTGGTAGAATGAATTTAATCGGGGCCGAAACTCGCTCAAAGACGAATTCCGTGAAGATCGTCCAAAAACGGCTGTTGTGCCAGAGAACATTGATGCCATGCGTGAATTCATAATGCAAGAAAGACATGCGACATACCGAGAGATAGAGACATCCTTAGACATTTCTGCCACCAGCATACATTCGATACTGCATGAACACCTGGCCGTGAAAAAGGTTTGTTCTCGTTGGATCCCGCAAAATTTGAAAGTCGCTCCAAAAAAGGCTCGTGTCGATTGGTCCAAAAAAATGTTGCAAAAATACGATTGCGGTGCTTCAAAAGACGTTTATAAGATCGTCACAGGTGACAAATCATGGATCTATGCGTATGAGCCCGAGACGAAACAACAATCGACCGTGTGGGTATTCAAAGACGAGCAAAATCCAACGAAAGTTGTTCGTGAAAGAAGCACTTCGAAGCAAATGGTCGCCTGTTTCTTTGGCAAAACTGGTCATGTGGCGACTGTTCCGCTTGAGCAACGTAGGATGGTCACTTCTGAGTGGTACACTACAATTTGTTTGCCTGAAGTCATCGGAGAAATTAAAAAAACGAACAAGAGAAGACGAATCATTGTTGACCATGACAGTGCGAGCTCTCACACATCGGCTCAAACCTGAGCGTTTTTGACCGGCCAAAACGTCGAAATAATGGGTCATCCGCCGTACAGCCCTGAGTTGGCACCTAATGACTTCTTCTTGTTTCCGAACATCAAGAAAAAAAATGCTTGGTCAACGATTTTCGTCGCCAGAAGAAGCTGTTGAAGTGTTCAAAAACCATGTTTTAGAGGTGTCTCAATCGGAGTGGAAAAAGTGCTTCGACAACTGGTTTGAGCGCATGCAAAAGTGTATAAATCATGCTGGAGAATACTTTGAAAAACAATAAAACCATTTTTGATTATAAATATTCGCATTTTCACTATTAGGGCAGAAATATATGGAGCAGCCCTCGTATGGCCGTTATAGTAACAAGTATTAATGCTGAAAATTATAAATTAAAGGGTGCCCCAATAGTTCATTTAATTTAATGTATATGGGTATACTTTAAAACATTTATAGGCAGAAGCTTAAAATTTAAATGAACCCTCATTTATAATACTGCTATAACAACAAGTATAAAATTTGTATTTGGTAGTTAAATGCTGTCCCAATATAGCCAGACATTAAAGCCAGACAGCTGAAACTTACAAGGGACCTGCCCGTATTGCTAAGTTCGTTATATCAAAAAGTGTATAACTAAAATTTAGAAATTAAACGGTGTTCCCATAATTGATGTAAATTGACCTATACGGGTATATCTTTTGAACCGTTGTAGACAACAGCTTGCAATTGGACAGAATGTCGATTGCTAAGACCAAAACAAGTATTAATATTCACAATTATAAATCAAAAGTTTATTTTATTTGATATACATATATGGCCATACTTTTGAACAGTTGAGGACAGACATTTGCAATTTACAAAGAACCTGTATTGCTAAGTCCGCTATAACAACAAGTATAAAATTTGGATGTAGATATACAAGAGTGTTCCAATAATTGATGTTATTTGGTGGTGACAGCTAAAAATTAAAAGGGACTTGTATTGCTAAGTGCGCTATAACAACAATAATAATTTGCATCTAGAAATTAAAGAGCGTTCAAAATGTTAATGTAATTTTACCTGTATGGCCGCATCTTTTAAACCGTTGTATACAATCGCTTGAACAGTAGACAGAATATATATTACTTTGTTTGGTATTAGAAGAAGTATAAATGTTTTAAATTATTAATTAAAGGGTGTTATAATAGTTGATGTAATTTGATGTATATGGCCAAACTATTGAATTTTGAATTTGAATATATGGCCAAACTATTGAAAATAAATAATTTTTAGAATTAAGTAATTTTTCAGGCAGATGTAAAAATATGTATGTTTACCTGCTCATAAAATAATTTGGTATTAACATTCTCTACAGGAAGTCCACACCTGATGATTTTATAATTTGATAAAATTCAAATTTATATCATGATAAAAATTCATCTCGTGCTCACTTTATTTATTAATATTATAATGTAATAGTCAGAGCTCATAGAATAATAAATTTATCATGATATGAAAGCTCATTTTACGTGTTATTTTAATTTTTTTCGCACTCATTAGGACTGTTCAGTAACTATAATTATAAATTTTATTTATGCACAAGTTTAGATTTATCTTTATGTAAATATTTTAACATATAAATCGCAATAAGAATTTTAGTTAGAACTAAACGCTTTTGGAAATTACCTACTAATTAAAACAAGCAAAAATGCTATATTCGGCTATGCCAAATCTTATATAACGTTTACCATTTATGTAAATGGTAGTGAAGTAACTCCAATCAAAAAAAGCAAATATTGGTGTGACAGAGAATTGAAAAATAAAAAAATGGTACTGCATATATATAAATTTACATAAAAAAGGCATCGGTTCTTAATGGTTTAAGCATTTTAAAAAATTTTAGTATTTCTTTAAAGATCTTTTCAAAAGCTTTTTTTAAGTGATACCCATATTGATATTTTAAAAAATTTGAAAATTTCAGAGCTCCGTAACTCGGAAAATTTGGGCGAGCACCAATTTTTACACTTGATGTTTTTGTCTTATTGGTTAATGCTCTAATGCGCCATATATTTATTTTTTTGATTGGAGTTACTTTACTGTTCCAAATGATATGAAAAACTTGAGGTAGGCGTGGTGTTTTGCCTGCTGCCTCGAAGTACATGGACGGATCATGCTGATTTCCAATAGCACCTCTTTCGACACTATATCTGATGGATTGACATATTTATTTGTTTTGTGTAGTCATGTTTGCCGAGTTTGTAGAAATTACACACAGAATGACAAACTTAGATATACCCTTTTTCCACTTTTCGTGCCTGCAGAACTCAATGATTTCTGAACCGATTTTGAAAAGATTTTGTAATTTGATAGATTAAACAGTTCTTAGTCCTAAAAATTAAGGGGTGTCCCCATACAACATATATGGTTTTTAAGTGTATTATGCACCGTAAAGCGCACTTAAAAATAAAAAAAAAAAATCTGTGTATTACTATATCTTCCAATAACAAATAATAATAAATCAATATATTAAAGGGTGTCCAGATGGTGACGTAAATTGACTTATATATGCCTATCTTTTGAACCCTTATAGCAAACGCTTGAAAATAGGACAGCATGTCGATTACAATGAACGTTTTAATAACAAGTATAAACATTTAAAAATTTAAATTAAAGGGCGTCCCAAGAGGTAATGTAATTCAATGTTTGTTGCCAAACTTTTGAACCGCTACAGGCAGACAGCTGAAACTTACAAGAAACCTGTATTGCTATGTCCGCTATTTTAACAATTCTATAAATTTAATTTAGATATTAAAGGATGTTCCCTTAATTAATGTAAATTTACCTATATTGGCCTATCTTTTAAAATCTTATAGACAAATGCTTGCAAATTTGCCCGAATGTCGACTGCTACTATCTTTATAGTAACAAGTATTAATATTCAAAATTATAAATTAGAGGGTGCCCAAATAGTTCATATAGTTTAATGTATAAGGCCAGTTGTAGGCAGACGCTTGAAATTTACTAAGAATCTGTGTTGCTAAGTTCGCTATAACAACAAGTTTAAAATTTCAATCTAGAAATTGAAGGGTGTTTCCAAAATCCACTACTTTGCCCAGTTAGTAAGAAGTATAAATATTTTACATTGTAAATTAAAGGGTGTTACAATAATCGATGCAATTTGATGTATATGGCAAAATGATAAACCATTATAGACAAGCGGTTGATATTTACAAAACACCTGATGGCTAGTACTACTTCAACAGTAAGTATAAAATTTAAATTGGGAATATAAAGGGTGTCCCTATTTGCTGTAATTGAATGTACAGACTGTACAAACTATTCAACAATTGTAAACAGATGGTTAAATTAGCAAGGAGTGCCAGTGCTAGCTCTACATATTAATAAGTATAAAGCTTAAAGATGGAATATAAGTGTATCCCTATAGTTAATGTAATTTAATGTATGTGGCAATCCTTTCGAACCGTTATAGACAGACAGATGAAATCTGTTTCGAAGTCGTTTTTTGCCAGAATTATTATAACCTTTTAATTGATTTCACTGTGCTAGTTGTAATTTTTAACAAGCTGGACACCTTGCTAGTAAAGCTAATTCGGAGAATTCAATGCCATTAGCCGTTTTACTAAGTTGGCCCTAGTGTTCGTTATATTCGCGATTTAAAATTTTTACGCTAAAGTACTATTAAAACGTAATTTTTATACTGTTTTGACCATTTTTTAATTTTAAATCAATTAACCTCTGTTGAATAAATACAAGATTTCAGGACATTCTTTCATTCTATTTTTTCTCGGAAATATCAAATATCTTTAAAATCCTATACTCCAGTTTGTTTATAGAAAATAAATAGTTAAAAAAATCCATGCAGGATTAATATTTTTAATGTTAAATGATTCCTAATAAATATTCTACAACTCTATTTAGAGTTTATATTTAAGATATTAATTTTTTGTTTAGCGATATTCAACAGAACACTTTAACTTAAGGATAAGTAACACAAAATAAAGCTCCAAAAACAATACTTTTCCTTATAATAACCAAACAGGCGGGACCGTACGTATATGTAAATATGTTAAATTGGAATCTTAAAGTAGAATTTTGAAAGTTTTCATTAAGTAAAATGAAGCAATGGCCAATTGTGCACATTATTTTACCATGCTTAAAAATCGAAAGGGCTGTTTATCTTTTTTCCAATAATAGAACAATATTATTGTTTAAATAACCACTTAAAACAGATTTACAACACGATTCTGTGAATTCCTGATAAATTTTTTATCAAGATATTTTGTCAGGATTTTCATCAACTAAAAGTTTGGTTGGTATTCTGTGGAATCATTGATAAATAAAAAGCTTTTGAAATTCACCAGTGTGGTGAATTTCTATTGACAGTTGATTTTAATTAAATTTATTAAGTTAAATTTCTGAGACAAGCAAAAATATGTATACACCAACTAAGTAAGTATTTTTAACCGACTTCAAAAAAAGATGGAGGTTATACAATTCGACTGAATGTTGCTTTTTTTTATGTTTGTGCCTGCAGAACTGAGACATTTCTGCACCGATTTTTGAAATTTTTAGTAATATGTTAGATTATGCTTACAGATTGGTTCCATTTAAAAAACAGTTCATAATCTTAAAAACTGAAGGTATATTACGAGCGGTAAAGGGCGATTCTGTAAAATTCAAAACTACTGCGCATTACTATAGCTTCCAATAACAAAAAGTTATACAAAAATAAATCTAAAAATTAAATTTTAATTGATATGGTCGTTACAGTAACAAGTATTTACATTAAAAGTTAAAAATTAAAGGGTGCGCCAATAGTTTATTTAATTTAATGTTTATGGCCATACTTTTTAACAGTTGTAGACGGACAGCTGAAATTTACAAGGGACCTGTTTTGCTAAGTCTGCTATAACAAGAAGAATAGAATTTAATTTTAGAGACTAAAGGGTGTTCCCAAAATAATGTTATTTGTTCTATATGGCCGTATTTTTTGACCCGTTGTATACAAACACCTGAATTTTAGATGTCCACTACATTGTTTGGTATAATAAGAAGTATAAAAATTTTAAATTATAAATTAAAGGGTTTAACAATAGTTGATATAATCTGATGTGTATGGGCAAACTAATGATCCGTTATAAACAGGCGATTGAAATTTACACAGAAGCTGATTGTTAAATCTACTGCAACAGCAAGTATATAATTTGAATTTGGAAATTAAAGAGAGACGCTATAGTTTCCGCAATTTGATGTATAGTGCGAAACTATTGAACAGTTGAACAAGTATAAAATTTGGAGATATAAGGGTGTCCCAATAGTTAATGTAATCTAATTTATGTGGCCACACTCTTGAACCGTTATAGGGAGACGTATGAAATCTGTTTTGAAGTCGGTTTTTTTGCAAGAATTATTACAAATTATTCAGCTATAAAGAATATTAATAAACGTATAAATTTGTATAATTCATTAACCCGTAAAGGAAACCGAAATATGATCGGCTGCAAATCTGCAATTAATTGCCGAGCAAGAACACTCAGGGAAAAATTTTTTGTAAATTCTGCCTCCAACAACTGAAAAGGATCGCTTGAGTCACGTAATCTTTGTAAGTCACACCTACGCCTTTTTTTCCGTATTTTCTCCGTCTTCACAAATCAGCATGAACACAATTAGTTCTTCTTCTATTTTTCTAAAATAATACATAAATTTGTTCACGCATTTTAAAAAAGAATCCATTGCGATGATATTTACATGAAGCGTGCACTATTTACCGAATTTTAATACACACACAATAAAAAAGAGTTATCAATACCAAATGAGACTTTGACAAATCATCAACTAAAAAGCTTTTATTTTTTGTAGTAGAATACCAAATATTGATAAATATTCAAAAGTTGATAAATACTCAATGTTTTGAACTTATCAAGTGCACAGAATCGGGCTGTTAATATATAAAAACTAAGTTTTTGCAATTTTTTAGAAAGCTGGCCTCTCTGAGTTTTTCCTAAAATTTTTTTTATCATTTTTCTAAATAGTTACGAATAGAATATTTTATAAGTATGTATGTTCATCAGAGCACCCACGAAATATATGGGAGCTGCAAAAGGGGTTTTTCACGCGCACTTTTGGTGATCTATAGGACTAAAATTATGATAAACGTCAAAATTTCGTTTCTTGATTGTTACCCGGCCGGACCCCTCCCATATTAGTGGTGAGAAGATGTCTGGCTTTATTAATTAAAAACTGTTAAGGTAAAAGGGTTTCGCGAATTAGGGAGCCTTTCGAGCTTTGGTTTTAAGACAAACTTAGAATTAGCCTGCTTAAAAAACTATTTACGGTCTTTTTTAGGTTAAAAGTTTGTATGAATAAAATATTTGTAATTTTGTAGCGAAAAAAGTTTATATAACTAAATCAAGAAAACCTTTTATTTTAAGAGTTATTGATAAATAAAGCCTGCCAAGTTGTTAACAGCTTTTTAAGATGATTTTTACCATTAATATACGAGGAGCATGGTCGGTTTATTCTTTAGAAACAAAATTTTTATGCACATAGCATTATTTATTCCCAATATAACAGAAAATGTGCGGGGAGGAAAAAAAAATAACACACTTGCATTATGAATGGTCTAATGTGCATACACGTATGCAAATGAAATTATGGTTGGACACTAAAGAAACAAAATAAAAAACTATAAGATATGCTGTTTCTTCCTGGGCAAGAAATTTTCATACTCTATAGAAAGTGCATGAATTTAGTGTGCACGCAATGGTGTAGGCTTGTGTATGTATAAGCTAGATCATAGCATATATAAACAATAATATTCTTCCCCAATTTATTTGGGAAAAATGTCGTCATCTTCATCGACAGCAGGAGAAACATTATACCAGTCGCCAACATTCCGGTAAATATTTCTGCTTTGTTTCAGATTGGGTGGCCTTCAAGGATGGGTAATGAAAGTTCGCTTGTTTTCTTAAAGTTGTTGCTCTCAAAGACATTTCTCTAGGTTGCTCTTTCTTTTCTCTACATAACGTTGCATAACGTTGTTTCATACATACTGTCTTGTATTGTGTGCTATGGTAATGTGGTGGTCAGTTTTGTTAACATCCTATAAAATCAACCAAACTGCTTTCATTGCAACGTATGCTGGGATTCAGATATTGTTCTTCAGTTCTTGACAGCGCTGTTTTAGTTTATTGTAGTGTTTCTAAGGCACACATTAAATTCCACACTGTAACACATTCACATGCATGCAGGTTGCTGGATACGTACTATTTGCATACATGTATTGTAGAAAACAAACACAAGTTTTGAGTCGTTTAATTATATAGTTTGAGGTTAAAAAAAGTAAGTAACTAAGGCGAGTTCTATCTGTGAAGAAATGAGAAGTAGCAAAAACTACAATGAATACAATAAGAAAAAGTTTTTTGCGTTTATTTGTGTTAGTACATTTTTATACAAGTATTTTTACTTATACAAATATCCAATGACCCAATGCAATTTTTAGGCGTAATTAATTTTAAAAATTTCAATCAAAGTATTAATTTTAATTTACAAATTTGTAAGACTTTATTATAAATGCTTATCGTCACTACTTGAAAGGCTCTCATTATCGATAACGACATTTTTGTGTTTTGTATTTGTATCTAGCACAACAAGATTAATATCTTATAAATTAAAGTACTAGTGAGAAAGTTCATTATTACAGATTTATAATTGAAATTAATTGAAAAATAATCAAAATAAAAGATATGTTTAAAATATATGATGTAATACAAAGATAGGATTTAGAGAGATAATAATTTAAACTAAAAGAAAGAAAATTAACTTTACGTATAACATTAACAAAAGTTGAGCAAAGAGAAACAAAATTAGCCTAAATATTTATGAAGTTCATTTTTAAATCTGTTTGCGTTGCTGATAATTTGAATTGGAGGCGGTAGCTGGTTCCAAGGATTGGTGCTGTAGATAAAAAATGTCGTTGTGAAAAGGCGCTTTTATATTTTTGCTGGATTAATCTTTTTCCTCTCACAGATCTTCCGAATCTTAACACGTTAAAAAGATAAATTGGTTGCTGAGTTGTCATAATTCTATGTAGGAAGATCAGGTTCCTGAATTTAAGGAGATTTTCAATGCTCATACTGTTTTTTGGTACGAAAATTGGGAAATTGAATCAGTTCGTCCTTTGTTATATACATATCTTGCTATGTTATCATAAGCAATTTTAAGTTTATTGAAGTCACAGCTGGAACAGTTTGCAAATATTTCACAACCATATAGAAGGACAGGTAGAAGATATATTTTAGCAAGCAATGTTCGCATTTTAAAAGGCGTTGAATACTTGACGGCTCAAAGGTTCCTTACCATTCCATATACTCGACCAACTGCAGTTGATATATGGTTTGACCATGAGAGCTTAGTGTTTAATACGAGCCCCAAGTTTTTGTAGAAACTTAGAAGTTCACTGATATCGTTATTTATTTTTATATGTATGTCATCATTTAAGGTTTTATTGTTTTTATTCAGAAAGATGCACTTTGATTTGGAAGGATTCATGCACAATCCATTGTTCATTGCCTATTTATTAACCCTCTTTAGGTCCCTGTTTATGTTGTCCGCACATAAATGAATATCGTTAGCATTACAACTATAATAAATCTGGACATCATCAGCATACATATCTTTTAAAATCTATATTATTTTTCATCCTAATATTCCTTCTTAAAGATATAAGTGGATCTGAGGATATTAGCAAGTGAGTCATCAAATCCTCACGCTTGTCTGTTCATGACATTTTTCTGCTAAGGGACAACCGTATTTTTCTTACGTTTTTGTGATTTGTTTCTAGACCCTCTTTCGACAACCATATTAGAATTTTTTTTTTATTTCATCACTGCTTGAATTTCAAAAAAGTGTTGTTAGGCATAACATAATAATATTTAACAATATCACATTCGTGTATATTGATAATGGGTTAAATACATTTCTCTTGTTACACACAGAAAAAATATTGGTAACAATTCGCTTGATACGTTTAAAATTTAATCACTAATATAATAATTTGATTTTTATTATTAAAAATTTATAGTCTTGATTTATTTTTATATTAAAAGCTAACAAATGATATTTGCTTCTAAATGTTAGTTGTAACACCTCTTAGAAAAGTTAACTTGACCGATTTGTGTCTTTACAAAAATCTATTCTTGAATGGAAGATGCAACTAAACTTATTCAGTACATTACTAATGAAAATCAAATTTTGGTAGAAAGAATCATAAAACTCAATTGTATATTCTGAAATCGAAAAATGTTTGACACAATATAAATAAAATAAAGATTTATTAAAAGTGGTGAAAAATTCTCCAATATTGGTAATTGGTAAGTTCAAAATTATCTCAGAAAGAAAATTACTATTAATTTTTTTAATTTCTAAGCACCATTTTTAGAAAGATAAATTATTCAGCAAATATATGCGGTCGTTTTCCTAAGAAAACTAGAAAAATTAGACACCAGCAGAATGTAATGCTGCATTTTCTGGATCAATACATCCTTGATCAGCATTCTTCACATCTATCTACCTTAGCTAAAGTATGTCTTCACTGTTTTTTCTGTAATTTGTCTTGTACATTTGTTTTTGCTTTGTATCAATCTTCGGTTGATCATGAATGCAATTTTTATTTTTAATCATTCTTTGCTCGTTTTCTCACATTGTCATATTGATTGTTTTGAGTTAAGCACAATTGTACATGCGCTGTGCCAAGCGTTTTTATAATTTAATTTTATAATTAATTAAAATTTTAACTATGCATATTATAAATGAATTGAAATTGATTTCGGCTTAAGTTAATTTTTTAATTTCTAAAAACTTTATTTAGAAACTAGAAAAATTAGACACCAGCAGAATGTAATGCTGCGTTTTCTAGATCGCTACATCCTTTATCAGCATTCTTCCCGTGTATCTAGCTTAGCTGTGTAATTCTAAACATCGTCTTTGTAACCAACTAACTTTGTAATTAAAAATACGAGGAGTGTTCATATCAATATTAATTGGATAGACGAAATCCACATAGAAACCAAAGTATTTTTTCAAACCAATTTCTTACAAAAACAGTATAAGGGTTGTTTTCTTTATGAAATTTTAACATTTTAATTCTGTGAAAACACAAATTTAAATAAAAAATGATTTTTTTTTTGATATATGTATATGTAGCCCTGTTCAGGAATTTATTGAAAAGCTGTAATATGAAAACAAATTACCATTCGAAACAAATGTTTTGGCATTTTTAAAAGCTAAATTTTTAATCTCCTGTAAGATTAACACTTGCAGAAATAGCATTAGCAGTGCCCGCAGTCCAAGTATCGATGGAAAATTTTTTTAGCGTAAAGCGTTATTATGCTGACGAAGAACCGTCGAACTTCAAGCGCAGAATACTTATAAAACTTATTACTGTTAAAATTTAACACATCACTTATTGATAATTTGGCTATTAAGTTGCTAATATCAATTTATTTATTGTCACTTTAACTGAACAAATCACTTCAAAAACTTCAATCATTCAATTTAATTTTTTGTGCTAAAAAGTGTACAAAAATAGCGTTTTTTATTTTTTTTTTTTTTTATATGTACAATTTTATGTTATACTTATACTTATATACACAGAGAAAAGAAATTCGTTATTAGAACCGAATTTGTTGCCAATCGAATTTTGTCGGTTGTGTGTATTATCTTGAATTCGGCTGTAATACCTGAATGAATATGGCACTCACAACTATTTAAAAAAAATTATTCTTGGCTGACTTTAAAGTATTATTGTGAATTAAATAATACGAAATATTTTAATATTTACTTTTATTTTAAAAAGAAATTATAGGAATAAGATTATAATTTATGAATTTCATGTTTCGGCCAATCGAATTCAGCCTACTCCTTTCTTTATATCGTGAGTCTTCTTTTCCACATAGGTTTTTCAACTTTCCGTCCCATACCGCACGTTTTGCTGCTGTAAAGTGTATTAAACATTTTAGAATTTTTTAATTTATAAACGCCTTTCTGAGATAAATTTTGTACCTACCTTTCAAAAATATTAGAGAACTTTTCATCACTAACAATATATTCTTAGCTTTTTTTAAACTGAAATATTGATGATTTTTTTTTTGTAATGTGTACACATTCATTTTTATTATATCAAACATTTTTCGATATTATAAGACACAATCGATTTTGATGATTCTAACTACCAAAATTTGGTTTTCAGTAGTAATGTGCTGAATAAGTTAAGTTCTTCCATTTAATAGAATATGTTTAGTAAAGACACAAATCGACAACAACATTTGGACGGTAATATCATTTGTTAGCTTTTAATATTAAAAATAAGTCAAAACTATAATTTATTTATATTAAAAATCAAATGAGTATATTAGTAATTAAATTTTGAACATATGAAACGAATTTTAACCAATCTTTTTTCTGTGTGTACATATATTTACGGCCGTATTCGCAAAAACTTAAAACAGGTTAATAAACCTTAAATAGAAAAATGTTGAAAAAATTATATTCACAAACGATTAATAGTCTCAAAAACATTTAACAAACAATTTTGAAAATAAAAATATGATTGTTGGATTAACCCGTCTTGAAACCAAAAATTAAATGATATTTTGACTAAATAAAAAAATATTTTGACTAAAAATAAAAGTTTGTCCTGGGGTAGAAAAAGTAATTTTAAGAAGAAAATGTAAAATGACAAAAACATCGTTAACCCATGTTTTTAAAGTTACGTAACGCTAAAGCGTTTATACATAGTTTATATTTAGGGACAATATTGATATCGTAGAAATCTTATCAAAATTCCTATCAAACGACATACATACGCAAACACATTATGAACTAATAGGATTCTCAAGCATTAAGAATGGAAAATTAGCCCTCAAGTGTAGTTTTGGCAAGTAACAACAAAAAGTTTCAAATTTGGTTTAACAATGTGAAAATATTTGCAAAATTAATAATAAAGCTTTAACAACATTTAACCGGTTTCTAATAAGATAACATTTTTTTTCACAAATATTTTTGTGAGGACCCTAATAATTTATTTTAAAAGCTTTCCTATAATACCCATATTGTCCTATTCCGTCAAAGAATATTTGAAATGTTGCATTTTTTTATAAAAACTTTAGAGTTCCGCAACTCTGAAAATATGAGGTTTCGCAAGATTTATCACATAATATTTTCTACGTAAAATTACTTCTTCTGAATCCCGGACAACTTTTTAATTCATTTGGAGCTACTAGGCTAAACTAGATTAATTCAATGAAATAAAAATAAATTAAAACAAATTTATTTGAATACGAGGGCTGCTCTATATATTTCTGGCCTAATAGTGAAAATGCGAATATTTATAATCAAAAATGGTTTTATTATTTTTCAAAGTATTCTCCAGCATAATTTATACACTTTTTCATGCGCTCAAATCAGTTGTCGAAGCACTTTTTCCACTCCGATTGAGACACCTCTAAAACATGGTTTTTGAACACTTCAACAGCTTCTTCTGGCGACGAAAATCGTTGACCACGCATTTTTTCTTGATGTGCGGAAACAAGAAGAAGTCATTAGGTGCCAAGTCAGGGCTGTACGGCGGATGACCCATTAATTAGACGTTTTGGCCGGTCAAAAACGCTCTGGTTTGAGCCGATGTGTGAGAGCTCGCATTGTCATGGTGAACAATGAATTGTCTTCTCTTGTTGGTTTTTCAAATTTCTCCGATGACTTCAGGCAAACAAATTGAAGACCCACACGGTCGATTGTTGTTTCGTTTCGGGCTCATACGCATAGATCCATGATTCGTCACCCGTGACGATCTTATAAACGTCTTTTGAAGCACCGCAATCGTATTTTTGCAACATTTCTTTGCACCAATCGACACGAGCCTTTTTTTGAGCGACTTTCAAATTGTGCGGGATCCAACTAGAACAAACCTTTTTTACGGCCAGGTGTTCATGCAGTATTGAATATATGCTGATGGAAGAAATGTCCAAGGATGTCTCTATCTCTCGGTATGTCGCATGTCGATCTTGCATTATGAGTTCACGCACGGCATCAATGTTCTCTGGGACAACAGCCGTTTTTGGACGACCTTCACGGAATTCGTCTTTAAGCGAGCTTCGGCCACGATTCATTATACCAATTTTTCACAGTGCTATAGGATGGTGCTTCATCGCTATACGAAGATTTAAGTTCATTAATGCACTCTTATCGTGATAATCCACGTCGAAAGTTGTGATAAATGATGGCACGAAAATGTTCACGAGTTAATTCCATTTTTTTCTATATTAATTTTTTCAAGTCACTGTAAACAACACAAATAATGGTCGTGCGTCAAAACGTTTTGAGTACGATTATGCTTAAAAATGACAAACTTTCCAACGGAAATGTCAGATTGCACTTGGCAGCACTCAGTGTTGCCAGGCCAGAAATATATATAGCAGCCCTCGTAGTGATGTATATGAAACGTAAACAGGTCGTTGTAGAACTCTTGATTCAAATACTTTTTATTTTATCTATGAACAAAATAAACAAAACATATTTTTCTTTAATTTCTTGTATTTCATTTCTTGTTCGTGTGTTTTGCAGTAACTAAGAGTTTTTATTTGCATTAAAAAAGTTCTATTTTTGCATAAAATAAATAAAAAGATATTCAGTTTTCGTGTTATTTGAAAATTAGTTTTTAAAAGCACTAAGTATAAAATAGAATTAAATTGCTTACTGTTTAGATTAGCTATTGGACTGCTATTGAGTGTTTCTGAATCCAAATTTTCAAAAACTGTAAAACGAAAAGTGTTAGAACACAATTTTTATTATATCTAGCATCCCAGTTAGGCACCCTAACTGGGCTCACTTCAGTCCATTTGCGGCTGCTTCGTTTTAATACCTAATGTTGGAAAAAAAAAAGAAATTAGTTATTTTTTTAATTCTATTAGAATGTTTTTTTATTATTAATAATTTAATATTATCATTGTAGATAATTTTGCTTACTAAACAAACTCTGAACAGTGTTGCACTTTAAATTTTACTCAATATTATAATAATTTTTTACTTATTAACCAATAACTTAATTAAAATTTTGTATGGAATATTGAGCTCAACAATGGTATTTATTGCGATATTCTCCATAAAGGCGCGTACATATGAATACACTGTAAGCCTCTTGTAAAACAGATTTAGGTATTGTCTTCGATTTTCATGTTTGACAGATGATATTTAAAGTTTCCACGACCTGTCACAAATGCGTTAATAAGGACTAACAAACACTAGTCACATCTAAGCAAATCTTAGTTTGAAACATACGTTCATTTGCATCATACAAGAACCTTTCCGCCATACACCCGACTTTCTAAAAGGAATTCATTGGATACAGCAACTCAAGCAATTCCGGTAAACTTACACGCACTCTCTCAAATTCAGACTAAAGGACAAGTGCAGCTCTGCACACAACTGCCTCTGTTATACCGTTCAAGGGAGTAATTGTTCTTCAAACACTCATTGTGTGTAATGTTTTTCGCCATAAGTGTCCGATGTAGCCTTTTTTCTAGTCAGGGTTTCCATTTGCACCACGTATACAGTCAATCATCTGGAAAGCATTAATTTTAAGCTTAATAGTACTTTAAAAGACTTTAGGTACCAAACGACAAGTGCATTGGTGATTATGTGTCGCAGGGCAACCTTAATTAAAGGCAACATGTGTTGGAAGTCAAATATCCCATGTATATAAAAATATATACATAATATCATTATATAAAAATAGAAAGTAATTCCACTTCAAAAGTTTGTGACGTTTGCCGGAACTATTTGTTATATATTTTTTGTAAACAACAAAATTTGCGTTTGCCACAGGTATAAATAAGAAAAAAAATATTTTGGAACTATTTAACAAAATATGTGTAATAAAAGTACATAAATGTATATAAAATTCAAATATATTTACTATAAATATAAAATTGCACAGAAGTAATCCTTTGACTCTTAAAGAGAATTCATAAAAATTCGCTTATTATAATAACTTAATGCATATAAAACTATGGAGCAGGGATTCAGATGCAAAGATTAATACTTATTTTCACGTTATTAATTAATAATTTAAAGTACATTAAGCAAACTGTGTTTCAAAGCGTCTTATAATGATATCCATACTGTTTATACAAATTTTTAAAGTCCTTAGCAAGGACAAGACTCTTATATTAACTAAAAACGGCCATGGAAGTCTTCTACAATAAATTTTATTAACAAACAGTTTTTTGTTCATCTTTTGTACACAATTTTCTGTTTAAAAAGCGAAAACGAGAAAATGTTTTTCCCAAAAAATCTTCTTTTAATATTACTATCTAACAATGAATTTTAATTGCACAAGAAATTTCGCATATAAGGGCCAGTAATTAAATCACTTCCTTTAATTTTAAGAAAAGTTAAATTCAGTTTTCTATTTCTTCTATTAATTTCAGGTTTGGCATATAAAGGTCATCCTCAGACAAAACTTCCTCCTATTTTTAATTTTGATTTCTTTTCTCAAAGGTTTGAAACCCCAATTCCTGCAACCGTATTTTTATAATAATAAATCCCGAAAAGTTTTTAAGACCATTATGCTCTATTTTAATTAAAAGAAGTTTTTTGGCTTCTGTTTTTCCTTAAGCTAATGCTTTTTCTGAAAAACAAACTAAAAAATTTGCCTGGCTTAACGTTTCGTCTATATTTTAAAACTTGATATTTTGATAATCTATCACTTTTCTTTCATTACCTAGTTAAGATGTTTCTTTTTAAAAATTTATTATTTTACCTAACAAATAAGACCGAAACCTGTAGTTGTTTCTTTCTCCTAAAAGCTATAGTTTTAACCGAAACAGAAATTAAAAATTCTATTCCATATTTTACCTTTCGTAGTATGGAATAGCACTTTCCAGAGTTTTTCAAACGTACATTTCTCTTAGTTATTTCAATGGCATTTTTTCCAAGCTGCAACGAACACGCTAAGTTGCCATTTGGCAACTCGAATTGTTCGAACCTTAAAAATCTTACGGAATTCATGTAGAAACGTCTTTTAATGATGCAGTCAGGAAAACTCATATTTTTTGTTAAATTTGTATATTAATTTTTATATACATATGTATTTTGTTTAATTTATTTAATAAAATTTGTTTGTGATTTTTGTATTATGTATTTGTTTTCTTTTGAAACTTCATATAAGAGGAAAAAAGAAAACAGAAAACCGGGAAATTACAAATTTATGTGGTAGCACATATTTTCATAATTCCCGAAAACGTCAGAACGTTAATATTGTCGAAAGATTCTTATAACATTTTTTTTAAATTTGAGTTTAAAAATGGCAGGGGTACATAACCACAGCGCCAGGGTATCCCACAAATTTTCAGAAATATGTAATTAGTCCCTCCAGGAACGGCACATCGACCTATACCTTCGTATAGGAAGTGATAAACCCTGAATAGGATATTGTAGTATAAATGATTATAAGAAAATTTATTATTTGGAATCTGTTTTATAATAATTTACTTTGATTGTGCTTGATTCCTTCAAGTATAAATACTTCATGATATTCTTATGAAATATTTTATTTTTTTAAACTAAACTAAAAAATGAAATGTATTACTGCGGAGAAAGCATATCCATATGGCCATTTCGCTACTGGTCATATAAGGCTCATTAGTGGATTATACCCAATTTAGTAAGGAAAATCTTTTTTTTTTTTTTATTTAATTTAATTAGTATTAATAATACTTTTAACATAATCGTGTAACAATAAGTATTTAAATTAAATTAATACATAATCTGTAAATTATTCTTTACAAATTGAACACATTTACTATTAAAAATTATATTATTTGTTTCATTCTTTGTTTCTGAAGGAAGCCCGTTATAAAGATTAAGACCTTTGTAAAAAAGCGATCTCTGCATTGCACTTGTAGATACTCTATCAATTCTAAAATCTTGCCCGTTCCGTAGTTGATATTGCTGAATTTGTCCCACCATATTAAGTTGTTCGCAAAGATATTGTGGTGCATTACCAATCTTCATTTTCCTTATGAATTTTAAAGTATTAATTTCTATTCTCTGTTGTATATTGAGCCATTTTAACGAATTTAGCATGTACTGGATTGATGTGTACCGGTTGCATTTTAAAATTGTGCGCATTGCTTTATTTTGAAGTTTTTCTATTTGTGTTTTTGTACAACATGCATAGAGTATTGTTGAACAGTACTCAAAGTGGGGTTTAATAATAACATTATTGCCCTATCCACAAGCCCCCTAGTACATGCTAAGTGCTAACAAAATACAACAGTGCTAGCTGTGTTGTTGGTAATTTTCATGCAAACATGCGATACAACTAGGCTTGCCAGATCCCAAAAGCCTGAAAACTGAAAAACATAAAATTTGCGCCTGGATTTTAGAAAAAAACTGAACCTGTTTAAAATGCACTTGTTGTTCCAAAAATTAAAAAAAAAACACGTTAACATAACAATTTATTTCAATCTTACGTTATATTAAGTACATATTTTTACTAAGGTACTTAGTATATGTCTTTTGCCACATATATTTTGAATTTTTATTTACGGAATTTACTAACTCTTTTGCTTTATTGGTATGCAAAAAAGTTTGAAAATTTTTGCAACTTTCATCAAAGTTTAATCTTATTATTATCTATGTCTCTCCTGAGAGTATAAATTATTTAAAATACAAAAGATCCTTTCGCAAAAAGCATCGCTTATTGGAATGGAAAGAACGAATGAGACCAACTTATACAGATTTTGTACTTTATTTTAATCACATTTTTGAAAAAAGACGGACCATGTCTTATCGATTGGAATATTTATTGGAAAATTATTAAATTTCCCTCGCAGGCAGCAGAAGTAAAATGGTAATAATCGGAATTAGAAAAAGATAAAATCTAAACATTTGCAAATATAGTTGTAATTTCATTGTATTTAGAACGCAATTTTTCTGTACAAAATATTAATTTCATTATAAAAGAATATAAAATATGAAAAAACTGGACTATTGCATTTTTCCTGGAAACTGGACCAGACATAAAAAACTGGAAAATTCAGGCGAATCCAGGCCATCTGGCAAGCCTAGATACAACACTTAGTACTTTTTTTTATATGTTTTTCAAACGTTGTATTTGTTTAAATGTTTTATGTTTAAATGAATTATTATTTTTGTGTTCATGTGTGAATTATATTAAATTAAATTGAATTAAAAGATATTTTTATTAGTTTTATTTATTTAATTTATTGATTTGACTGATTTATTAGAAAGTTGAAGTTGAAAGTTGCCAATACAAAAACTGTTCTTTAAGATTTAATATTGGTTTAATGACTCGATTTCTAATATTTTGTATGGTACCGCCATCACCTATACCAAAAAGAGATGCTACCTTACGAACACAAGCACCATTTCCTGCAGATCCCAAGCAGTAAAGTACAATTTTAAGCTGCAAGTCAATGCGTAGTTGGAGCCTTTCGCCAATTGTGTGAAAAACATCGTAATTTTTTATAAGGTTGAATATATAGGCAAATTCCTCTGGCCGTAGTCGTATCATATGAAAAAATCTGTTTTTATCAAAATATCTTAAAACCCGATTATGCCATAATGATGATTTTGGTAGCCCTAAATTATAATTCTGCGACTGGAGAGCAAGTACATTAGGTTCATCCTAAAAACGTCTTGAACTTCATCCTCACACAAAAAATTTATCAATTTACTTTTTTCTGTTTTCTCCCCCATTTGGCTTATAAATAACAAATGATGAATAGCACTTTTCTTCTTCTTATTTACTTTTTGACGTATGATGTACAATGGCACACTGATACAATGGCTGTTCACAAAGAAGTAAACAAAAGGTAGTATGCAATACTACCTACACCTTAGCAGAGCTTGTGAATACGGCATATATATATTAATAGAGGTAGTTAATGACACTTTGTTTCTTATTCTTTTAAAATAACCAATTTTTTTTGCCGATCTTTTTACAAATGTATTCGATGTGCTCTTTAAATTTTAACAGCCAGTCCCACAATATCGAACGTTATCGTTCGCACGCTTTTTATACGACAATCAGCTGGTTTGCGTCCCACTAATAATCTTCACCACGACAATTCGAATGTAAACCAATGCGAACGATAACGTAATCATTTTAATACAATTTTGCGTCCCACTATATATTTTTGCTGTCATCTGTGCGAACAGAAATGTCAAAATCACTCACTTATGTTTGCATTGTCGTTTAGTTTATACCACAAAGAAAAAATTGATAAATTGAACTTAAAAATGGAAAATAAAAGGTAATATAGAATATAATAATGAAATTTTGTTTATATATGTACATACATATTAACTACATACATATATACATATGTACTTTAATATTCCAGCATTAAAAAATCAAATTTGAACCAACTACAGGCGCTAGTTGATTACATGGAAGAACACCCGCAGTTTGCTAGAGGAAATGTAACGTTTGGGAGCTCGAAAGTATCTATAGAAGAGCAGTGGAAAACGCTTGTTAAAAAACTAAACTCGATTGGGCCTCCAATACGTTCCGTTGTTGAGTGGAAAAATGTGAATAATATTTCTGTTTTAGTTATTTTAGAATTATTAATTTTTTTGTAGTCCTGGGCGGATTTAAAATGCCGGACAAAGAAGAAAATTGCGGAGAACCAAAAGAGTATGTGCGACTCTGGTGGTGGGCTATACCGCGTGAATCCTTTGTCTGAACTAGAGCAAACTGTTGACCGAACACTGTTTCTGTCTACAGCCGCAGCACCTAGTGGCAAGGTGTTCGGATTTGTAGACAGAAATCGTTCAAAAGCTGCAGATTCTATTGTTGATTGTTTTCAAGCTTTAGTTGACACACCACCAAGAGGTACCAAAGCTGTAGCGGTAATAACACCTTCCCGGCAGCAACAAAATAGTCTGCAAGAGGAGCCGTCAATTCCACAACAAACAAGTCAACCACCTAAAGAAATTCAGCCGCAACAACAACAACGACACGTTTCCACGACATTTGGATCTTCGCTCTGGAACGACCCGAGGGAAAAACACTCGACAACAGCAGAGCTGTTGCAACAGCAACAAAAACGACAACACTTTATTGAAAATGAAATTCCTATATGCTCTTCTGCAAAAAAAAGAAAAACGACAACTGATGACCAGATATCACATATTCGTAGACAACTAAGAGTGAATGAGCAGTCAGCTGCTGTTGCCAAAGAGGAGGCTAATGCGACCGAAACATTGGCTGAAGCAACTAAAAGTCTTGTTGAAGTGATTAAAAGAATGGCAGATGCCGTAGAAGCCCAAGCCGAAATTTCTAGGCAAAACGCAGAAACTCAAACACAAATTTTGAGATCAATTGAGGCATTAACGCAGCATTTAATAAATAAATAGCAGTATGTATTTATATTAAATATAAAAAAGTAAAAAACGCAAATTTTTATAAAATAAAAACATACATTGAATTTAAAATTTATATTAAAATATTTTAATATTGTCTTTTTATTGAACAAACAATAAATAAACATTTTATAAATTAATTGCAATGTTCCGACGTATTGCAACTGCAGTACGAGGGCTGCTCTATATATTTCTGTCCTAATAGTGAAAATGCGAATATTTATAATCAAAAATGGTTTTATTGTTTTTCAAAGTATTCTCCAGCATGATTTATACACTTTTGCATGCCCTCAAACCAGTTGTCGAAGCACTTTTTCCACTCCGATTGAGATACCTCTAAAACATGGTTTTTGAACACTTCAACAGCTTCTTCTGGCGACGAAAATCGTTGACCACACATTTCTTTCTTGATGTGCGGAAACAAAAGGAAGTCATTAGGTGCCGAGTCAGGGCTGTACGACGGATGACCCATTAATTCGACGTTTTGGCCGGTCAAAAACGCTCTGGTTTGAGCCGATGTGTGAGAGCACGCGTTGTCATGGTGAACAATGATTCGTCTTCTCTTGTTGGTTTTTCGAATTTCTCCGATGACTTCAGGCAAACAAATTGTAATGTACCACTTAGAAGTGACCGTCCTACGGTGCTCAAGCGGAACAGTCGCCACATGACCAGTTTTGCCGAAGAAACAGGCGACCATTTGCTTCGAAGTGCTTCTTCCACGAACAACTTTCATTGGATTTTGCTCGTCTTTGAAGGCCCACACGGTCGATTGTTGTTTCGTTTCGGGCTCATACGCATAAATCCATGATTCGCCACCTGTTAGGATCTTATAAACGTCTTTTGAAGCACCGCAATCGTATTTTTGCAACATTTTTTTGCACCAATCGACACGAGCCTTTTTTTGAGCGACTTTGAAATTGTGCGGGATCCAACGAGAACAAACCTTTTTTACGGCCAGGTGTTCATGCAGTATCGAATGTATGCTGGTGGAAGAAATGTCCAAGGATGTCTCTATCTCTCGGTATGTCGCATGTCGATCTTGCATTACGAATTCACGCACGGCATCAATATTCTCTGGCACAACAGCCGTTTTTGGACGACCTTCACGGAATTCGTCTTTGAGCGAGCTTCGGCCACGATTAAATTCATTATACCAATTTTTCACAGTGCTATAGGATGGTGCTTCATCGCCATACAAAGATTTAAGTTCATCAATGCACTTTTGTCGTGATAATCCACGTCGAAAGTTGTGAAAAATAATGGCATGAAAATGTTCACGAGTTAATTCCATTTTTTTCTATATTAATATTTTCAAGTCACTGTAAACAACACAAATAATGGTCGTACGTCAAAACGTTTTGAGTACGATTATGCTTAAAAATGACAAACTTTCCAATGGAAATGTCAGATTGCACTTGGCAGCACTCAGTGTTGCCAGGCCAGAAATATATATAGCAGCCCTCGTACTATCGTCTTCCTCACAGCATCATTTGCAGTATTGTCATCAACTGATACATCAAGTAGCTCATTCGTACATTTATATTTAATGCATATATTGTGCATGGCACAACAAGCATTTATGATTTTCGTTGTTTGTTCAGGACTGTAATGAAGCCCACGCGAGCCGAGGATGCAGCGAAATCGGTTTTTTAAAACACCAAAGCAACGTTCCACTACATTACGTGTACTAGTGTGTTTCCTATTAAATCGGCGTTCATGGTCGTCTCTCGGATTTCTAAATGGCGTCATCAAAAACGGCTTTAATTTATAACCGTCATCACCTGTTACAAAAAATAATAAAATGATAGCTTTATTGTTATACTAGCAGTGCCCACGAATTCGTTCGCGTGTCATTTCTAATTTTCTAAAAATTCAAATTTAGAAAAATGTGTTGTTAAATACATATACATGTAAATGTACAGAAATGACCCCGTTACAGATTTGTTATATGTATGTATGTATATACTAATACATTACCTAGAATCCAAGTGTTTCGTTTTCCATCATCAAACTCATTTTGTAATCTCTCATTGACTACACTATGCTCCCATATAAAGGCATCATGATTGGAGCCGGGATGTCTAGCGTCAACAAACATGATGTTCATATTATGATCACAAATCTAAAAAAAGTAAAATTTTTAAGGATGCAAAATCGGATTACATTATAATTAAAATTATTTTCATACCACCATCACGTTAATACTATAATATCTCTTCCTGTTATAGTATAAACGCTTGATATTATCGCCAGGGGACTTTATACGGATGTGAGTTCCGTCTACGAATCCTATTACACCCGGAAGACCCGTGCGTTCAAAAAAATTTCCTTTTATTTCTAATTGGTCTTCCGGCCGAGACATTTGTATCCACTGTGGGCATATCCACTCTTCAAACAGCTCTAGGCATTCGGCTATTATTCTATTTACAGATGACTTTGCTGTAGAAGAAACACTTTCATTGCCCACAGTTTTTTGGTAGCTCCCAGAAGCCAAAAATCGCAAAAATGTTGCCAATTTTATATCTGGCCGAATTTGTGTGCTTCGACGTCCTGGTATCCATGCATCTTCCAAAGTAGTCAACAGCATTGCGAAGGCATCCTTTGAAATACGAAAATTGGCCACAAATCTGAAACAAAGCAGATGGTATGTAAATGCTCATGATGATGTACTATGATGTTCTTACTCGTTTGTTGTCATTTGAAAAACATCAAAGGAATCACGCAATTGCCTGCGAGAAATCTGCTCTCCCTCCTCAACCTCCTCTAAAAAGTGCACTGCTATAGATATGTTATTAATTTTTTCCACTTAAAAAAATTTTTCACTTAAAAAAAAAACTATTTACTGTGCGATATTTTTATTTTTTGTTTGTTTACCTTTTTATTCTGTCATTTGTAATTAGCACAGAGTTGTAATTTTTATGGTACATATTATCCATTTTCGCGTTTTTTCTTTGAATTTTGCGATTAATTTAGGGTTTTGTTGATACGGTAATATAGGAATTTAGCAATGGATAAATGACTTACGTTGTGAACGTAAAGTCAAGCGAACGACAAGTCGAAAGATAGTGGGACGCTTTTTCAAGCGAAAGTGAGTGGCTGCTTTTCTTTCGCTTGAATTTGCGTCCGATATTGTGGGACTGGCTGTAAGTCTCTGTCTATTTTAAAACCCATGTATTTTATATTTTCTACTTTTTCTATTTCCTTATTATTAATTTTTATTATAATGTCTCTGTTTGTACCTATTATCAATCATTTTGTTTTATTTTCGTTTAGTTTCAGCTTATTAATTTTTAACCATTTATTGTAACATTTATTTAACCAAATCGTGTAACATATTTTCTTGACAATTTTCTTCACTATCTTCAACAGTATACATTAAAGTATCATCAGCGTATAGAACAATTTCGCATTTATTCATCACATTAGGCAAATCGTTAATATATAGTATGAACAACAGTGCTCCCTGTATTGATCCAAAATCATTATTTCTTGTTCTTGATTTTAGTTTATTTACTAGTGTTGTTTGTTTTCTATCAGTTAAATAAGTTTCGAACCACTTTAGCTCTTTATTCCTTATGCCGTACATATATAATTTCTTTAACAATATATTTCTATCTATGGTCTCGAATGTTCTTTTAAAATCGAGAAAAATTGCCAATATTTTTTTTCTTTTTTCAATTTTTTTCCATCTGTTGACTATGAAATTAACTGCAGTTTCACATGAGAAATTCTTTCTGAATCCTGATTAGTATTTTGTAAGTATTCCATTTTTTTTCTATATATTTTTCCAATTGATTTTTTACGACCTTTTCCAATATTTGCTCGTATGTTTTTAACATATTTATTGGACGATATTCTTCACATTTATTTGTTTTATTCACTTTCTCAATTGGAACAACCACTAATTCCTTCCAATTTTCTGGGAAAACTCCTGACTCGAGAGATTCATTAATTATTTTTAACAACGAGTTGCTCAGTATGTCCCAGTTAACCAATATCATTCTTGTTGTCACTCTATTGAAGTCAGGTTTGTTATTAACTTCTTTGCATATCTTCTTTAATTCGGAAAAATCTATTCCACGGAATACAAAAGTATTGTTTGTCTCATATGTGTTATTTATATATTGCACACTTTCTATACTGTCTCTAATTTCTTTTTACTATCCATAAAATAATCATTGAATTTATTGGCGATTATATTATAATCCTTATATTCTATTTGTTCAAATATCACATTTTGTATCACAGATCGGTTCTTTTTAAACACTAAGTTTTTTATTTCTGGCCACATTTGTTTCGGATCTTTGGTATTAGTTATTCTATTACTTGTGTATTTGTTCTTTTCGTTATTTATTATTGTTTTATAATTGTTCCTAACATTCTTATAATTGTTCCATGCCTCTATAGTATTTTCGATTTTTGCAATATGATATTTTTTTAATTTTTTCATGTTTAAGTGTTCTGCACTGTGTATTAAACCATTTATTTACGATGTTTTGTTTTCTATTATTGTGGTTCCTTGTAAATTTTTTGATTGTGTTTACAATACACATATCAAAATGTACCGCACCATTATTCAAACTGTCATTATAATTACTATTAAAATTTGTTTGTAGTTCTGTTCTAAAGTCTTCTTTTTTATATTTAAATGTCTCGATTTCTTTATATTGCTCATCTTTTTTTATCATTGTTACACTCAATATATATGTTTATTACTTCATGATCTGTTACTTTGTTTATATTGCTGTTTTTAGATGTTACTTTGTTGCTATTTGTTATCACGTAGTCTATTATAGTTTTAGTATTTTTAGTTACTCTTGTATATTCTTTTATCAGTTGTTTTATGCCATTGTCATTAAATATACTTTCTAGTTTCTTCTTGTAAAAATTATTAGATGACCAATCAATGTTAATGTCACCAGTAACGATCAGTTCGCAATTAAATTCGCATAATTCTTCAATAAAATTTTCAAACACGGTACAAAATTCTGCTTCACTATAACTAGGTGATCTATAAACTGCTGCTAATATAAAGTCGTTTTCCTCATTTTTAATTATAACTGCACTTAGCCAGTATTTTAAATTATCAACCATTTCTGATATTAATTGCACGTTCCATCTTTTTTTGAAATATATCGCCACACCCGCAGTTCTTGGTGAATCAGACAGTGCTGTTATTAAATTACAACCTTCAATTGATATTTCATCTTCCTCTACATCTCTAGTAACATGCGTCTCAGACAAAATTACGAAATCCGGTTTTTCTTCTTCAATGATCTCAATTTGCGCGAAATTATTTGTTAAGCCTTGAATGTTTGTATAGATGCTTTTTAATTTCTTAGTTGTTATATATTTAAACCTCTATTTTTCTTTTTTAAATTCAGTTTATTTTGGTATACTGGACACTCTCGACTCATAGTATTGATGTTCTCATCAAGGTCCATATTTAATTTGTTATTAGCTCTTATAGAATTTATACATTTTTTTTTATCATTTTTTTTTGACAGTCCTTTGTTCTATGTTTTTCGTGACATTTTAAAAATGTTTCTTGATTTCTGCATTCGCTAGCTCGGTGATTGAATACTTGACATTTAAAACACTGCATCAATTCTGTTCCATCATTCTGCATCAATTCTCCCATCCTATGTTTATTCTTTGTGCTTCCAATATTTACGTGTACGAGTCGTTATCAATATTAATTTTTGCATTGAAGATAATTCTGTTATTCTTTTTAAATTCATACCTTCTAAAAACTTTCAAATTGGACTCTTGTAACATGGGGTTCTGTCTTTTTATTTTATCAATAATTTCCTTATCATCATATTTAAAACTCATGTCTGTAATTGTAACAGACATCTCTACCGGGTTTGGAACTTTAATGTCATATTTTTCGCTCATTTTCTGTTGAATTGCTTCTTTAATTTTATCTCTTTCCTCATTATTTTCTGTTTGAATTACTAAGGTTCCATTTTTTCTGTTTTCTATATTTGTTATTTTTAAATTTACAGGATCCACATTTTTGTTTAATTCATTTTTTGTTTTTTCGACACCTTGTTTTTCTTTTGGCCTAAGTATTAACGGCACTGTTTTTGAAAGTTCTGGCCACTCTGTTTTATTTTTTACTGATTCGGCATAGGACATTTTGTTTTTATTTGCACTTGTTTCTTTAATGATCTTTTTAATTTCACCACACATTTTGTTATTGTTTTCTTCTATGTTGCTATATATTTGTTTGTTTTTATTTTCAAAATCATTTACATATCCGTATAGTTTTTCGAACTTCTTTTACATTTTTTTCACAACACCTTTGAGCATAATCTAATTTTTTTATTCTTTCCTCATACCTTATTTCAACTGCTTCCAATAATTTCTTAATTTCACTTTCATTTACTTTCAGTGAAGCTTTAAATTCATTTTTATATTCACACAATTTTCTTTCGTTCTTCTCTATACCAACTTGTATATTAGCTATTACCAAATCGACATTATGGATATACTGGACACAGTCATCACAAATAAATCTGATGAAATTTTTATTTCCAGTTATACTAATTGAATACTGATCAAGACCTGAACATTTTGCGGCGCAATGATATACTTTTTTACATACTCCTTCACATTGTATTCCTGTTTCACCCCTAATTAATGTTCTGCATTTACTGCATTCAACCGGGATTATTAATAAAATGTTTTAATAATTATGTTATTTGCAACTTTTACTTAAAGCATCAAATTTTAAAACTTTTGGAATCTCTTTTAAACTTCATTAATAATAATATTGAATGTAGAATGCAAATAAAAATAAAGAATGAAACACTTTTTTATATTTATTTAAAATATTTCACAGATCTTTTGTATTTTCGTTGTTTATTCAACCAGTGTTACCTCCAATCTTAGAGTCTTATACTTAATGCCAAATTGATTAAATGAGAACTGCGTTGAATCAATAAGGCAAAAAGCCATAAAAAACTCAAAAAATTTTAATACAAAAACACAGTAACCATTGAGTAAATATTTTTATTTTATTTTTCTACATAAGAGTTGCCATTGGAAACCATTCATATGTATTTAAAAGATTTAATGAAAAAATAAAAATTGTAAACAATTTTTATAAATAAGCAACGTGCACAAACAAATACTTATAAGAAAATTTATTATTTGGAGTCTTTTTTATAATAATTTACTTTAATTGTGCTTGATTCCTTCAAATATAAATATTTCATGATATTCTCATGAAATATTTATTTTTTTAAACTAAACTAAAAAATGAAATGTATTACTGCGGGGAAAGCATGGCCATTTCGCTACTGCTCATATATAGCTCATCCGTGGATTCTACCCAATTTTTGTAAGGAAAATCTCAGAGTCTTATACTTAAAGCCAAATTGATAAATATTTTTATTTTTTCTTTCATTTAAAAATATTTACTCAATGGTTACTGTGTTTTTGTACTAAAATTTTTCTTTTTTTTTTCTCTTTCTCTTTTCGTCGCCATATTAACGTTCTGACGTTTGCGGAAATTATAAAAATTTGTGCTACTATATAAATTTGTAATTTCCCGGTTTTCTGTTTTGTTTTTTTCCTCTTATATGAAATTTCAAATGAAAAGAAATTCATAATATTAAAATTACAAACAAATTTTATTAACTAAATATAAAAATATATAGAAAATTTAATACACAAATTTAACAAAAAAGAAGATTAGTTGATTTTTTCCTGACTGCATTAGTAAAAGACGTTTCTACAAGAATTCAAATTTCGAACAATTCAAGTTTCCAAATGCACCTCTAACATGTCCGTTATTGACAAATGTAAGATTGAAAAAAGTGCTTTTCCAAATACGAAAGGTAAAAAATTGAATAGAATTTTTTATTTCTATTTCGGTCTTATTAGTTTGGTAAAATATTACATTTTTATCAAAGTAACGTCTTATTTAATTAGTTAATGAGACCAGAGTGATAGATTGTCAAAATAACATTTTACATTTTATCACTAGCTGAAAAAACAACAAGAAACCATAAAACTTTAGGAGCAAACAAATCTTATAAATAAAAAAGATAATATGCTGGTCTTGAAAACTTTTCGGGATATATTATTTAACAAATGCGGTTGAAGAACCTAGGTTTTCAAAACCTTGAGGAAAGAAATCAAAATTATAATAGGTAAACGTTTTATCTGAGGGTAAGCCAAACAAGAAATTTATAGAAGAAATATAAAAACTATATTTAACTTTTCTTAAAATTAACGGTGCCGATTTATTTACTGGCTCCCATATGCAAAATTTGTTATGCAATTGAAATTCATTGTTAGATAGTAATATTAAAAAAAATATTTTTTTGGAAAGCACATTTTTTCGTATTCGCTTTTCACATGTTGAAATAAATATCAACCTTAGCAATTTTAATAAGCTCCTCTAATTCGGTAAAACTCTTACTCTACAATTACCTTTTTATAAATCCTTTGACTCATTTTTGTTTAATTTTATATATAGTAAATACATTTTAATATCATTTTTATTTATTTATGTATATTTATATTATACAAATTACACATATTTTGTTAAATAGTTCCAAAATATTTGTTTCTTATTTATATCTGTGACAACGCAACTTTTTTGTTTACACAAAATATATTTCAAATAATTCCGGCAAACGTCACAAATTTTTGGAGTGGAAGTACCTTCTATTTTTTATCATGCATACGTGTAATGCATGGAAAAATAAAATATAAGGAAAAATAAAGAATGCAGCTTAAAAAATAACTAAAATATGTATAATAAAGTGGAAAAAATAGAAGTGTAGTGAAGTGTATAAAGCATCCTTTTACCGCTTATATTATCTTTGTGTTGTTACTAAGGAAGATATGCACAAAAAACTAACCACCTTTAAGGGTACAATATACCGTCTCCTGCAGGAGATGAAAATAATAGAAAATAGACTTAAGGCAATAAAGAGCAATAGGGATGTAGAAGAATGAAAAAGAAGGTTAGATACAATAGCTTTAACAGAAGTCGATCAGGCAGAAACAGTTACAATTTTGCAGATTCCGAGGAACGAAAAGGAGCTCAATTTAATTTTAAGAAATAGTCTCCTGAAGGACTTCGAAATAGTTAAACACAAACCTATTTATAGGTTTATCTTACAAAGCTTACATCAGAGCATAATCGGTGAAGCTGATGCTGCTTTAGTGTCATATAAAATTTTTGACAACGACTGGAAGGAAGTAAAAAAAGTGCTTTCACTCGAATATGCTAATAAGAGGGATGTGCAAGCCCTCGAACATCTACTGAACCAACTACCACAGGGGCCATTAAAGGTAGACGAATTTTATTCAACAGTGAACCGCCAATTATATCTTATAATAAATAAATAAAAAACGGAGACTTACAGTGAGGAAACGATCGATGATTTGGTCACTACACATAGGAATATGACATTAAACATATTTATTCGTATACTGAATCCAAAATTACCTAGAATGGTCACTATACAATGACCAAGAACGTTACTAGAAGCGTATTCGGCCTGTCTGGAACTTCAGAAACTTACGATGAGGAACAATATACTCCAACTAAATTAAAGACACGGGAATATTTTTTAAATTATCTTATGTTCATAAAAAACTTTGTGCTATTTTTTAAATTATCCCGATTAAATTAGTTACCGATATTTATTATTGAGGGTCAAACCATGTCTCGTTGGCCATTCCGTTACCGCTTACTTAACTCTTCAGGAAACTTCTGACAATAATTTGAAATAAACTAAAAATTTTTGTCCAAACAATAAAGCAAAGATAAAAATCACACTGTTGTTATAATTTTCGGTAAAAACCGTCGTCACTGGCTGTGTACTTCGTACGTTTGGCGAGCGCTTTCAATTTGATCATTTTCAAGCCAGTGACGACGGTTTTTACCGAAAATAATAACAACAGTTTAATATATACTGGCGGGATTAATCCAATTAATTTAATAAAAATCAAAGTTTAAGCAAAAACAACAATAATCAACAGTAATTCTAATTTTTCTTCTCCATTGTATACGGCTGACTTTTTTCGGCTATTTTATACCAGCTGTAGTGCTTGTCGTTAAACCGTTTCCAAGGCCTCCTATCCATCATCCCGGATACTCTAATAGTAATCACCGAACGATCCCTTTTTCAAGGACTCAACGCAATTAGTAGATTACAAATGATTGAATGCTGTTACAATCACTGACACATATCTTATCCCAGACGTCAATGCCACTCTAGAGTGCTTGAATAATGCCAAATACTTCACCACGATCGATCTTACTTTAGGTTTTCATCAAATCCCTTTGAAGACCTTAGACATTCCGAAGACCGCGTTCTCAACTATGAATGGGAAGTTTTTTTGTTTACCCTTCGGCTTGAGAAATGCACCAGCAATTTTATAACGAATGATAGAGGATGTCGTAAAAGAATAAATAGGAAAATTGTGCTATGTCCATATTGATTACATAATTGTATTCAGATGTAGCGAAGAAGAACTCCTTTCTAATGTAGGGGTCAAAATTGAGAAAACTTATTTTATGCAAACAGAAGTAGAGTTTCTATAATATATTGTGAGTGGTGATGGAATTAAACCAGATCCCAAAAAAGTATCTGCAATCAATAACCTGCTTCCTCTTTACAAGAGACTACGCGAAAGTAGACAAACCATTAACTAACTTGACACAACCACCACTAAAAATTTTCTAAAAGATTAACACGATGAAGAACTACTGGCCTTAAAAAACTGACTTCAGCGGAGGTCCCTGCCCTTCCAGATTTCGATTAGCCATTTAATGTCACAACTGATGCGCCGAATTATGTCATCGGCGCTGTTCTCTCCGAATGCGAGTTTGGTAAAGACAAACCATTCGCTTATGTTTCCCGGTCATTAAGTAAAACGGAAGAAGGCTACTCAACTAACGAAAAAAGAGATGTTGGCGATCGTACGTGCGCTAGACAATTTATGGAGCTAAAGAGATCAGAATATACACCAACCATCAGCCTTTTATTTAAGTGTTAGGTAATAGTAATTTTAATGCAAAATTAAAGCGATGGAAAGCTCGTATAAAAGAGTACAATCACGAGTTGATTTACAAACCTGGTAGACTCACTCTCTAGACGAAAAACTAGTATTTACCACATCAGTGATATTTCCACAGACACGGCCAGCAAGGGGAATTCACAAGCAGCAAGGACAGCATACGAACCAAGAGACTACGACGTTAAATCAACATGCTCAACCATCTACAGTGCACTACAAGATGCATGTTCCCAAAAACCAGATAATTATTAAAATAAGTCCTAAATTACAGTCCAGCGAAAAACCACATGAGCAGTTCCTACGTCACTATGTCTCCTCGCCTTATTGGGATGCTGAAAAACTTTCTGATGTGCTAAAGAAGACATTGAATCCCAACGTTATAAATGGCATTAGACCCCCAGAAAATTACTTGGAGGTTTTACAAGATCTGTATATACAACATGTATCAAAATATAAAATTAGAATCGCCCAAAAAGAAGTCATGCATGTATGCTCACATTAGGAAATTCGTTGAGCGCTGCGATATATGTAACAGCAATAAGTACGACAGAAACCCAACAAAACCCTGATTGCAAGACACACCAACACAGACCATGCCGTGCGAAATTTTACACATGGCCATAATGGAAATATAAAAGCAAAAATTCTTGTCTGTGCTGGACTAGTTTTGTAAATTCGTTAAGCAGTTTCACATAAGTAATAGGTCTTTATTAAACGTTAGAGAAAAATTACGTTACAGCACCAAAGATTTTGGTAACTGAAAACGAAAGTAGTTTCTTAAGTCCCTTAGTAGAAGTTTTTATCGAAATATTAGGGATAAAAATTTATTTGACACCATCGCAAAGAAGTGAACTCTTATAGAAATTTATAGATGCCTGAGGGCAGAAAAAGAAGAACTCATTGTGCAAGAGTTAATGTTGCTGTCGTTAGAATAATAATACTATTTACTCCGTCACGAGAAAAACACCTCGCCACATATTCTTTGACAGGGTAAAACATCCCATATTAACAAGCAGTTTAAGCTCGCCCTTAAATTAATAAGGACCTTAAGGAACTAATTAGGAAAAGTGCTAAAGAAAGGAATAGGCGCAAGAACAGAAGGCGCACATCTCCAAAGAAATTCAAAAAAGGAGAGACGATCTTTATTAGGATTAAGAATGTAAGGGCCAAAAACAAACAGGTTTTTGAAAAGATATTGTAGAAAAGTATAACAGAGTTACAATACGTACGGCAACTGGTAAAAGGATTCACAAGGTTCACATAAAAACTTTGAAGCAAGTATTGTAAATGTTTATACCTTCTATTTCTTCACAAAAAATAAAAAAGAGATATTAAAAAAACTAAAATAATTAAATGCTATTGATAATAACAAATAAATAAAGCGTTCTGCCGAAATTTGGAGAATGCCCTAGACACTGGGATTCGAATCCCTAATGGCAGCGCGACTTGAAATATGAAACAAGAAAACAGTAAAAAAGTAATTTTTTATTAAACAACCGGACTTATTTAAAATATTAATTAATTAAAAAAATCCTTTTTTCGTGCTATTTTCTATTACCCCGATTAGTTATTTAAATTACCGATATTGATTATTGAGGGTGAAAGCACGTCTCGATGGCCATTTCGCTACCGCTTACTTGGCTCTTTAGGAAACTTCTCACAAACATTTTACATAATGTTAAGATTTTTGTCCAAATAATAAAGTAAAGATAAAAGTCAAAGTTTAAGCAACAATAATCAACTATGATTTAATTTTTCAGAACCCCGTAACTCACTTGATGTTTTTTTCCTATTTTTCAATTCTCTATCGCCCCATATATTTATTTTTTTTTTTGATTGGAGTTACTTTATTGTTCCAAGTGACATTAACAAATTAGAGGTAGGCGCGGTGTTTTGCCTGCTGCCTCGATAGACATGGACCGATCATGCTGATTTTCATTATCACCTCTTTCGACACTATGTCTGATCGATTGACATATTTATTTTTTTATGAAATGAAGTTTGCTCGGCAAAGGGTAAAAAAACTTGTTTTCGTGATATTTTCTATTATCCCGATTAATTATCGAAATTATCGATATTGATTATTAAGGGTGATGGCCATTTCACTACCGCTTAAATAAATTAAAGATTTTTGTCCAAACAGTAAAGTAAAGGCAAAAATAAAAGTTTAAGCAAAAGCTTTCAAAAATGTTCCTTTAGAATTATATTTTATTATAAATTTAACGGTTTAAAAGGGGGAAGTGGGGGAGAGGAGAAACGCACACTTTTAAAAATGCTAAACCATCTTAATACAAGCAGATTTAAATGGTATTTAATATAAACCAATTTGATGGATTTCTTATGTGTTCGGAGTATATCCCCATAGCAAACAAGGCAGAATACTATATCGGATATCATTATCAAGGACTAAAAAATATGTGGACATTTCTCTAATGGCGAAGGCAACATTCGTACGCGAAACTTATAGCTCTTGATTAGCACTATAATTGGTAGTAAGGTTAATTTTCGGTAACTATTTCTTTTCAAGATAATTACCAGAAACCAAGGCAATCGCATGCGACAAAAACAAAAGTCGCTTTAAAGGCGAACAGTTTAAAGACTGATTGCAGCGAAACCTGGTGGTATATTTTAATGCGACTTATTTTAGAATGTAATGCATTGACGAACCTGAATAATAGTTTTTATTTGATACCAAAATTATAAGCAGTTTATTTTTTATGCCGAATCATATACCATTCACCATCTATGTAAATCTAGTTTAGTGAAGTAACTCCAATTAAAAAGCAAATATTAGGGTGACAGAGAAATAAATATTAAAAAAAATTTGGTACTGCATATATTTAATTTTACATAAAATTAACATCGGCTCTTAATATGTTAGACATTATAAAAAATTTTAACATTTCCTTAAAGATCTCTTCGAAAGCTTAAAAATTATGCCCTTATTGATATTTAAAAAAAAAACTTTAAATTTCAGAGCCCCGTAAATCGAGTTTAAAAGTTTTAAAGATGAGATAAAAGGAATAAAAAGAAAGCTTAACAAACAAGATATTTCTGTTGTAGCTGGTAGTGTGAGAATTAGGGCATACCCTACAATGATAGGAAAAACTTACTCAACACCTTTAGTGAACTTTACAATAGTCTAAGCATTGTAACGCTTCAAGTAAAATGTGGCCTTTTTATTAAAATCAATCTCCGAATACAGAGAAATTAAGGCGGAGTTGTGTCTCAAGCATGCCGGTTTTGACAGCAATGTTCCCATTTACGTAAATGAAAATCTAAGGCCACACAATCATACAATTTTCAAGAAAGCTTTAAAAATAGGGAAAACGGTTAAATCTGTATACATTTCTCGTTATCTGTTCTATTTAAAATAACGTGACACTGACAATCCAATTCATATTGAATTTTTAAGGATCTCCATGAGATTTTTCGAAACTAAAATATTAATAGCAATGAATTATATCCCTTTAATTGTTTTATATTTGTGATTAATTTCGTGTTTTGCCTTACCAATACCGGTATCTTACCGATCATTAACTTTTCTTATGTACTTTTATCCTGTTATATAATATATCAAGTAAATGCGTATTTTATGATAAAGATAAAAAGCATAATTTTCCATTTTAATATTAGCGCTGCTGTCCGTAATCTATATCTAATATATACATATGACCTCAGTTACTGTTACGTTACTGCAAATTTGGTAAAAGTTATTTGCGCGCAAAGAAAATGGCTAAAAGGTTGTTACATAAATGCGCAAGGCCTGTTTGGGAAAATGATGAATTCTGTTATATTTTTGAAAAGTCAGACGTCAGTGTTGCTGTTTGGTTACATTTTTTAAAGTTTTTGTAACTTTTGAAGGGTCCACGTCTCCTGAATCAAATAATAAGATTACGCAAACAGCAGTCCCGTTATTTTTTATTAAAACCGTGAAAGTAAAATTCTCTCTCGTGACGTCATAAAGATATATTTTAAATAGCACCACACCTAAGAAAAAAACGCGTATTTTTCTAAAGAATCACTAAAATTTAAATACGGTTATTTTATTTTATCATAGTAAATTGTGCTTGAAAGTAGTAAAGTTAAACATTATTGAAGTTAAAAATAGTGTAAAAATGAAATGTGCAGTGTATAATTATAGAAATACTAACAATAAAAACTCAAGCTTAAGTTTTTTTTTTTATTTCCTAAAAGAAAAAAAGACTTAGAAAAGAATGGTTAATATTTTAAAAAATATTAATATTTTAAAATTTGATCAGGGAAAATTTAATAATCTCTACTAATTACATAAAAAAACATTTAGACGAGTCAAATTTAATAAATGTAGACGTTAAGTCAAAAAAACTTTATTTCTCTGCGCGAATGTTTTTCCAAATAAGAAAGCTTAAAAAACGTAAATATACCAAAACAATTGTATTACAAGTGAGCGACTCGTCTAGAAAATTTGTATGAAAAGCACTTTTGAGCGATTACAATACAATTACAAAAATAATTATCTATATACTAAGAATATTTGTTCCACAAAAATCAAAAGAAAAAAAATTGAACGTGAAAAACTAAACTTATTTAAAACAGATTTCATCTGTCTGCCTATAACAGTTCAAGTGTATGGCCACATAAATTAGATTACATTAACTATTGAGACAACCTTATATCTCCAAACTTTATACTAGTTCAACTAGTGAATAGTTTGGCAATATACATCAAATTACAGCAACTATAGGGTCACCCCTTAATTTCCAAATTCAAATTATATACTTGTATTTTAGTAGATTTAGCAATCAAGTTCTGTGTAAACTCTATAACTTTTGACCGGATTGGTATTTTTTTACGCAATTTGTTTTGTTCAATAGGAGGGACTTTAAGCTTCAATTTGCCTGTTCAAACGTAAAAATCGACTGATAGGAACGTAAGTAATGTGGAGTTAAAAATGCATTTTAATTTTTTGTTGAGTTTCCATGTAAAAGTTAAATATTTGACATTTTTTTTATAATTTCTTATTTTCTTCAATCGTATTTTACAACCAATACTTATTTATTATTCGTAAACTTAATTTTGGTCAGAAAATGCCAACATTTGGCCCCTGACATTTATTTAGTCTCAATATTCTCAGGGTCCAAAGGTTGGTTTTTTTTTTGGAGAAAGCTAATTCTTGTGAGGATTAAACTGAAAAATAACACTGAAATTCCCAACAATATCAATACCATTTGGATATATTATATACAGAACACAACATCGATAAAATTTTAAGTAAACTTTTACTATTGATTTTATTTAAATGTATTAATAAAAATTTATACTAAAATTAGAAACAAATTATAATCTTTAAACTAGTATTAATTAAACAACATTAGTAAAAATTTCTTCCAAATAGCTTTGATTTTCATTTTGCAGTAATTGTTTAGCTTCTTCATCTAACTCAAATGAGGTTGGTTTCCATTTTTGTCGAATATTGGACATATGTGGGTCTGATGTGCACAACAAAATATTAATAAGATCTTCATTAGTACAATATCTGGAAATTTTTCTTGTATTGTGCTCGCCAAAGGATCTGTAGTCTTTGTTCTTTTTTTCTTGCGCTTCTTCTGAGAGATCTCCAATTGAAAGCATATTGTGCTGAATTATTTGTTCCCCATGGAACAAAATTTTGTGAACTGTGGTTGGCATATGTCTCCAAGAATATTTTTGGTTATAATGGGTTGCTGTCTAATTAGCATACTGACCAAATTTTTTTGCATCTATCTTTTTGCTACATGCTATAACTTCTAATATGATTTGGAATCGTCGCATTAAATCATGATCTACTCCAGTTATGAAGCTGCAGCTTCTGAATCGGAAAAAAATCTCCTTGCTGCGTTTCTATCATTAGAATTTCCTTCTCCTTGCTTTGGCTGGTCAATTATAAGGCCTATCTCACGGTATTTTTCTTGAATATCTTTTTTTTTTGCTTTCTATTTTCCAAATTTTCTTTGTTGTTTCTCACTGTTTCGCCTAACGGGCCAAATTCCAAATCCCAATTTAAGAATATGCTCCATAAAACAAATTCTAACATGAAGAGGAGACATTCCAAATTCATATGCTTCATTAAAACTATCCTCTTGTGTTTGTGGTTTGCTCAATTGACTTGATGTTTTTTGGCATATGGTGCAGCTTGACGAAGACTTTGTTTCTGTTAAAGCTTGTGCAACTTTTCCAACGATCATTGTAAGTGACATTTTAAAGTTAACTTCGATGCATTGGTCATTAAATTTAAATATCACTGGTTGAAGTTCTTTAATTTCATCTCTTATTTTGCCAACTTCTTCAGTTATGACATCTTTAGTTTCTTTTTTGTAAGCAAACTTTATTGGTCTACAAAATTTTGTTGACGAGGGAATTTCATTCTTCCATACATCTATCTCTGCAGCTCTACTAGTTGACGGCTCTGAACCAATATAAGTTTTTGTTAAACGTAATGGAACGAAAGAAATCATGAATAAATTGGCATCTGATGAATTTTCCGCATTACATTGTTTGTATTGTTTCTGGACAGAGGACCCATCACATCCCCATTTAGAAATTGAAGTCATGCTGCAATTTTTAAACTTCTTTAAATAGTCAGCATCAAATGCCTTTAATAATCGTTCTGCAGTGTGTTCAAGAAGATCCTGCAATTTTATTTCTGCTTAGCTTGAAGTTACACTAATAGCAGTTGGTGAAGGGAAGCAATCTTTTTTGGTAGAAACTATATCTCGATATGATGGAAAAAATCCACAATTTTTTTCATTGGTTCGCTTCCGCAATTCTGTATATTGGTTTTTAGGTTTTTTCAAATCCAAAAATAGTGCAAATGCTTCTTCTGGAGTAAATTTATTTTCTTCAGTTGGTGTCGGCATATTTTCTAAAATCCTTTTTGTGCGTCTGGGGCTTGCTTACGAGGGCTATATATTTCTGGCCTAATAGTTAAAATGCGAATATTTATAATCAAAAATGGTTTTATTGTTTTTCAAAGTATTCTCCAGCATGATTTATACACTTTTGCATGCGCTCAAACCAGTTGTCGAAGCACTTTTTCCACTCCGATTGAGACACCTCTAAAACATGGTTTTTGAACACTTCAACAGCTTCTTCTGGCGACGAAAATCGTTGACCACGCATTTTTTTCTTGATGTGCGGAAACAAAAAGAAGTCATTAGGTGCCAAGTCAGGGCTGTACGGCGGATGACCTATTAATTCGATGTTTTGTCCGGTCAAAAGCGCTCTGATTTGAGCCGATGTGTGAGAGCTCGCTTTGTCATGGTGAAAAATGATTCGTCTTCTCTTGTTGGTTTTTCGAATTTCTCCGATGACTTCAGGCAAACAAATTGTAGTGTACCACTCAGTAGTGACCGTCCTACGTTGCTCAAGCGGAACAGTCGCCACATGACCAGTTTTGCCGAAGAAACAGGCGACCATTTTCTTCGAAGTGCTTCTTCCACGAACAACTTTTGTGGGATTTTGCTCGTCTTTGAAGACCCACACGGTCGATTGTTGTTTCGTTTCGGGCTCATACGCATTGATCCATGATTCGTCCTGTGACGATCTTATAAACGTCTTTTGAAGCACCGCAATCGTATTTTTGCAACATTTCTTTGCACCAATCGACACGAGCCTTTTTTTGAGCGACTTTCAAATTGTGCGGGATCCAACGAGAACAAATCTTTTTTACGGCCAGGTGTTCATGCAGAATCGAATGTATGCTGGTGGAAGAAATGTCCAAGGATGTCTCTATCTCACGGTATGTCGCATGTCGATCTTGCATTATGAGTTAACGCACGGTATCAATGTTCTCTGGCACAACAGCCGTTTTTGGACGACCTTCACGGAATTCGTCTTTGAGCGAGTTTCGGCCACGATTAAATTCATTATACCAATTTTTCACAGTGCTATAGAATGGTGCTTCATCTTCATACAAAGATTTAAGTTCATCAATGAACTCTTGTCGTGATAATCCACGTCGAAAGTCGTGAAAAATGATGGCACGAAAATGTTCACGAGTTAATTCCATTTTTTTCTATATTAATATTTTCAAGTCACTGTAAACAACACAAATAATGGTCGTACGTCAAAACGTTTTGAGTACGATTATGCTTAAAAATGACAAACTTTCCAATGGAAATGTCAGATTACACTTGGCAGCACTCAGTGTTGCCAGGCCAGAAATATATATAGCAGCCCTCGTACACTATTTTTTAATGATAGCAATTTTACTCTTTTTAGTTTCCGATGGTTGAATTTGATGCAGAAATGAATCCTTTATGATGCTACAAGAAACTTCTTCTTAAGCTTGCGGCTTCGTGATCTTTCACTACAATTATCAATTGGCTTTGCTGGTCGACCGCCTTTTCCAGTTTCCGTGGTAGTTACTGATGGCTTTTTAAAAAGAAGTTTATTTCTTAGCCATTCTTGGTTGCGTGAGTAAAACAATTTCTTGTTTCTGGAACATTGATTGTACCGTTTTCTTAAAGTATTTAAAAAGTTTTTTATTTTTAAGTTATGACTTTTAATTTCTTGTTTGTCACATATTTTGAAAAATGGATTATTCATTATATGTAAAATAATGTCGTTTTCATCTTTCCGTTCAAAATATATATCAGATAGAACACTATAACTGAATTTAGCCATTGTTTAAACAATAATGAAGAAAAAAATGAATGCATGGATTAATATACTATTGCTCGAAGTTTCAACATGATCTTTTTTTCCTCTTTGAAACATAATATAACAGGTACTTGGTTTTACCAGTTATTGCCATTGGTTTTAAATTTATTTGCAATTAAGTTGTGTAATATTAGAAGGCAATAAAATCATGTTTTACCTTTTCCAAATGAATTGCCAGATACCACATAATTTGAGAGTTCTATTGTAATTTTTGTCAAAATTTTGATACACCCTTCTATCTGGACTAGGTCCAAATATGGGCCAACTTCTCCTAATTTCAACAGAATTATTTTTTGGGTCAATAAGAACTCTTGTACAAAATTTCATCAAAATATATGCATAATAGCCATAAGGCGAAAAAACAAAAATTGTTACGAAAAAGATGATGGACGATAGAAATTAATATCACAACGACACCAAAAATCAACAGAACCATCAGGAAGAAACATGCCGTATGCGGGCAGCACAAGAGCACCATTAAGGTTATGTAGATTAGCAGCGTGAATAATACATAAGTATGTATTAATGCTAGTAATATAAATTATTACCTCCATTATTATACATTGTTATTATTTATAAATGCCTAAGTATATATCATTTTGTGCTTACTATTTACTTACATACAGCTACTATTTAAGACATTGTAAAAACATCTGTAAGCTAAGAATTTGTATCAAGTTAATAATAAAAAAATACAAAAAAAGTAAAAGTTTTCTTGTGAAAAGAGCTACGATTCTTACGGGACCCACTAGCTTTTAATGTAGTAAATTAATACGTACTCGTATAAAATATATGAATTTGTTTTAAACAAAAGTTCCCCTTTTTGTAAAATCAATTTTCTACTCGTACGACATGAATAGCAATAAAAACCAACGATACAAACGTAGACCAAAGAGTCTTGTAGACTTTACAAACACTAGAATGGCTAACAGAATGGTGGACAATAACAGGAATAAAAGGAACACCCACAATTGAGGACAGAACAGAATAATAGAAACTATAAACACGTGTAGCAACCAATTACCACATGAAGCCAGAGATAATAAATTCGATAATTTTGAAGTGGTAATGATAGTGTTGTTAGTTTTGCTGATGGTTGGTTTTGTTGCTAGATCAATCTATACAATCTTGAATGGATGACAAATATAATGAACCACTAGAAGAGTAATTTAGCAAGTCATTTAAGTGTATTAAAAAAAGGACAATAAAGGCAGAGACATTTAATAAGCATATTAACCGTGTATAATTATTGTTGTATAATTATAAGGAGATAATTAGGAAATTACCTGACGTAGTTGATGGTGGTGGATGAGGTTTAACTTTATGTAGGTAGATGATTTGTATTGATGGATGCGGGTTGGAGAGAGTGGGGAGGCCAGTTAATCACGGGCAGACCAATTATTAGTTTTAAAATTTCTCAATAATTGAGAAATTTCAAATAAAGATTTGTTTGGCAATAATTAAAGAATTAAATAAAAACAATTATTAAACTTCAGTTTCTAAATTCTTATGCTTTTATTAGGAAGCAGGAGATGCTTACCTCTTGGAAGTTCAATACAAAGTGAAAGAGTTAAGATTTAGTAGCTGCTATGCAAGTTTTAACAAAAATATAAAAATGGCCACAAATGGCGGTAAAAGAAACTGACAATTCTTAATGTTAATCTTATCCATATTTTAACATAATCTTGCCGGCTCTCTCGTAAGATACTTTTATACTTCAATAGTTAAACAAAGGTTTTTAAACTGTAAAATTACTAACGTTAAGAACAACGATACAATGTACATTTCAAACTTTAAATATTAATCTGTTAGAACTTTATGCTAATTTAAACATGCCACCGCTCCTTGCAGCTATGCAATGTAGAATGATGTTGAGAATTCATTTTGGACTGGGTGAAGTTACACATAAAACAGCTGCCAGTGAACGTATAGCTTCTGATAGCACTTAATGATTTGGTTGTGGTGTGGTCGTTGGTTTGGCTGCTTGTTGAGGCAGTGATGAAGTTGTTTTCTTGAGGTGCTGACGTTTGCGGTTAAGCCGTTTTGTTGGTTTTGTCCGGACACCTATCCGTTCACGAAGAGACGCTTTGGGCGCCTCAATACGAGGGTGACGTGCGGGGTGAAGCAGCGTGTGATATAGCAACCCACATTTTAGGCAATTATCTAGGCTACTGCAATTCCGTACCCGGTGGGTGTGCGCTAAGCAATTAATGCAATAATGATGTTTTCGGGCGATCTCGTTGCGTGCATCCGAGTCCATGGCAAGAAATCCTGACCAAAAACGCAGTAGATGGTATCTAAAACACACCTGGCATTGGTGTATCGCGCGGTCCCGTGGTTGTTGACTTAGTAATCTAAGAAAAGCAATTGAAATAGGCTGATATTAGAAGAGGTAGGTGATATTGATAACTGAAATGAGTAAACAAAATGAAATGAGTAAGAGATGTCTGAAATTAAATTTTAATGTGATAGAATAAGTATGGAATTGGAAATAAATTGAAACGTATGTTTAGTTATAGGAATTTGGATTACTGCTAGAATCGCGATACGGCAAATAACACAACTTTGTAATCGGTCGCGTTAACATCCCTAAGTTAGTACGCACGTCTACCGTTCGGACTTGTTTATCAGGTCCTTTATAAACTTTTTGAACTCGACCTAACCGCCATTCGTGCGGAGGCAATAAATCGTCAATAACGACTACGAGGTCATTAATTTCTAAATTCGGGGAAGCTAGCTTCCACTTGTACCGTTTGTGTAGGGACTTTAGATAGTCTTCTTTACATCGAAGAGCGAATTGTTGATGGATGGCTTTGAATTTTTCCCATCGGTTAATCAGGTTTTCGGCAAGAAATGTTTCTCAAGAAATGTCCTGGGGTTAAGGCGGTCAGGTCTAAAGGATCTTCAGACAACGCAGAGATTGGTCATGAGTTTAAGACTCCTTCTATGCGGGCCAATAAGGTTGCGAATTCTTCAAAATTGAATCGATGGGCACCTGCGATTCGTTTTAAATGGAACTTAAAACTTTTTTGACTGCAGCTTCCCAGATTCCATCCATATGAGGGGCGTGCGTGTAGTAAAAATGACCATTCAAACCCGTGCGTTAAGTACCTTTGCGCGATATCGTCAGATGCGGTTTTTAGAAAGGTGGAGAACTCTTTACGGAATATACGACTAGCTCCTACAAAATTGCGGCCGTTGTCAAAATAAACTTTATGCGGTAGCCCTCGCCGTCCAACAAATCTGGCGAAGGTTGCTTGGAAAGCTAGCGAGGAGAGGTTTGAACAGGGTTCAAGATGTATAGCTTTAATGGAAAAGCAAACGAAAACGCAGACGTATCCTTTGACAATGGAGGATCATTTTAGGGCAGAACTTTTAAGCGAAATCAACTCTCGGCGTGTGGAAGGGTACACAAAGAATGCAGCGATCCGCTGAGAGAGCAGCCATGATTTGAGTACAGGCTTTTCGTTTATAAATTATGCACGTTTTACATAACCGTATGATTTTGCGTATGCATTGTTTAATACGTGGGATATAGAATTCGGTTTGCGCCATGCGACATATCAGAAGACATTCTCCATGCGCTAAAAATTGATGTAAATGCAATAAATATAAATCGCAAAGGTATGAATTACGCGTTAAAATTATAGGGAAGTGTTCATTGTAAGGCAATGAAGAGTGAGCTAGTCTACCGTTGACCCTGAGCAGGCCATAGGGATCGATAAAAGGGTTTAGAGTGAAAAGTAAGCTACCCTTTGGCACAGGTTTGTTGTCAGCTACTGCGAAATATTCTGACTCATAGTACTGTTTTTGTGCCAACAAGATGAGTCGAGTTTTCACTGCATTGACTTCGTATTGTTCCAGCTGCCTACTCTGACAACCAGTTGAAAGTACTGGGCCAGCAAAGGTACGTATAAAACATCGGATGAAACGGAAAACATAGCATAAAACTCGTAACGCATGAGTGTATGAGGAGAATAGCTGGAGAACATCGTTAAAGTGATCGGCATCTGCACTTTTACATGTATCAGCGAAATAGTTCCGATCAGAAGATCTACCTTTAGCTATGGATGCTGAGTTAGTAATCTTAAATGGATCGCTATTTTGCCACGCAGAGGGAGGGTTACTAAACCAAGAAGGACCATGCCACTAGAGAGGATGGCTGATTAAGTCTTGCGGAGTACAACCTATTGATCCTAAGTCTGCGGGATTGAAGTGGGTGGGGTCATGTCGCCATCGTCCATTTGGCAGAAGTGTATGTATTTTTGATACGCGACTGGAGACATATATTTCTTTCCATGTAGCTGAAGGCTTAGATAGCCATCCTAAAACAATTGAAGAATCGCACCAAAGAATTATTTCGTGGTTATATAAGTCGAGAGCTGGTAGTATATGATGTATAAGTTTCGCTAACATCAAGGCACCGGAAAATTCTAACCAGGGTAAGGTTATTGTAGCTAAGGGGGCTACTTTGCTCTTGGAAACGAGCAAGTTGGTAGAAACAGTATTGCCGGCTTGAACTCTAATGTAAGCTGCTGCACAGTAAGCCAACTTTGACGCATTACAAAATCCATGAATTTGGACGCGATCAGATGGAGTATAATGGATCCAACGAGGGATTTGTATCTTTTCAACAGAGGGTAAATCAGTAACGATTTTATTCCAGATTCGGAGAGAATCTTTACTCACAGAGTCATCCCAATTAATTTTCTCCAACCAGAGCTGTTGGACAAGAATTTTTCCCTTAATTACTACTGGCGATATCCAACCAGCAGGATCAAACAGTGTTGCCACTGATGATAAAATTTGACGTTTAGTAAGATTGGTGAATTTAGGAATTGGCTTGAAAGTGTATGAGAAAGAGTCTGTCAGCGCGTTCCATTGAATGCCGAGAGTCTTCGTGGAACTGGAATCATAAAACTTTAGGAAATTAGAACCATACAGATCAAATTCCGGAATCGATTCTAACAAGCGGAAGTCATTAGAAGTTATCTTTTTTAATAAAAAAAAAACCTGCGGAAGCAAGAGACTGTATAAGCTATTGTCAGCCCTGGATAGCCCTTTCTATGGAGTGACCTCCCGTTAAGATGTCATCTACGTACGTTTCCTCACGTAGAATTTGAGATGCTCTTGGGAAAATCTGTTGATTGTCAGACGCTAGCTGTAAAAGCGTTCGGATGGCGAGAAACTGTGCGCAATTAACGCCAAATGTCACCGTTTTAAGCTTATAATCTTTTATTTTTGAAACAGAATTCTCTGAAAAGGCCTATCAAAGGGATCTATTAGAATTTGACGGTACATTTTTTGTATGTCGCCGCTAAAGACATATTTGTACAACCCCCAATTAAGGATTACAGCCATTAAATCTACTTGCAATGTGGGACCTGTATATAATACATCGTTCAGGGAAAAACCTGAGTTTGTTTTGCGAGACGCATTAAAAACTACTCATACCTGTGTAGTTTTACTACCTGTGCGAAGTATTGCGTGGTGTGGAAGATAGAAAGAGCTGCATTTGCCGTTATCGAAATATTCACGCAATGTAGTTTCTTCCATATGATCTAATGTAAGATATTCATTAAGTACCTCATTATATTGCGAATTAAGAGCGGGATTTTTTGCTAGTGTTTGCCCCATTCGGGTATATTGGCTTAAACCTAGGAACCTGGAAGCACTGAGAAATTTGAGTTCCGGGAACTCTTTTTTGAAGGGCAGGCGTACCATATACCGACCGTCTTGTAGCCTCTTTATCGTTTGAGAATAAAATTCTTCACAATATGCATCTTCTGAGGAGATGGGCTGAGTTACGGAAATTTCTTCCTGTTCCCAGAATTTTCTCAGTAAATCGTTAACATTTTTATTGTCGGTGGTTTGGCAAGTGAAAGCAAATGTTGACTGAGATTGTACCGGTCCGCTAAGAACCTAACCGAACACGGTTCGATAAGCTGATGCCAGCTGATGCCTCTTTATTCCATCCAGGTTGATATGTCTTTCGCTGTCGTTACCCAAAATTAAATCCACCGTACATGAAACGTTAAAATAGGGATCAGCTAAATCAATATCGGAAATTTTAGATGGAGAGTTGTGTTCAAAAGAGCTGGAGGGAATTCTGTTCGTAACTTTAGGGAGAACAATGGCTTCGATATGAAGTTGGAAATTGCATTGTTTTGAAACAATCACTAAATCGCACTCCTTTTCAGCTTTTTCCGAATGCCCGCCGACTCTCACAACTTCGAACTGAGATCTTTTGAAAAGATGTTGAGGGTTGAATTTCTTGTGTGTGAGACGTTTGGTTGTGGGAGCAAGGATTTTAATTCGAAATGGGATTATTGTAATTATAAGGTCGAGAGACCATTGCTTTGGAGTTATTCTTAGCGCGCATGTGAAGCATAGTGTGGTAATTTTTACCACAATTAAGGCGTGTATTTCTACTGTTACATTTCGCTTTGGTGTGAGTCATTGAAAGGCAGTTGTTGCAAAATTGATTTTTATATACAAAATCTACTCTTTCTTGAACAGTAAGCTTTCGGAACCTAGGACATATTCTTAAGCTGTGATCCTCGTTGCACATTTTACACTTTATATCAAGTTTTTCTTGAGAAGCGTAAGTCTGAAATGAAGGCTGATATTTTTGGGGTTTTGGAAATGTGGTTTTTGTTAGTTTTATAGTTGAAATTCGCTCCACTATTTCGCATCTCTTAAGAAGGAAATTACTCAATTGGGTCCATTTTGGCAGTTCTCTACACGCATCTAGAGACTGTTCCCACTGTGCTAAAGTTTCATGTGGCAGTTTTGAGTAAACTAAATTAACTAAGAGAGGATCCCACCCTTCCGAAGATACACCATAAGTCTGCAGCATTGCTAAGCAGTCTGTTACCGAGCTGTGAATTCTTTGTAGGGACTGGCTATCTTCGCTAAGTGCTACAGGAATATTAAAGAGATTTCGGATTTGGTTATCCACTAAAACCCTAACGTTTTCATATCTGGCTTTAAGAGCCTGCCATGCTAGCAAAAAGCTGTCATCGGTAAGAGGAAATCTATTAACTATTGCCGCTGCTGCTGCAGTCGTTTTATTACGGAGATGATAGAGCTTTTCAGCGGGGCGCAATCTTGGGTAGTTGATATAAACTGCAGAGAACATGTCCCGGAATGCGGGCCATTCTTCATAGCTTCCTGCAAAGATTTGAGTATCGCATGGGGGTAACTTAAGACAAGTATTTAGGGACTCTTGTGGCGAATTGAATGGAAGTGAATTTACTTCCATCGCAGGTTCAATGCTTTTCCTTATAGTTTGAAGAAAATCCATAATTAGAGATACTGGAAAATAATAGCTATCTAAACAGATGTCATATTCTGCCTCAGCGTTAGCTTTAACTTCTTCGCTTTGTTCAGAAACCATAAGGTCTTCAAAGGATTGTGTAACCTTTTCCCAGCGAATATCTAGATCTTTTGTTTTAGTCCTAGAAGAGCTTGACTTTGGCCCGACTCATTTTGTTCATCGCTTTTTTGCAAAGTGATATCAAATTTTTGGAATTAATTGTGAATCTGTTGTTAGATGCCATTCTTAGGGACGCGTATGAGTATTGAGTATCAATTAAGTAACCTTTGAATTTATTGAAAGAAATAAGTTTTTTTTTTATGAGTAAAACAAGTGTTACCCAAGTAGCTATTGAAATGAGACAATAAAGTACGCAACTAGTAATATCGAATTTTACCCAATAATTTTCTGAATTTTAACAGACTTATTATATTGGGTTGGCGGCTGAAAACCTTACAGGTTGCAATTTAACGCTATAAGGAATTAATATACTTTAGTACTATCCTTTGTAATTCGGATAGATTTATGTAAGTGAAAGTAGCGTAAATCGATGTATTAGTATAAATACGATATGCAATAACTTTTTTTTTAGTTAGGATTAAGGCGCGTAATAAAGTTTTTGACCAATGTCCTGGTACTTGGAAAAGTTAGCGGGTCAATAAAGGGTTCAACAAAATAATTGAATATTCTAAATTTGGCCAATATCATTGCAGTTTGATAGGCCTGAGTAAAGCGATTGAAGGTTGACCAATACTTTGAATTTGAATAGGTCAGTGAGGCAAGTTTGTGGATCTTGAAATTTACGAGATAGCAAGAAAATGTTAATTCCTTGCAGTTAATGGAATTCCAAATTTTTATCAAGCGTCTCGAAGAAATTAGTTTGGAATTTTAATTCCCAATAATTAATAAATTACAATTATTTTCTACCAATTTATTGGTGTAAAATATCTGATTTGCCCTCGGTGGGATGCCAAACAAAATTAAAAAGGGTGAACTGTATTAAAACAAAGTGATAATAAATGTGAGAAATAATTATTGTTAGTATTTTGTATGTTTGCATTTAATTCGATTAATTTGGAAATATAATTTTGTTGTGTTATTAAATAGTATTGATTGTCGAATTTTATTTAGTTTTGAAGTAATAGGTAGTGAATAAAATCGTATGTAATAAAAATAAAATGCTTACTTAATTTTGTACTGATCGTACCACTGTACTGAATTTCCAATGGGGACTGGAAAGTTTTAGCGCATGTGTACCCAAAAATTCATGTACTTTTGCTTATTTTCTTTTCTGCTTTATTCTTTATTTATTGAAACATATCGTTTTTAATGATAATTGATAATTTGTTGTACAATTTCACAATAAATAAATGCAGAAAGCGAACTTATTATTTATTTTAAATAATTTTACTTTGTTGCGTAAAAATATGTTTTTTATAAATGTTCCTTTGTTTTATTCCCATTGGTTTTCTTTTTATAGACAGGAATATTTAATTTTACAAAACATAAACCCAAGAAATGAAGTTATAATTATTTTGAAAATATTTTGTCTTGTTGAGAAACAATATGTTGTTGAAAAGTTTTCTGTTGTTTTCTATACCACTGTTCTTGTTTCTTTCGGCAGATATATTTGCCTACTTGTGCATATACATACATATCTATAGACATTAAAGGCGAGTTCACCGGCAAAAATTTTGTTCCGAAACATTTTTTTTTTTATATGTAGTTTGACATTTTATTTTTTGAGAGAGAGAGAAACTACATATAAAAAAAAAAATGTTTCGGAACAAAATTTTTGCCGGTGAACTCGCCTTAAGTCATAAATGGAAGTAATACTCACAATATAATTTCACTCTCTTAAGTTTTGTTTCCTTATTGGTGAGAATTTACTCTTACATTATTCTTAATATTTGCGGTTGTTATATTTTCTTTGTATGTAAATACAATATGTGCAAAAAATATAATTTTTGGAATTCTGTTATATTTTTGTTTTGTTATTGCAGGTGTGTAATATGAATTTAAATCTAAGACAAAATGTAACTGTTATGCGCGGGGGAATTAAATAAATAAATAACCTGTATTTAACAAAAGAATTTTTGTTTTTTATTTTATTTATATGTATGTAAATATATGTACATATGCATCTGCACAAAATTTTTATTTTTGTTTTTTTTTACTGCTAGAATATGAATTTTAGTTGATGATAAAACGAAACTGTTATACACGGGGGATGAAAGAAATAAACTGTACGCAACAAAAGAATTTTTTCTTCACTTACTTGTCTTCTTTTGATAAAATTATTGAAGGTTAAACTTTAGTAATTTTGTTTTCCTTTGGTATGTTTTTTTTTTTTGTATTTTCTTTAACTGTACTCTTTTTGATTAAGTTTCTTTTTGAAGAATTTAAATTAATACTTTCCTTGATTTTTTTCTCTGAAAAACAATTTTTTCCTCTAAAGTATTTTAGCAGAATTTTATTTAAATTTACACAGTTCTGTACTTAGGTTTTTTAAGTACAATTCTTAATGTTAACCTTATCCATATTTTAACATAATCTTTCCGGCTCTCTCGTAAGATACTTTTATACTGCAATAGTTAAACAAAGGTTCTTAAACTGTAAAATTACTAACGTTAAGAACAACGATTCAATGTACATTTCAAACTTTAAATATTAATCCGTTAGAACTTTATGCTAATTTAAACAACCGTGTTGTTAAACACTATTATCGTTCAACTACATAAACACTACAACATATACACGATATCGCACAGAGAAAAAGCCGATGAAATTTTTCTCAAATTAAGGGATAAATTAATAAAATATTTCATAAATGCAACATAAACATTTAAGTTCCCCTAAATCTGAGTAGCAAAGTCAATAAAGAAATTACAGAAACGGACGATAGTGATCCGGAAGAAGCAGATGGTGAAATAAACATAGAATTAGGAAAAAACAATTCAAATTCATTGACCTAACGTCGAAAATTTTGCCGGATTCGATTGAAGATTTGAAAATCTTCAAAAATTTCTAGATGCACTGATACTGCTGAACACCATTAAGAAAACACACGAACAATTAGCGGTGCAACTAATACACACTAAAATTAGTGGAAATACACGGACACAAATAAACGTTCAAAGCACTATTGTTGAAATAATAACAAAATTTAAGACAAGTATAAAAGGTGAGTCACTCGAAATGATTACTTCAAAATTAATGGCTACACGCCAGCAGGGTAAGACTAATACGGCTTACGCCCAGAAAATTGAAAACTTCTGTAAATCCCTAAATTCAGCTTATCTTGCTGAGGGGTTGTCCGAAGAAACCGCGAGCAAATGTGCGTTGCATGCTGCAGTAAAGTCGGTAATTAAAAATGACAGAAATAAACTTATCATAGAAGCTGGTACATTTATGAATGTAGAGCTGGTAGTAACCAAATTACTCAGCTCACGCCTGAACAAAATCCAGCAAATTTTTTGCACTTTACACTTAACCAGAATCAAGGACACTGCAACCGAATACGAAACCGGTATGGAGGCAACAGATATTCTTACAATCGAGGTAGTCACAAATACCGGCGTTATGCTAATAACCGTGCCGATAATAATCGCACACATAACAATAACAATAATTACAGCGGCAATAACAATTACAATAATAGCCGTAATAACGCTAATAACTACAACACACGCAATAACAACAGACATGCTAATTTCAACAGAATATTCACATGACTAATAGTGACGAACAGGGAAATGACAACGACCCCAGCATAAAGATGATAACATTACATTTCCAGTTTTGAAAAAAGTTGAAATTTATCACTTAAACCTTAAACTTTCGAGCTATTGCTCAATTAGACACACATCAAGCATAGACATCACTACATTTTTAATAGACACTGGTACAAGCGTTTCAGTAGTAAAACATGGTTGCATAAGAACACAGAAAAACCTACATTCTTTATACAAATGCAAACTTACGGGCATAGGTGATACTCCAGTCTATACAAAAGGGGAAATTATAGGTAATTTCATTAACGAAAATAATTTCACCAGATATTACTTTTTTATCGTTGATGATGTATATGTACCCAACCAGGAAATTTCTTTTGGAATATTCACAGCTAACACTACTACCTCCAATAAATCACCTTATGCGCGTGTTATTAATACAACATTCATTTCTAATATAAAGATCAAAAGAGAAAAGTTGAAAGATTACCACATAGTGCAAAATCCAGAAAAACGAAATATGAACAGCGAAACATGAGAACCTAACAAATCTGTGTTTGGAATACACAGCGGTTTTCAGTCTGTTATTTGAAACAATTTTATGCAATAATTTGAATGAACATAAACTTGGTTAAAGGATGATACACCAGTATACATAAAAAATTATAGAATCCCAGAAAGACAAAAGGCGGAGATAAATAGCCAAGTATCAATGATGATATAGTGAAACCCTCCATGTCGGAATTTAATAGTCCGATATTGCTTGTACCGATAAAACCTCCTCCAAATGGTAACGAAAGAAGACGGCGACCTGTCACTGATTACAGACAGGTCAAAAAAAAACTGATAGCTGGCAAATTCCCTCTTCCAAGAATTAACGATATTTTGAATCAACTAGGAAGAGCCAAGTATTTAATAGTCCGATATTGCTTGTACCGATAAAACCTCCTCCAAATAGTAACGAAAGAAGATGGCGACCTGTCACTGATTACAGACAGGTCAACAAAAAACTGATAGCTGGCAAATTCCCTCTTCCAAGAATTAACGATATTTTGAAACAACTAGGAAGAGCCAAGTATTTTTCTTGTCTTGACCTAATGTCGGGTTTTCATCAAACACGACTGGAAGAAAATTCTAGGGATATCACATCTTTTTCAACCAATACTGGTTCTTTCAAATTTAAAACATTACCATACGGGCTTAAAATTGCACCTAATTCCTTCCAGCGTATGATGTCATCGACCCTTGATGGCCTAAAACCATCTCAAGCATTCTTATAGCATGTTTACACGGCAAAATGAAGAACTTGCTTCACTCTCTGAATCATGAATGCGAAGCATACCGTTTCCACGGCACATACTACATGCTTTGACTTCTGTTATAAAATATTATTTTTTGTTTCAATTTTTGTGTTTGTAATTTATAATATTTTAAATTATAATTAAATTATTTGTTTTATATTAACACATATTCACACACCCATATTAATATTGTTTTACTTTTTTGTTTACATTTATATACAGCTCAGATAAACTAGCGATAAAATTAGAGAAGACAGAAATTTTTTATGCTTCGTAAGTAGATTCAAGATTTTATATGGCGAAGCACGTTGATTCGCTCATGATTAGGCTGTGAACCATGAATGAGAGAGCGAAGCAAGAATAATGGGCTGCGTGGAAACATAGTATTATATATGGGCGACCTTGTTGTTCTTGTATGTTCAGAAATACGCAGAAATTTTCAATAAAGCTACATCCTGATAAATGTATATTTTTCAAACATCAAGTAACTTTTTTGGGTCACAAGTGCACTGACAAAGGAATTTACTCGGATGATGGAAAATTCACTACACCTAGAAATGCCGATGATGCCAGAAGATTTATTGCCTTCTGTAACTATTACCGAAGATTCATAAAAAATGTTGCGGAACACTCAATTCACCTTACAAGATAAAAAGGAAAAACACGAAATTTATTTGGTCAAAAGAAAATGATAATGCATTCTAATATCCCTTCTATCGCCGCAAATGCTGCAATATCCAAACTATGAAAAATAATTTTGCATACCAACGGATGCAAGCAAACACGCTTGTGGAGCTATCCTTAGCCAAGAATACAATGGAATTCAATTGCCCGTTGCCTTCGCCTTAAAAGCTTTTACGAAAGGTGAATCTAACAAATCCATTATTGAACAGAAACTGACAGCTATACACTGACCCATAAACATTTTTAGGCCCTATATCTATGGAAGATTATTTTTAGTTAGAAGCTACCATAGACCATTGGAGTACTTAATTTCAATGAATAATCCCCCATCTAAATTCACGGGAATATGATTTTCCAATTGAATATATATAGAGAAAACAAAACTGCGGAGCAGATGCTCTATCACGGATGAACTTTAGTGGCAACAAAACTATGGGTCAAAACATTAATATATTCAAAATAACTAACGATTACAGAATAAATCATTAAACAAAAATAAATAATACTACTATAAATGATACTGATATAGATATTACTACTATATAAAAACTTAACCGCGCGCATATCAAATTATTAACCGAAATGACGTCAGAAAACTAGTTCGCTTAAAGTTCACAACACTTAGGTGCTCAATAATAAAAGGTAAACGTGTTAAGAAATATCGCGAGTATATTGTTAATAGAAAGATTGATTTCGATCAATTTCTGTCAAAGCTTGAACAGATAGCTAATATAATATGCAAGTTTCGCTAGGAGATATAATATTAAAGAATACTCGAGTTAATGAATTTAAGGAGATTGCGAACACCATGGATCACTAGATTATTAAATAAACTTAGAAAAAATATTACTGGAAAAGTATGGAAAAACAGGTAACAAAATACGTTAAAAATTGCGTACACAATTTGAACAAAATACCTCCTAAATATAGAGAGAATATGACAATAACACCAACTTCAGCCAAACATTTCGATATAGTCATTGTAGATATGATAGGGCCATTTATGAAATCAAATTAGGGTTATGAATATAACCATATTATTTGACATATCAAAACACCTAATAGTCGTTCCTTAATCAGACATATTTATGAATTGTATATTAAAATTCGGGCCTACGAAAACTCTGCTCACAGAATATAAGAATCAAGATCTTGCCGATCTTGCAGATTACTTGTAATAAAGCAACTACACTCTACGGCATACCACCACGAAACCTTAGGTGCGGTTGAACAGTCTCATAAAACCCTTAACGAGTACCTGAGAACTTACTTATCACGAGAGAGAAAAGATTGGAATGAATTCGAATTCGCTTACAACACAACCCCGTTATCAGCACATGGTTACTGCCCATTCGAGTTGGTATTTGGCAAACCACTTACACCGCTCAACTTTCTTCTGAAGCATTCAATCGACTACGAGGTTAAATATCGACTACAATTGGCGCACGAACGAGCCAAATTATTAATTGTGAAAACTAAGAATAGACAAAAGGAAAGATATGACAAATCTTCACACCCACAGGACATACAAATAAACGACATGGTCTTGGTGGAGAACTCACCAGGTCATAAATTAGATCAGTTACATATATATAGGACCTTTCCAGGTTGTAGAAATAAGAGATAAAAATGTAGTAATAAGATTAAAGAATAACAAAACCTCCACTATTCGTTAGAACAATATTAATTTATTTTACAAAAATTAAATATTAATATTTAAATATATTTATTTATTTAGAGCATTAGACTGTAATTATAAATTATAGGCTAATGAATTAGAGGCTATGGCAGCTGGGCCTTAGGCACAATATTTCTAAAAATATTTACAACATTACTTGCTTAAATTAAACTATATAGATTGGTTTCGTTTAAGAAAATAATTATTTGAGATATATTTGTTAGAGTAGGATTGGTTAGAAGGGAAGTTGGGACAGGAGAATTAATAAAAATTTGTTGTCGTTGCTTATGAAATTTTGGGCATGTGCTAAGAATATGCTCAATGGTTTCAGGTGTTGTAATTTTGCAGTTGTAAATTTTGGATTTAGTTAAATTCACCAAAAGTCCGTGGGATACCTTGGTATGTCCCAGACGTAGTCTTTTGAATTTTACAATGTGGCTTCTATTTAAAAAACGGGTGTGGGATCTAAGAAATATGGTTATGTTTAGTTTGTTTTTATTTACCATTCTGTACCAGTTAGATGTTTGCTGAAATAGGTGGTTATTTGTAAGATAATGAACTTTTAGAAATTGTTTAATATCTGTAATGCTGTAACTGTTTGTTGTTATAAGTGGGGCTTTGATTGCTTCTTTTACTAATATATCAGCAAATTCAGTATTATACGTAGGTATTTTTTAATTAGTATGTTCTTTATAATTGTGGCGTATATATTACTATTTGCGGTGTATGAAATAGCATTTAATGACGATAACGAGTCGGTGCATATTGCAAATAATAGCATTGGTGGCTCCCATTATAGCAATAATTTCTGCAGTGAAAATTGAGGAGTAATGTGGTAAAATCGAATACTTTATTATTAGAGTGTTGTGGGTAACACTGAAGCTTAATATGTCGTTAAACTTTGATGCATCAGTGAAGATAAAGTTAAACTTTTTGTGTTGAGATTGCATTTCTTTCAATAAGATTCTAAATATTGATGGGTCAGTATTTGTCTTTACCTGACTGTGCAGAGTACTATTTATTGCGTTTTCTGTAAAGTATTCAGTTGGTCTGCATTCTTGCGTGTTTAATTTTCTTATAAGAGAAAGACTGTAACTACTAAATTTCGTAATAATTCGATGTATGACAGATGGTATTTTGGGATTCTTTCTGTTTTTTAGACATTTTCTTACCATACAATATAAGGGGGTGTCCTGACTTTTGTATATACATTTGAATAGTCTGTCTGTTGCTTTCAAAAAGCATATTTGAAATCGGTGTTGTACGGAATGCCCCAAATGCAGCTCTAATAGCTGCATTGATTTTAGTTTTTATTCTTCTAAGTAATGAATTTGGGCTGTGTCCACAAAAACTAAGTGCATAAATAATTCTGGACAGAAGGATCGGTTTTAATATTGATATCAGCGATAATATACTACAGTTGAATTTCTGGCTAGACAAGCACTTTATTACATTAAGTTGTTTGGACAGTGAAGTCGAGAGATAGATATAGGAATAGACCAATTATATCTGCTATTGATATACAGTCTGTTAAGAACATACATTAATATATTTAAATACATTTATATACATTTATTCTGCTTGATCTAATTCTAGTGCATTAACCAATTGCTTACACAATATTTAGTTTAATTTTTTGTTTAATTGCTTATTGCACAATTCCTTTAATATTTTGTTTTTGTTAATCGCATACACAGCATTTTAAGTTCATTAACCATTTAAATTTGTTTACTTATTTTGTTTTTAAGTTCATTTACACTATTTATAAATTAGGTCATTTTTTGTGTTAAGTTTAGCAATTTATCCATTTGTTATTATTCATAAGCTAAGCATTTTATTATTAATTAATTGTATATATAAAAGAACGTAAAAAATAAATATGATTCAGTCGTTTTTTAGTAATCAAAACAATTGTGTTTTATTACCTGAAGGCTTCCTTCAAGTTACAAGTGCTTGTAAGGAATTTGATTGCGATTTAGTGCCAGTTCAAATTTATGTGTTTGAATTGCCTACCACTAAATCTTTTTAACAACAAAAATTTTGGTGACCCCAGGTTTTGGTTAGATATTCTAAGTTTCCCCACATCAGTGGTAAGGGGCTTTGATAGCCATAACAAACAAAAAACACACATCCTTCAGATTTTAGAGGCATAATACAAGGCATCAGGACACCTTGAAGTTATCAAGTTTCCAACACGCAACCAAGACGTTAACAGGATTTACGGGTTGTGTGTATGAAGACAAACACAGTGCTAACTGCTTGAATACTATCAGTTCCGGCAACAGCAAGTTCAACTCCTATTTTGAAAAACCCTCACGAGAAGTGCAGGTCTTGACAAATCAAAAGGAGTAACTACAAGCGGACAACACAAAAACAAACGCAACACAACGCAATCAACCATTCAGGATCTTGTGGCACAACAGGAAATAAGGGCTGGTAATATTGAAAAAATCATTTCAATTATTAAAAAAGCTCCACTCGACAGAAGAACTGAAGAATTTTATCAAAGTAAACGGAATGAACTCATTTCTGTATGGCAGTCATTTGAGAAAACAGAGAATAGAATTCGTGGCGATTCAACTTTGTCAGAAGAGGATCCTTATATTGTAAGGGATTTATACAAATCAACTGGTGCAAAATACAGCTCTATAATTGAATACATTGAGTCAGAAATAAAGAAACTGACGCCTTTAAACAACAAACCAGTACCAACCATAAGAGAGAAGATATCAGAAGACTTTTCATCTAAACAGTATGACGCAGAAGAGGAATCAATTCATGGACTAGCTAGAAGGATAACTGCTCGTATGACAGCACTTACTCGTCTGCTACATGGCTTAGACTCCATAGACGCGGATCAGCCAAAACAGTTTTATCAACTCAAATCAGACACTGTGAAAAATTTATGGACTCAAGTTCAAGATTTATATGACCACATGTGGCAAAGGACTGGAGATCTATCAAAGGTGCGACTACATCAAGATAAATACGATGACCTGGAAGACTTGGTTCAACATTATCTAGTTAAACTTGCAGTATTAATAGACAAATGCAATGAGGGTGCAACTCTTGCGCCACGTCTGGGAAGTGACATGACAGTACACAGTTCAATGCCCCTTCCAAAGGTAACGATTCCTCAATTTAATGGCGACTGTTTGAAGTGGCGTCAGTTCAATGAACTTTTCTTAGAAATGGTAGACAAGCAGTCTCTCCCGAATGTCCAAAAAATGTGGTATCTCAAAACCAATTTATCGGGGGAGGCTGGCAAACTTATAAGCCACCTAACTCTAACAGAAGAAAATTACAAAACGGCATGGACCCTTCTTCAGGAGCGTTACAACAATAAACGGATTCTTGTAGCCACTCTAGTAGAAAGGATCCTGAGTCAACCAAAGGGAACATTATCTAATGCATCAATCAAGACTCTTCATGATACAACAAAAGAATGCATGTTAGCACTTAATAACTTGAATATCGACACATCCGCTTGGGATGCCTTACTAATTCAAATAATGATGAAAAAATTAGATCACACTCTTTATATTCGGTTTATACAATCCTTATCGAAACCGAAGGAGGTGCCCACTATTAGAGAATTATTTTCATTTTTGGAGATGCAATTTGAATCAATGGAGTCGATTGGTAAAACATTAATTACCCATCAAGGTTCCAGCAAGGTTGTTTCCTCTATAGCTTCAGTGGAGAATAACAATAATTGCGAACTATGCAATAATGGTAAGCACCGCATTTATCATTGCAAACAATTCATGGCAATGACAGAAACTGAAAGACTCATTTGGGTACAACAACAGAAACTATGTCTGAACTGTTTTAAGTCTGATCATTTAGCCAAGACTTGTATTTATGGCAACTGTAAAAAATGTAATAACAAGCACAACACGTTACTACATTTATCAAAAAAAAATTCAAGTCTCATCAATAGCCTCAAAGCAAACGCCACCCACAAAGAACGATTTTACACCAGCCAATGCAGCCGCAGTCTCCTCAGCATCGACAGAAGACAAGAAAAATGTAATTTTAGCCACAGCAAGGGTTATTATCAAGGCGGCAAATGGAATTTCAGAAGAATTTAGGGCTGTATTGGATTCAGGTTCACAAGTGAATATAGTGACTGAAAGGCTCGTAAGAAAGTTATCGCTTAAAACAACAGGGATCATTTTGTCCATTGACGGAGTTGGAAGAATTCAAAAAAAGCATATCACCGCGTAAATATGAAAATGATGTCTCGTAATCATGAATTTTCAACTAACTTGGTAGCCTTTGTGTTACCAACAATTATACCAGCACAGCCAAATCATAATTTGGATGTTTCTAATTGGAAAATTCCACAGGACATTCATTTGGCAGATCCCAATTTTAATACACAAGGAAAAATTTATATTCTTTTCGGTGCGGAGTTTTATTTTAGTCTAATACAACCTGGTACCATAAAGATTTCGAATGACCATCCTATACTTCAAAATACTTCGCTTGGCTGGATTGTAGGCGGCTTACTCAAACAACCCACAATTGATTTCCCATCTGCAACGTATACATGTGCGGTTTTTGACGCTGAAACCTCATTAGAAGAAGCAATCGTACAACTATGGAAACTCGATGAGATAGAGTCAAATGAGAAAATAATGTCTCCAGCAGAAAATCTGTGTGAATCTCACTTCAATCAGCACGTTCAGATGGACTTCAGTGGTCGTTTTATTGTCAACCTTCCGTTCAGCGAGAATCCAGCAGCATTGGGGCATTCTCATCAAATGGCATATAATAGATTCATTAGTCTAGAGCAACGGCTACAGAAAAATACAAATATCCAAGGTCAGTACATTCAATTCATGAGGGAATATGAAAATTTAGGACACATGGAAAAGGTCAACTTGGTTAACATATCAAATCCAAAATACTTTATTCCATATCATTGTGTTCTAAAACCTGATAGCACAACAACAAAACTCAGAGTAGTTTTCGATGCTTCTGCAAAAACGTCAACAGGCTATTCTCTAAATGAATTAATGTACACTGGGCCAACTATCCAAAGTGATCTGTTTTCTATTTTACTACGGTGTCGAATGCCTAAATTTGTCTTTACAACAGACATCGAAAAAATGTACAGACAGATATTAATCAGTCCAGACAACCATCAATACCAGTTGATCATATGGAGAGAGAATCCTTCATTACCAATTAATTATTATAGGCTTAATACAGTAACATACGGCACACGAGCAGCTCCTTATTTGGCTACAAAATGTTTACAGAGAATTGCAGAAGAAAACATGGCTCGCTATCCACTTGAATCTCCAATGCTAAAAGATAATTTCTATATGGATGACGGTCTCGGCGGTGCTGATAACTTAAGTACAGCGGTTGAAACTCAAAGAGAACTAATAGCTATTTTGAAAAAACACGGATTCAATCTAAGGAAATGGTGTTCAAATACTTCTAGATTACTGAAAAATATACCACATAGTGATCGAGAAGTCAACTTAGATTTCAATTACAATATAAGCAAAACAATAAAAACATTGGGATTATATTGGATGCCTCAAACCGATCAATTTTGCATTAAGGTAAAAACTAACCGTATTCAAGTAATATCGAAACGCACAGTTACTTCCGAGCTCGCAAAACTATTCGATCCCCTTGGTCTCCTTGCTCCTATTGTGGTGAAAGCAAAGATATTTATTCAACAATTGTGGCAACTTACACTAGATTGGGATGAACCATTACCTCAGAAGCTCTGTGCTACTTGGAATACATTTCGAATTGATCTGGAAAATCTCAACAATTTCAAAATATCTCGACATATATTTTATGACGAGATTCCAATAGAAACACAATTACATGTGTTCACAGATGCATCGGAAAAGGCCTTTGGCGCGGCTGTGTATATTCGTTCTTTTACAAAGGATGGAAAAGTAGGTGTGCGATTGCTTTGTGCGAAATCAAGAGTGGCTCCTTTGAAACAACAAACGCTACGTCGGCTAGAGCTGTGTGGCGCAGTAGTAGCAGCTTAACTTGCTAACAATGTAAAAATCGACTTAAAGTTTCAAGATCGGACTATGTTCCTATGACCCGATTCCGAAATATTTCTTTCCTGGATAAAATCACAATCGTCTTTATATAAAACATTCGTCGCTTATAGGGTATCAACTGTTCAAACATTAACATTGCCAGAACAATGGAGACATGTACAATCGAAAGATAATCCTGCCGACATTCTATCCCGAGGTCTTCAACCATCAGATCTGTCTAAATGTGGATTATGGTTTCACGGGCCAGTATTTCTTCATGGAAAAGAAGAGCTGTGGCGGGCGGAAGTATCTCCTCAACATTTTATTCCAAACAACATGGAATTAAAAAAGGTAGTTACTGCAGCAATAGTAACGACAGACATCGATTTCATATATAGAATTCAACACAAAAATTCGTTTAGAAGATTGCAAAGGATTTTGGCATATGTACTCAGATTCACAAGAAACTTACGAATGTCAAATTCGCAGCGACCAAAAAATATATCACCTATTCCTAAGGAGCTAGACGACTCCCTTCGTTTTATTATTCAAGCCATACAAGCTTCAGATTTTGCAGTCGAAATGAAACAATTGAAAGGCGACAACCAAATAAGCAACCATAGCTCTATCAGCAGTTTATCACCATTTTTAGACGAGGAAGGCGTTATTCGCGTAGGAGGAAGATTGAAACATTCCAATCTACAACCAGACGCAAAACACCCAATAATATTACCATATAACGATCCCTTGGTAAAATTAGTATTTACAATGACGCATGAAGAGTACAAGCACTGTGGAACTCAAGCACTTCTAAGTACAATAAGACAAAGGTTTTGGCCAATAAAAGGAAAGATAACAGCACGATCAATTATTCAAAAATGCATAAGGTGCACTAGAGCGCGACCGCAATTATACCAACAGGTAATGGGTAATCCACCAAAACAAAGAGTAGTTCCTGCTAGACCATTTATAAACTCTGGTGTAGACTATTGTGGCCCATTCTGGGTACACTACAAAGTCAGAGGTAAAAGACCAACCAAAGCTTATATAGCTGTGTTCTGCTGTTTTGCAACAAAGGCAGTCCACTTGGAGCTTGTGTCTGACTTATCAACTGAATCGTTCATTGGGGCTCTTAAACGATTTATTGCTCGTCGTGGTCACTGTCAAAATATTTATTGTGATAATGCTACGAATTTTGTCGGAGCAAAAAATAGTTTGGCAGAATTATCTAAAAACATATATTCAGACAAGGCACAGGAAGTAATCATTTCAGCTTCCAGCTCAAAGGGCATAGAATTTCACTTTATCCCACCGAGAGCACCACATTTTGGAGGCCTATGGGAAGCTGCAGTGAAGTCCGCAAAACATCTCTTGGTACGAAGTGTATCAACTGAAGCACTAACCCATGAAGAATTAGAAACAATTATCATCGAAATCGAAGCAATTTTGAATTCTCGCCCTCTCACTCCACTATCAAACGATCCAAACAGTCTTGAAGCATTGACACCGGGTCATTTTCTTATCGGTGAAGCACTAACATCGCAAGTAGACAGCAGAGCTAATACTCTTAAGACGTCCAGCATATCACACTGGAAGTTAATATCACACATAAAACACCAATTCTGGAAAAGGTGGTCAGCAGAATATTTACATTAACTCCAACAACGTCACAAATGGAAGCAAAAGATCAGCAATCTCAAAACGGGAGATATGGTTATCATCAAAGAAGATAACCTTCCTCCGATGAAATGGCCTCTAGGAAGAATTTTAAATGTGTTCACTGGTGATGACGGTGCTGTAAGAGTGGCTGAAGTAAAAACATCAACAGGGGTATTAAAGCGACCCATTCACAGGCTGGCTCCACTATTTCCAGAAAATGAAAAAGAAGTCCCAACAGAAATAAAACCAACACTAGGACGATCTTTGCCCAGGAAAGACGATAAGGATACCATCCCAACAAAAAGATTCAAGGCTTCAAATAACCCGACAATACTAACTGCATTATTATTACTATTCCTAATGCCTATGGTGCTGTGCAATAACTTGATAGTTACACCATTTCAGAATGATCCAGGGTTGTATTTCGAAGGAGTAGGAAAGGTGAAACTGAATACGGCGGAATGGAAAATGTTAGTGTATTACGATTTAACGCCATTTCATTCAGAAATAAAATCCTTGTCATCAGGTTTGCAAACTTTACCGCAACTGTGCTCTGTAATGCAACAACACTCGATGTGCAATATCTTGGTGAACAACATGAAGCAAATCAAAAATGAATTACTCCAAGAAGAAGAATTATTTTCGAACAGACGTTTTAAAAGATCTCCATTTAACATAGTGGGCACTATTGCCCGTTCACTTTTTGGTGTTCTTGATGCAGACTACGCAGAAGAAATGTCAAGGACTATTAACAAGGCCAAAATCGAACACGGCCACATAACTAGTCTTTTAAAAAATCAAACATCAATAATTGATTCAACCATCAACGTCATTAAACAGGATGAAGTTAATACTCAGAATAAAATAAATGAGATATTAGAAATGGTTGAGCCAAACAAAAATGAAGTAGCTAAGGAATCTTCCCAACTAAGCAACTCGCAACTTGTTGGACTTCTGTCAACTCACTTGGCATTAACAGCAATAAGTCTACAGAGAACAGAGGCCGAAATCATTAATGTACTTACTGATACTCATATGGGAAAAATAAGCCCTGTTTTATTGTCTCCTAATCAATTAAAGGAGGAGATTACTGTCATCAAGGCTAATCTCCCAGCGTCACATACTCTTCCAACAGTAGGTGATAACTAAACTGTAACAAAATATGAAGTTATTTTCGAAGTTAAAATACCTCTAGTTAATCAACAGTTCTTTGAGCTGTTCAAAATAGTACCAGTTCCAACAATAAAAAATAATACTTTAATCGCCATCAAACCAGACACATCATACCTAGCAACAGATGTACATAGAGAGGAATATATGCTTCTGAATTCAGAGGACGTACCAAATTGCATCAAAGCCAAGGATGACGAATATATTTGTAAAAATCAGCAGTCAAAACTCAGAAGAAATGCCAATGCCAATCCCTGTGAGATCGATATCTTCAATAATCAATCAACAACCAATTGCAATTTCCAAAGAATCCCAGGAACAACAGTTTGGAATCAATTGAATCATCAAAATAAGTGGATCTTTGCTACTACAACCGACATTGAAGCGTCAGTGGTATGTGACATGAAACACACGCCCTTCTCAATTAGAAATGCTGGAATAATGGAAGTTGGTTCCAATTGTGTAATGAAAAACAATTTTGTATCAATACAAGGGCATTTTGAAGCATCAAATAGTATAGATACCTCCTATGTAAGACTAAAACATATCGAATCAATAAGTCGACCACAGGAAATAGAAAGGATTTTTGTTAACACTAAAGGGACTCAATACAAGGTCCACTTAGAGGAGCTGAAAAATCTACAAAAACAATTAAGTGAGTCAACTCTAGAACATTTACCACAACTCATAAACGCTAAAAGTAAACATCATCACGCTGTCAGCTACACCTTGCTTATTTGTTGCATCATTATATTACTTTGCCTGCTGAGTTGGAAGATCCGTTCAAAATTCAATAAAACATCTCAGTTCACACCCAAGCCAGCTATGAGGTCACAGTCATCAACACCAGCTGTGGTAGAACCCTAAACCAGTCGATCAATCCACCCTAGGTGCACTAAGTTCATAATTTGAACGGCGTTCAACGCGGCGGAGAATGTTAAGAACATACATTAATATATTTAAATACATTTATATACATTTATTCTGCTTGACCTAATTCTAGTGCATTAAATAATTGCTTACACAATATTTAGTTTAATTTTTTGTTTAATTGCTTATTGCACAATTCCTTTAATATTTTGTTTTTGTTAATCGCATACACAGCATTTTAAGTTCATTAACCATTTAAATTTGTTTACTTATTTTGTTTTTAAGTTCATTTGCACTATTTATAAATTAGGTAATTTTTGTGTTAAGTTTAGCAATTTATCCATTTGTTATTATTCATAAGCTAAGCATTTTATTATTAATTAATTTTATATAAAAGAACGTAAAAAATAAATATGACTCAGTCGTTTTTTAGTAATCAAAACAATTGTGTTTTATTACCTGACGGCTTCCTTCAAGTTACAAGTGCTTGTAAGGAATTTGATTGCGATTTAGTGCCAGTTCAAATTTATGTGTTTGAATTGCCTACCACTAAATCTTTTTAACAGCAAACACAGTCCAAGTGTCTTTAGTGATTCTACCTCATTAATAGAGAAGTTGTTGCAATTGATTCTGTATTTGCAAGATCTCTTTCTGCAGATATGTATGCCTTTACATTTAGAGTTAGATAATTTTGCGCCCGAATATTTACACCATTCATAAATATCCCGGAAGAGGTCATCAACATTAATTGTTGGATTTTTTTTGGATTTAGATTAAAGTCATCTGCATAGGCTGTAAAATCTATGTGTTTGTAGACAGAGATTATAGAACAGATTTTGTTAAATGCTATTAAAAACAATATAACTGATAACGGAGATCCTGGAGAGATCCCGTTTTGTTATGGGTAACTGTTTGAGAAATGTATGCCAACTTTGGTTATAACTTTTATAATTTAATTAATTTATAATTTTTCTTTTCGACATGAAGTTCATGATATACCCTATGATTCTAGACCCAATACCCCATGCAAGGAGTTGATCGACAATTGTGTGTGCTCCAATTTTGTCCAATGCTTTCTCGAAGTGATATTACTGTAAGGTGTTTCTTTAGTTTAAGGCTATTTGCAATCTGATAATCTACATATAGTAGAGGATCGATTGTTGATTTGGCTTTCATGAACCCGAATTGTCGACTATTGAGAAGCTTATGTGCCTTAACAAGCCACCATAGCCTATTTGCTATGATTTTATCGAGAGTTTTCGATAGGCAGGAGTTAAGAGATATTGGACGATATGAATTCGCTAGGGTCTTATTACACTGCTTTTTAGGTATAGGGACGATAACGCTTGTTTTAAATTGTTGCGGAATAGTAGAGCTGTATTGTATAGTTGAGGTAATCTGTATTTCATGTCACTTGGAATATTCTTGAGCATTGGATAAGAAATCCTATCTAAGCCGGAGGTTTTACCTTTAAACCTGTTTATTACTCTTGTAAGTTCGGAAAGGGTTATACTTTGTTCAATTATGTTGGCTGGAAGCTATGGATTTATTGAAGGTAATGTAGTCCTATTTTTTTATTTTGAAATTCAGTTTTTTGCCGAGTTTTTTGACCAGAATTTCATTTTTTTACATAAGATGTTTGCTATATCGATTCTGTTTGTAGTCAAGAACTGAAGAATATTACCTGTTTGAAGACTGTGATTTTTAGATTTGGTTTTATATCCTGTGATGTTTTTCCAAAGACTGTCTGTTCTAAACATTAGGTTAATAATAGATGATGTAAAAGTTTCTATAGCTATTATTTTTGCAGTTTAAATTTGTGTTTTTAGCTTTGCATTGAAGTTTATAAGATCTTGGTTATTAATATTCTTTTTAAATATAATACAGGCGTCGTTTTTTCTGTTTTTTAAATTTTCGAGATTTTTGTTCCACCATTGGACTTTTCTGGATTTAAATTTTGTAGAGCTTTATGGGATAGAATGGTTTGCAGCCTCAATTATTATTTTACGTATTGTAACGATGAAAGTCAGGACCTTCGTTTTCACCTCCACAACAACTATTATTATTATTATTATGAATTATTATCATGAATTATTATTATGAATTATTACTATGAATTATGCATTTCTTTTGTGAAACATATTAGTATTATAAGTTTATTATTAGGAATTAATTTAAGTTACGTACTTGTTTTAAATTAACGGTCGGGAGATGCGTGTCGCCACCTATGAGTCGCGGACCGCGCTATCAAAAACAGTCAGCTGGCAAGTAAATAAAAACATCACAGCTGTCATTGAGTCAGATACACAAGCAAGTTGCATGTGTGGGTGACTGTATGTGTACGATGAGACGGGTATAAAAGGCAGAACAAAAGATAAAATCGGGGAGTTAGCAAGCAGCTTGCCTGCCGGTAAGAAGTGTTTGGTGAGGAATTGTATAATTCCCCAATTTATTTCTTGCTAACTGCTCGAGTTGAAAATTGCTGGAAGGAACAACACCACAGAAGCGTTACTTCTACCGGTGTTGGCTCGACCCTGCGATTGATTCTGGAGAGGAATTGTAAATTCCCTAGAATCACGTCACGTGGCCGAGAGCTCCCAGCAATCTCTGCGCGTATTAAGTAAATTGCTCGCGCTACGTAAGCTACCTGCGCCGCCGCTGAGTGGGTCACCGTCGTCTGTGGGTCATCGCTGTTGAAGCGCTACCTGCGTTATCGCTTGTTTGAGCGACCTGTGCCGCCGCTGTTGAAGCGCTACCTGCGCCATCGCTGTTTGCGTCGCTGCTCGTGTCAATGCCGCCCGGTAGCGCCGCCGTGTGTTTAAGCGCTATCTGCGCCATCGCTGTTGCGTCGCTGCCCGTGCCATTGCCGCCCGGTAGCGCCGCCGTGTGTCAAGCGCTATCTACGCCATCGCTGTTAAAGCGCTACCTGCGCCATTACTCTTTGCGCCGCTGCCCGTACCATTGCCGCCCGGTAGCGTCGCCCTGTGTTCAAGCGCTACCTGCGCCATCGGTGTTCAAGCACTATCTGCGCCATCGCTGTTAAATCGCTACCTGCGCCATCGCTGTTTGCGCCGCTGCCCGTGCCATTGCCGCCCGGTAGCGTCGCCGTGTGTTCAAGCGCTACATGCGCCATCGCTGTTGAAGCGCTACCTGCGCCATCGCTGTTGCGTCGCTTCCTGTGCCATTGCCGCTTGGTAGCGTCGCTGTGTGTTTAAGCGCTACCTGCGCCATCGCTGTTGAAGCGCTACCTGAGCCATCGTTTTTTGCTTTATTGCCCGTGCCCTTGCCCCCCGGTGGAGTCGCGGTGTGTTCAAGCGCTACCTGCGCCATCGCCGTTTGCGTCGCCTTCTTCCCTGTCACCAACTACGCTACGCTGCCCGTTGGCAGAACTGCCAACTTCACGCCCTGCGCCATTTAACACCGGTGGTTTAATTCATTGGTGGTTTCGTTCCCGACCGTTAGTTAGCCGTCGCTATAGCCTTAAGAATTAGGAGAATAAAACATAAAGTGAAGTTTTATAACGTTTTTCGAACAAGAAGTGTTTCATTTCCTTTCCGTCCTAGGACGATAAAAAAAATTGCAACGACCCTGGACTCCGCTGCAGCTATCCCAGCAACCAGCGTAGAACGTGTCGTTACATTGGCGCCCGAGCAGGGACACTATAAGTGTCTTAAGTAAAAAAAAAAGGAAACGAAACGAAACATAGAAAAAAAGTTGCGATGTTGCGAACGTCTTGGGCATACTCGCTACGAAAGGAGGAATTGGTGAAATACCTCAGCCAGTATGAGAAAGAACTCGCTGGCACCGTCGAAGTTTTGCGGAAACGATTTGCGAAATTTCTCGCCTCCGAACACGAGGAAGATCGAATGAGGGAGCTGCTTGTACTGCAAAGCACACATGAAGCCACACTTAAGATACCACCATCAGCAGAAGCGGGACACCGCCGAACGGAATCCCCATTTAAATCAGACCTATTCATGCATACTGAGTATACGGATGCCATCGATAAACGATCTGAGCCAGCCGATCAATCTAAGAGCGTGCCCGCCATACCCGCTCCGATATCATATCGCGGCGATTATAGGCATGTCGACGTGATCGAGATAGTAAGGAAATGCGGTTTGAAGTATACAGGAGGTAAAGACCCGTTAGAGTTCATAGAAAGAATTGAGGAGCTCGCCGATATGTATCACGTGCAGACGGATCACCTGCCCCACCTAATGCCGGAATTACTGCGTGACCGAGCCCTAATTTGGTTTCGAAACAATAATCGACAATGGAAACAGTGGGCACAGTTCAAAAACGATTTTTTACAGTTTTTTCTCCCGCCACGCTATTTTGAGAAACTGGAGGATGAAATTCGCAAGCGCACTCAACGCCCCAAAGAGGTCTTCAAAGATTACCTGCTGGCACTGCAAAATTTGATGCGGCCCACTAATATGTCCGAGCAACAAAAGCTCGAAAGGATATTCCGTAACTCCCAACCCGACTACCAGTGGTACATCCGGCGGAAGGATTTTACAACGCTCGCCGAGCTGCTTCAACTAGCGGACGAGCTGGAAGGAATTCCGTCTACCTCACAACCACATCGAGGGGAGTTTCACAGAATGATGCGCGGAAAACAGCGAAAGTCTGATGGTGGATACGTCGGAGAGGAGAAGGGTCAAACGTCTTTAGTTTTATCTCCCCGACGCTGATTCACCGCTTGTCTAATTCGGTCAAGCGAATTCCGGTGAACATCAAAGTGTTTCTTGCGGATGAATCGGAAAAACTTATAACCGATTCAGTGCGGCTGAAAGTCTCTCTCGGAAACATGACCAGGCCATGTCAGTTTCTGATCATGCAGGAGGCGCTGGAGTACCTCGTCCTGGGATTGGACGCGCTCCGGATGTTCAAGGCCAGGTTCAGTTGTGCTGGTCTACAAGAACTCCGATGAATTCGCCCAGAAATCAGTCCCATTGCAAACAACCACTTAGCGCATATCAACCACGTCGCCGCCAACCACCGCCATGTCCACCCAAACGAGAAGTCAACTACCGGATGTTACATGAGGTAAACCTTCCAACATACGCATCGCCGGTACCAGATGATGAAATTTTTCAAGTGAACCCGAAGATACCCATAGTGGATTTTATTGACCAAGTCAACGCCCCACCTGCCCCAGCGGGGCCTTCCGATCCCACCCGTAAATCACAAAGAGATTCGGGATACTATGACCCTACCGTCAGAGAAATCCGACGAACCTATCGCGGCGCTAAAGATCGCACCGTCGATTTGCGTTCTTCGACGGCCGGTAGAGGTCGGTCTGTTATTAACGAATGGACATCACCCACGCCACACCGACTATTCCAAATGGTAAGCCAAGAAATAGCATTGCCAGCAAATTCAATATTGTCCTCGGACTCCACGACGGGGTCATCAACTTCCTCAACCTCTTCATCAGGGCGATTCTTATCACCGATTCCCAAAGTGACTACATCAGTAGGAACTGGGGATCCGCCTACACCCGAGTCCCCTGCACCACCAGAGCAGGAAGCTATAAAGGGGACTTTGCAAAAGCCAAGAGAGATTGTCCTGCCTGATGCACCACAGGCACTGCAGGAGGAAATCCGGGAGCTCATCAAAATACGGGTAAGACACCATCAACTCCGCCAGTTGCGTAGCTGTGAAGGACGGCTGTTCCGAATCACCGTCGCCCGAAGTGGTAAGCTCCGTATCATCCAGATTTCATGATTACCAGGAGAAGAGGGCCTGTGAACGGGGGGAGGCAGTGTAACGATGAAAGTCAGGACCTTCGTTTTCACCTCCACAACAACTATTATTATTATGAATTATTATCATGAATTATTATTATGAATTATTACTATGAATTATGCATTTCTTTTGTGAAACATATTAGTATTATAAGTTTATTATTAGGAATTAATTTAAGTTACGTACTTGTTTCAAATTAACGGTCGGGAGATGCGTGTCGCCACCTACGAGTCGCAGACCGCGCTATCAAAAACAGTCAGCTGGCAAGTAAATAAAAACATCACAGCTGTCATTGAGTCAGATACACAAGCAAGTTGCATGTGTGGGTGACTGTATGTGTACGATGAAACGGGTATAAAAGGCAGAACAAAAGATAAAATCCGGGAGTTAGCAAGCAGCTTGCCTGCCGGTAAGAAGTGTTTGGTGAGGAATTGTATAATTCCCCAATTTATTTCTTGCTAACAGTTCGAGTTGAAAATTGCTGGAAGGAACAACACCACAGAAGCGATACTTCTACCGGTGTTGGCTCGACCCTGCGATTGATTCTGGAGAGGAATTGTAAATTCCCTAGAATCACGTCACGTGGCCGAGAGCTCCCAGCAATCTCTGCGCGTATTAAGTATATTGCTTGCGCTACGTAAGCTACCTGCGCCGCCGCTGAGTGGGTCACCGTCGTCTGCGGGTCATCGCTGTTGAAGCGCTACCTGCGCCATCGCTTGTTTGAGCGCTACCTGTGCCGCCGCTGTTGAAGTGCTACCTGCGCCATCGCTGTTTGCGTCGATGCTCGTGTCATTGCCGCCCGGTAGCGACGCCGTGTGTTTAAGCGCTATCTGCGCCATCGTTGTTGCGTCGCTGCCCGTGCCATTGCCGCCCGGTAGCGCCGCCTTTTATCAAGCGCTATCTGCGCCAACGCTGTTAAAGCGCTACCTGCGCCATCACTGTTCGCGCCGCTGCCCGTGCCATTGCCGCCCGGTAGCGTCGCCCTGTGTTCAATCGCTACCTGCGCCATCGCTGTTTGCGTCGCTGCCCGTGCCATTGCCGCCCGGTAGCGTCGCCGTGTGTTTAAGTGCTACCTGCGCCATCGCTGTTGAAGCGCTATCTGCGCCATCGCTGTTAAAGCGCTAACTGCGCCATCGCTGTTTGCGCCGCTGCCCGTGCCATTGCGGCCCGGTAGCGTCGCCGTGTGTTCAAGCGCTACCTGCGCCATCGCTTTTTGCGTCGCTGCCCGTGCTATTGCTGCCCGGTAGCGACGCCGTGTGTTTAAGCGCTACCTGCGCCATCGCTTTTTGCTTTACTGCCCGTACCCTTGCCGCCCGGTAGCGTCGCCCTGTGTTCAAGCGCTACCTGCGCCATCGGTGTTCAAGCACTATCTGCGCCATCGCTGTTAAATCGCTACCTGCGCCATCGCTGTTTGCGCCGCTGCCCGTGCCATTGCCGCCCGGTAGCGTCGCCGTGTGTTCAAGCGCTACATGCGCCATCGCTGTTGCGTCGCTTCCCGTGCCATTGCCGCTTGGTAGCGTCGCTGTGTGTTTAAGCGCTACCTGCGCCATCGCTGTTGAAGCGCTACCTGAGCCATCGTTTTTTGCTTTATTGCCCGTGCCCTTGCCCCCCGGTAGCGTCGCGGTGTGTTCAAGCGCTACCTGCGCCATCGCCGTTTTCGTCGCCTTCTTCCCTGTCACCAACTACGCTACGCTGCCCGTTGGCAGAACTGCCAACTTCACGCCCTGCGCCATTTAACACCGGTGGTTTAATTCATTGGTGGTTTCGTTCCCGACCGTTAGTTAGCCGTCGCTATAGCCTTAAGAATTAGGAGAATAAAACATAAAGTGAAGTTTTATAACGTTTTTCGAACAAGAAGTGTTTCATTTCCTTTCCGTCCTAGGACGATAAAAAAAATTGCAACGACCCTGGACTCCGCTGCAGCTATCCCAGCAACCAGCGTAGAACGTGTCGTTACATTGGCGCCCGAGCAGGGACACTATAAGTGTCTTAAGTAAAAAAAAAAGGAAACGAAACGAAACATAGAAAAAAAGTTGCGATGTTGCGAACGTCTTGGGCATACTCGCTACGAAAGGAGGAATTGGTGAAATACCTCAGCCAGTATGAGAAAGAACTCGCTGGCACCGTCGAAGTTTTGCGGAAACGATTTGCGAAATTTCTCGCCTCCGAACACGAGGAAGATCGAATGAGGGAGCTGCTTGTACTGCAAAGCACACATGAAGCCACACTTAAGATACCACCATCAGCAGAAGCGGGACACCGCCGAACGGAATCCCCATTTAAATCAGACCTATCCATGCATACTGAGTATACGGATGCCATCGATAAACGATCTGAGCCAGCCGATCAATCTAAGAGCGTGCCCGCCATACCCGCTCCGATATCATATCGCGGCGATTATAGGCATGTCGACGTGATCGAGATAGTAAGGAAATGCGGTTTGAAGTATACAGGAGGTAAAGACCCGTTAGAGTTCATAGAAAGAATTGAGGAGCTCGCCGATATGTATCACGTGCAGACGGATCACCTGCCCCACCTAATGCCGGAATTACTGCGTGACCGAGCCCTAATTTGGTTTCGAAACAATAATCGACAATGGAAACAGTGGGCACAGTTCAAAAACGATTTTTTACAGTTTTTTCTCCCGCCACGCTATTTTGAGAAACTGGAGGATGAAATTCGCAAGCGCACTCAACGCCCCAAAGAGGTCTTCAAAGATTACCTGCTGGCACTGCAAAATTTGATGCGGCCCACTAATATGTCCGAGCAACAAAAGCTCGAAAGGATATTCCGTAACTCCCAACCCGACTACCAGTGGTACATCCGGCGGAAGGATTTTACAACGCTCGCCGAGCTGCTTCAACTAGCGGACGAGCTGGAAGGAATTCCGTCTACCTCACAACCACATCGAGGGGAGTTTCACAGAATGATGCGCGGAAAACAGCGAAAGTCTGATGGTGGATACGTCGGAGAGGAGAAGGGTCAAACGTCTTTAGTTTTATCTCCCCGACGCTGATTCACCGCTTGTCTAATTCGGTCAAGCGAATTCCGGTGAACATCAAAGTGTTTCTTGCGGATGAATCGGAAAAACTTATAACCGATTCAGTGCGGCTGAAAGTCTCTCTCGGAAACATGACCAGGCCATGTCAGTTTCTGATCATGCAGGAGGCGCTGGAGTACCTCGTCCTGGGATTGGACGCGCTCCGGATGTTCAAGGCCAGGTTCAGTTGTGCTGGTCTACAAGAACTCCGATGAATTCGCCCAGAAATCAGTCCCATTGCAAACAACCACTTAGCGCATATCAACCACGTCGCCGCCAACCACCGCCATGTCCACCCAAACGAGAAGTCAACTACCGGATGTTACATGAGGTAAACCTTCCAACATACGCATCGCCGGTACCAGATGATGAAATTTTTCAAGTGAACCCGAAGATACCCATAGTGGATTTTATTGACCAAGTCAACGCCCCACCTGCCCCAGCGGGGCCTTCCGATCCCACCCGTAAATCACAAAGAGATTCGGGATACTATGACCCTACCGTCAGAGAAATCCGACGAACCTATCGCGGCGCTAAAGATCGCACCGTCGATTTGCGTTCTTCGACGGCCGGTAGAGGTCGGTCTGTTATTAACGAATGGACATCACCCACGCCACACCGACTATTCCAAATGGTAAGCCAAGAAATAGCATTGCCAGCAAATTCAATATTGTCCTCGGACTCCACGACGGGGTCATCAACTTCCTCAACCTCTTCATCAGGGCGATTCTTATCACCGATTCCCAAAGTGACTACATCAGTAGGAACTGGGGATCCGCCTACACCCGAGTCCCCTGCACCACCAGAGCAGGAAGCTATAAAGGGGACTTTGCAAAAGCCAAGAGAGATTGTCCTGCCTGATGCACCACAGGCACTGCAGGAGGAAATCCGGGAGCTCATCAAAATACGGGTAAGACACCATCAACTCCGCCAGTTGCGTAGCTGTGAAGGACGGCTGTTCCGAATCACCGTCGCCCGAAGTGGTAAGCTCCGTATCATCCAGATTCCATGATTACCAGGAGAAGAGGGCCTGTGAACGGGGGGAGGCAGTGTAACGATGAAAGTCAGGACCTTCGTTTTCACCTCCACAACAACTATTATTATTATGAATTATTATCATGAATTATTATTATGAATTATTACTATGAATTATGCATTTCTTTTGTGAAACATATTAGTATTATAAGTTTATTATTAGGAATTAATTTAAGTTACGTACTTGTTTCAAATTAACGGTCGGGAGATGCGTGTCGCCACCTACGAGTCGCAGACCGCGCTATCAAAAACAGTCAGCTGGCAAGTAAATAAAAACATCACAGCTGTCATTGAGTCAGATACACAAGCAAGTTGCATGTGTGGGTGACTGTATGTGTACGATGAAACGGGTATAAAAGGCAGAACAAAAGATAAAATCCGGGAGTTAGCAAGCAGCTTGCCTGCCGGTAAGAAGTGTTTGGTGAGGAATTGTATAATTCCCCAATTTATTTCTTGCTAACAGATCGAGTTGAAAATTGCTGGAAGGAACAACACCACAGAAGCGATACTTCTACCGGTGTTGGCTCGACCCTGCGATTGATTCTGGAGAGGAATTGTAAATTCCCTAGAATCACGTCACGTGGCCGAGAGCTCCCAGCAATCTCTGCGCGTATTAAGTATATTGCTTGCGCTACGTAAGCTACCTGCGCCGCCGCTGAGTTGGTCACCGTCGTCTGCGGGTCATCGCTGTTGAAGCCCTACCTGCGCCATCGCTTGTTTGAGCGCAACATGTGCCGCCGCTGTTGAAGTGCTACCTGCGCCATCGCTGTTTGCGTCGCTGCTCGTGTCATTGCCGCCCGGTAGCGACGCCGTGTGTTTAAGCGCTATCTGCGCCATCGTTGTTGCGTCGCTGCCCGTGCCATTGCCGCCCGGTAGCGCCGCCTTTTATCAAGCGCTATCTGCGCCAACGCTGTTAAAGCGCTACCTGCGCCATCACTGTTCGCGCCGCTGCCCGTGCCATTGCCGCCCGGTAGCGTCGCCCTGTGTTCAATCGCTACCTGCGCCATCGCTGTTTGCGTCGCTGCCCGTGCCATTGCCGCCCGGTAGCGTCGCCGTGTGTTTAAGTGCTACCTGCGCCATCGCTGTTGAAGCGCTATCTGCGCCATCGCTGTTAAAGCGCTAACTGCGCCATCGCTGTTTGCGCCGCTGCCCGTGCCATTGCGGCCCGGTAGCGTCGCCGTGTGTTCAAGCGCTACCTGCGCCATCGCTTTTTGCGTCGCTGCCCGTGCTATTGCTGCCCGGTAGCGACGCCGTGTGTTTAAGCGCTACCTGCGCCATCGCTTTTTGCTTTACTGCCCGTACCCTTGCCGCCCGGTAGCGTCGCCGTGTGTTCAAGCGCTACCTGCGCCATCGCCGTTTGCGTCGCCTTTTTCCCTGTCACCAACTACGCTACGCTGCCCGTTGGCAGAACTGCCAGCTTCACGCCCTGCGCCATTTAACACCGGTGGTTTAATTCATTGGTGGTTTCGTTCCCGACCGTTAGTTAGCCGTCGCTATAGCCTTAAGAATTAGGAGAATAAAACATAAAGTGAAGCTTTATAACGTTTTTCGAACAAGAAGTGTTTCATTTCCTTTCCGTCCTAGGACGATAAATAAAATTGCAACGACCCTGGACTCCGCTGCAGCTATCCCAGCAACCAGCGTAGAACGTGTCGTTACAGTATATTTGCACTTTTATTGTTAACTTCATTTGCTGTAATTTTTGTTGAATTCAGTCTAGAGCAGATTTTACTAAATTTACCCCAGTCAGCTTGCGTGGTTTTGAATACAGGCTTCAAAGCCTGTTTTGGTGATTGTTGAAAATGGAATGAAGTTATGATTGGAAAATAATCGCTGCCAAAAAGGCTACTTTCAATTTCCCAATTAAGCAAAAGCACTATTAAGAAAGAAAAAAACATGAAACCTTTTAAGTTTTAATCTCTTCTGTCTCAACTAATAAAGTAATTGTTAAAACGTTACAGTGGTTACTAAGTCGATCTATGTATTGAGAGCTAAACCTGTTTATTTTATCTTTAATGAAAGGAACCCTAAGATTTCTGAATGTTGGTCACATACCATGGGGTATTTGCTATAAACCTTAAAGTTTTAGACTGATAATGTTGTAGAATTTCCACATTAGAGTTACTCGCCGTGCCCCATAACCGCAGTCCATATGTCCACACTGGTTTTAATATAGTTTTGTATAATAAGATCTTATTTTCCAGGCTTAGCTCGGATTTATGTCCTAACAACCACCACATTTTTCTAGTATTAATATTAAGATGATCTCTCTTTGCTATGATGTGATTTTTCCAGGTGAGTCTATTATCAAGGAGCATTCCCAAATATTTAACGGTTTTAGTTTTTGGAATTTCTGAATCGTAAATATACAATGATGGACATTATTCTTTTCTCAGAGTAAATGTAACATGATTAGATTTATCTGCATTAATGCAAATTTTAAATTTGTACCTAGTATCGTGCTTCAACTGCAGAGCTGCTAGATGCTAATACTCTGCATCTGCATTGGTTGCTATTACAATATTTTCATTTAATGGCATATCAAGTGTATAAAGTGTACAACACAGGGCCTAATGCACTACCCTGTGGAACATCTTATTTAAATTAACATAAACTGGATCTATCATCAGCAACTTTAATATAAAACTTTCTGTCGTCTAGGTATGGTTTTAGAAAGAGGTAAAATGGTGCTGGTAAGAGTTTTTTAAGCTTATACAAAAGACCATCGCAAAAGAGCAATAAAATTTCCTCTCCAATGAGTCGGTAATCATGTTAATTGATGGTCTGGGATAATCATTTGTTTTTCCAATAGCGGTAGTAATCTACTTGAAAACAGTCTTTCAAAAATTTTTTAAAAATTGGCAGCAAGCTAATTGGTCTATATGACGACAGTTCATTTTCAGATTTATTTGCCTTAGGAAACATAATAATCTCAGCACATTTCCATTGAGATGGAAAGCGTGAAAGTCTTAATATAGAATTATAAAGAAGAGAGAGAAATAAAACTCCTTTTTTAGGAAGAGATTTTGCAACTAGTGAATAAATTTTTTTCATATCCAGGTGATATCGAGTTGTTGAGTTTACTTATTTTTTTTTATTTTGAACTTCTTTAGGTGAAAAAGCTTTTATTGGAAGATCCATTTGGCAAGCAGTTTCTAAGAATTGTTGAATATTGTTTTCATCGGAAAAATTTGTTGTTGGAAATTGCTGAAAGATTTTTTTCAAGTGGACACAAAAGGAATCATCTTTACTTTTACTACTACGACACCAAGTTCCGTTTTCATCCTTTATAGGAATATTTCTCTTATTTGGTTTCTTATGGCTTTCCATAAATTGAATTCGTTATTGTTACTGACATCCAAATTTCTTAAAAAGTTAGACAATTCTTCATTCTTTACTTCAGCGATACGTTTTTTGAGATCATTAGCAGCTTCGTTGTAATTTGTTTTATCAATTGGATTCCTAATTAATTGCCATACTTTTCTTAGCCTCCTTTTATTTCTAATTAAATCTCTTATTTCAGCTGATACTTTAACCTTACTTCCATTTTGTGCCAAAATTTTAGGTGTGGAGAGCAACGCAGCTTCATGAATTAGGTTTGTAAATTTCTCAACCGTTAAGCCGAGCTCATCGCCTGACTTAATACCTACATTTAACTGCAGATTGTTGTCTAACCAGTTTTGAAAATTATTTAGATCTGTTTTAGAGTTTATTATTTTTACGCGTTTTGAAACAATTGGTATATCGGTACTGATGTTTTAAATAATTGGTGTGTGGTCCGAACTAAGATCATCACAATCCATTATATCAAGTAAGTTGCTAGATATACCTGAGCAAACAAAAAATTATAGCAAACCTGTATTTTATTGTGATCACTTGGCCAATATGTGGGTTTTCCCGTAGATATGGTTTTGTAATTGCATTTAACAACGCACTTATAAAGTTTCTTGTCCTTAGAATTTCCGATTCTAGATCCCCACCATGGATGCTTGGCATTTAAGTCACCCCCAACAACAAAACCGGCCCAAGGTTCTTAAAAAGGTTTTCATAATTCTCACAAGTTATGGTATGTCGAGGAGGGAAGTAACTAGAATATATAGCAACATCAATATTATTGCATTTTAATTGAATACCACTTGCTTGAATTGATGGTAAAATAAATGGATCTTAAGCTTCGTATTTGAGAAATGATTTTATTAAAACTACAGAGCCAGCATGCGCCTTGCCATCAGGATGATTTGCTTGTATGAGATTGTAACCTTTAATAATTAAATAAGTTGTATTTGTGAAATATGTTTCAGAAATTAATAAAATATCTATGTAGTTTGTAATGAGGAAAATTTCAATTTCCCTGGTGTGATTGAAAGCACCATTAGCAATCCATGTTGCAATTCTTAGATTTATGGACATACTTTTATTATTATTTTTGTCATCATATCAAACATTTTGTCCACCATATAGTCTCTCTAAGAACCTCGTTTCAGCATTATTTGTAGTTAATCCTGTGACTGCTTGTGCATATGTTATATTACCATTATTGTTATTGTTGTAAGTAGCTTTATCGTTAGTATTCAATTGTAAGAAATGTTGTGAATTTTGGGAATGTCTCAATGGATATTGTTTTCTATTGATTGCAGCTTTTTTTATGTAACAATTCTACTAGATGTAGGATGATCTAATCCATATTTTACACATCTAAATGGATTTTTTTAATACGATTTTGTATGCCCGCACTGTTGACACCTGTAGCACTGCACCATTAGTCATCATCAGTCTTTTTAGGGACTTCAATTGAAACGATAGCATTCGTAATATACCGTATATAAAAAAGTCTTTATTGTTAGGGCTTGGGTCAAGATCTGCAAAAAACATAGGTAATGGTAGTTTCGTAACACGGCTTTTAATATTAACTACATCTCTAAATTGGTGTCCTAAAGAGATTAATTCAGCCTTTATATCACCAGTCAGTGTTGAGTTATGAATACCCTAAATAACTACTCTATATGGTCATCTTTCAATTGATAAGTATGATAACCAATATTTTTAGATTCAAAATATTTAACAATTTTCCTAAAAGAACCTTTATTCCTAACCATTAATTTAATTGGTTGTCCCTCACTGATTTATAGTTAAAATCATAATAATCATATTACATATATTAGATACTTGAGGGATATAAATTAATGGTGGTTTTGGAGATGATTCTTTTGTTTCTGGGGCTTGAACTTCCTCTGTTGGTTTCTTCGATATTTCTTTTTCAGCCAGCAAAGCAAATTTAGTTGCTGTTGAAGTGGATGGTTCTTGGGATGAATTTAATTTTTTATGCTGATGCATATTTGGTGATTTAGTTAACCGTCGTTTTTGAATTTTCTGGTACTTGTTGCCAAATACCATCATTATCGTCACTATCATCATCCCTTAAACTAGACATGCTAGTTTTTTTTGTTTTGTTGTTCCACCAGATTTAGTTTTGTTTTTATTTTTATATTTTGTTATTTTTTACATAAGGGGATTAGTAATCCTTTTATGTATATATTATATATAATATTGGTCCAAGTGTGGAGCCTTGAGGTACACCATAGTCTAGCTTAGTTTCTTCACTTAGACTGTTTTCTACTTTTACTTGAAAAGTTCTATCGCCTACACAATTTTCAAACCATTTGCTACAACTTCATCTGATACCAATTCTTTGCAACGTTTTTATAAGATTATCATGAGATAATGTGTCAAATGCTTTGGCGAAATCTAGAAAAATTACTAAACAGTGGTTTTTATTACCCTCAGCCACATAGTTTGCAAAGTTTTCAAGGGTTTTGTTAATATTTTTTTCTTTTGGAAACCGAATTGACTATCGCTTATTATTTTATGCTTTGCCAAAGATTCTGAAAGTCTCCTGACTACAATTTCTTCCATAATTTTTTCTATAGTTGGTAAAATCGAAATAGGTCTGTAGTTGTTGCAGCTTGATTTAGTTCCTTGTTAATAAATAAGGCGCTCAATTGGTGTTTTTAGCTGATGTGGTATATAACTGCTTTCTAGGCTTAAGTTTATTAAATTTGTGACTACTGGTGTCAATACTTTTGCGTTATTCCTAAGGTCTTTTGGTCTGATTCCGTCATACCCAGGACCTTTCTTTTTGTTGAGACTGCTTAATATGTTGTATATCTCCTTACAATATGTTGCACACATATGTATGGAATTATCTAACGTTGGCACATTTGTATTAATCGTCTTTACACTACAGTTATGCAGTATATTCTGAATATTATCTTTAAATTATTGCGCGAAGCTTTCTACTATGGTCTCTTCATTTTTCGGTTTAGAGTTCTGTATTATAGCATTATCTATACTTATTTTGCTTTATCCAATTATTTTATTTATCAATTGCCCTGTAGCACGAATATTATTTCTATTCTCAATAAATCTATTTCTGTAATAATTGTTTTTAGCGTTACAAATTTTCTTATTTAAAAAAATTCTATATTTCTTATAATTATATTCATATTTTTTATAATTAGGGTAGTTTTTCTATCTTCTATAAAGTTTATCCCTCACATTGCAGTTTTCAATAAGTTTGCTACTAATCCCTGGATTGTTTAACCTAAATTTTTTTGTCTTTTATCACTTTTGATGATTCATCGTATATTTTGTTAAATTTTTCATTTATTTTACTATAGAAGTCACTGATGTTTCGATTTTGATCTGTTAACACATTCCAATTTGTATTTCGTATCCCTTCATTTACTTTGGGGTTTAGAATTTTTTAGGCATCTGGGTTTATGTTTGTTTGCTTTCCCTGAATTACTTCTTTGTGTATAGAGCAAAAAATAGAGTAATGGTCTGACTTTGTTGTTTTTATTATTGATACATTTATTTGTGTGTTTTGGTGTTGGTTTGTTCTTAAAAAAAGGTGATCAATGCATGTGCTGGGTTTTTTATTTATGTCTTCTCTTGTTGTTTCCTTTATTAAGCAGTCAAATCCATTTGACGAAAGAGTTTCTAAATATCTTGTTTTTGTAATATTTAGCTTTTTAATATCTATATTTATATCACCAATAATAATCATTTCTTTTTTGCTTTTTATTTTTTTTATTGTTTGCTCTATTTCTTTTATAAAATTGTTTACATGCTGAAGAGGAGGACGGTACATAGAGAGTATCATTATGTTGTTGTTGTTTATATTAATATCTATTTGATATGATATAAAAATAGAATGTAGTTCCACTTCAAAAATTTGTGACGTTTGCCGGAATTACTTGAATTTTATTTTTTGTAAACAACAAAATTGGCGTTGCCAAAAAAATATTTTGGAATTTTTTAACATAATATGTGTAATTTGTGTAATAAATATACATAAATATAACTAAAATTCAAATGTATTTACTATAAATATAAAATTACACAGAAATAAATCCTTTGACTCTTAAAGAAAATTAATAAAAACCCGATAATTATTATAACTGATTAAAAATACAATTGAAGAGTAAGGGTTTTACCAAATTAAGCACATTAAATTTTTAAAATTGCAAAGATTAATAATTATTTTTACGTTATTAATTAATAATTATAAGTACATTAATCAAACTGTGTTTCAAAGCGTCTTATAATGATATCCATGTTGTTCATATAAGTTTTTAAATTCCTTAGCATTTCAGCAATGCCTAGGACAAGTTTTTGATATTGATTAAAAACGGCAATAGAAAGAAGTCTTTTATAATAAATTTTATTAACAAATAGTTTTTTTCATCCTTTTACACAATTTTACATTTTTCTGTTTAAAAGGCGAATACGAAAAATAGTTTTTCCCAAAAAAAAAATCACTTAGTATGACTGTCTAAAATTTAATTTTACTTGCACATGAAATTTCGCATATAGGGGCCAGTAACTGAATCACTGCCATTAATTTTGAGAAAAGTTAAATTTAGTTTTCCTATTTCTTCTATAAATTTCTGGTTTGGCATATAAAGGCCACCCTAAGATATATGTGTAATTTTGATATCTTTCCTCAAAGGTTTAAAACCCAAATTCTTACAACAGTATTTTTAAATAATACATCCCGAAAAGTTTTCAAGACCATGAACTCTATTTTAATTAAAATATTAATTTGCTCCCAAAGTTATTTCGGCTTTTGTTGTTTCTTAAGCTAGTGCTTAAATGTAGATTTTGCTGAAAAACAAAGTAAATAATTTGCCTCCATTTGTTCTTCTCCACTTACCGGTATTTTTCTTATTATTTCATATATTTCGTGGCTTAACGTTTCATCTATATTTTTAAACTCGATATGTTGATAATCTATTTCTTTTGTTTCATTACCTAATTAAGACGTAACTTTGAAAAAAATGTATTATTTTACCTAACAAATAAGATCGAAATCTGTAATTATTTCTTCTCCTGAAGGCTATAGTTTTAACCGAAACTGAAATTAAAAACTCTGTTCCATAGTTTACCTTTCGTAGTATGGAAAAGCACTTCCAGACTTTTTCAGTCATACATTTCTCTTGTTCGTAACAATGTCATCTTTTGCAAGCCGCAACGAACACACTAAATTGGCATTTGGCAATTAGAATTGTTCGAAACTTGAAAAATCTTACAGAATTCTTACAGAAACGTCTTTTACTGATGCAGTCAGGAAAACTCATCTTCGTTTTTTGTTAAGTTTGTGTATTAAATTTTATATATTTTGTTTTATTTAATTGATAAAATTTGTTTGTGATTTTTGGTATACGTATTTCTTTTTTTTTTGAAATTTTATATAAGAGGAAAACAAAAAACCGGGATCCTACAAATTTGTATGGTAGCACAAATTTTCATAATTCCCGCAAACGTCAGAACGTTAATATGGCGACGAAAAGAGAAAGTGGAACTACCTTCTATTCTTATATCATGCTATTTGAGATGCTTCAAAATTATTATTATTTAAAGAGAATTCAGTAAAAAATATGTTCTCTTTTATATACACAGCAATGCCACCTCCTGGCTTAGGGTTACCAACACTATCTTTTCTATTTAAAAATGTTGATTTGAAACCATTTATTTTATAAAAATCTGTTTCTTCATCAGTTATATAAGTTTCAACGAGTATTATTATGTTTATTTCTTTTAATGTGTTATGTGCTTCAACTAAAAAATTTGTGAAATTTTTTCGTAGCGATCTAATGTTCATAAAAATAAGTGATAAAGGATGACTTAAAAAAAAATCAATATTTGATTTTATTTAAAATATTTGGGATATTAGCACATTGAAAAGTGAACTAATATAAAATTATTATTCCCAAAAATCATTTTAAATAAAAATTGCAAGTGCCTGTGCAAAAAAGCTCTGGCAACTCACTGTATTTTTGAGTTTATTATAAACACAAATGTATGGTGTTGCCGTTTGCTTTTTATTTTGATTACTTCTTACAACTACACGTAGAGTTGGAAAAAAACCAACCACGTGTATGTAGAAATGGAAGCAAAAATAAAGTCACTATTGATTATTGGTATTTTGTTTAAGCTTTGATGCTTGTGTTATTAATTTTTTGTCCACTTCTCAGTTGGTTAATAAAAATTTTTAAATATAATGGCCATAGGAACTAGCTTTACCACTAATAATCAATATTTGATTTTATTTAAAATATTTGGGATATTAGCACATTGAAAAGTGAACTAATATAAAATTATTATTCCCAAAAATCATTTTAAATAAGTTTTATTTAGTTGATTAAAGTTTTTTAAAGTTTCAAATTTTATATTATTCATTTTTCTTCTTTTTTTCCTCATAAATTATAATATAAAAATAAAAAATTTAGCAGATTGTTTATTTTAAGTAATTAATTTGAGGCACTTATTATATTATTGATATTTTCATTATTTTTAATTACGATAAAGGGCGAGTTTTCTATTCTGACCCAGACAAACTTCCAATTGCATTCCTTTGCATTTGTTTTTGGTAACCATAATAATCTTCGGTTATAAGAAGTTAGTTTATCATTAATGTAGATGTATTTTTTTTGGTTGTTCATTATTGAAAATGTTGGCATCAATTATGTGCGCTTTTAACCAAAGTTGTCCTATAAATACTTTCTACATTAAGCACTTTCAGATGTTTTGCCAGATTCTTTTGCGGTTTGCTGTTGCCGGTGTAGTCTCTATAGTCGTTGTTCTCTGCTGTATTGTTATAGTTTT